>WOFM01000207.1:1479689-2038276 GCA_011428145.1 Ericerus pela
ATATTAGTTTGTCCTTGTGTGTTTCTCGAGTGGGTCCACACTGGGCAAGAGACAACACACGTTAAAGTTGCGATTGGACACTTCCCTTTAAAAAAAATAAAATAAAATGACAAGACTTATACAACCCAAGGTGATTCGTAATAGAATTCAATATTCGAAGTAATGATTAATAACAATGAAATAAATAAAAAGTGAGGGTGAAATGAAGTTAGCTACTTTCAGACCAGGGAATTAGGAAAGAAAAAACAAAAATTTTGGATAACAGGGGAAAATTTTGATCTAATTCTGTATTCCAACAAAACAAATAATTCGAAAATGAAAGGAGAAAAAAAATGAATATTATTAAAGGTGATTTGAAATAATTATGCACCAGATGTATTATAAGAAAGACGTAAAATAATTCTTGAGATAACGTGAGAAGAAAAGAATAATTCACAATACAGGAAAAAAAAATTTGTAAAAGGTAGAAACAAAAAAATAAAATTTAAAAAAAATATGAAAAAAATTTTTTTTATATTTGTAATTAATTAAACGAAATTGGAAATTGTGTGATTGAAATAAATTAAAATATTCGAAGTAAAGGGAGAAAAAAAAATTAAATATGAATTCGAAAAAAAATTGTTAAAGTGTTTTCGACACAATTGTGCAACTGCAAAAATTTACAAGTTGCAACAAAATGTTGGTTTGAAAATGAAAACCGCGCCAACGTATTTATTCAATGGACGTAGATAAGAGTTCGTAGGTTCGTTGCACTTAACAAAAGGTTAAATGTACAAGTTCGAACGAAAGAACAAAACAAGCCGTGTTTACGTCACGAGTTGCACACTCTAAGACAAAAGTGGCTGCAAAATTTTGCTATGAACTTGCCAAAATTTGTACTTAGATAAATTTTGAAAAGGCCAAAATTATTTGAAAATAACGGTATTTTCAAATATACAAGTTAAATTTTGATTCCGAAAGATTAGATAGTGCAAAAATACAAAATAATATACGAAAAAATACGAAAAAGTTGCGAAAAAATTACGAAAAATATATTTTTTATTACCTGTTTTTAGCAAAACTTTTTGTTTAATACTTTTTGACAGTTGATTTTTTGATTTTCAGGTTCGTTTTCTCAAGGATTTTGAAGATGATACTCTGGACGATGATGGTTAAACTGCGCTTCGGTTGTGGAGGACGTACTTCGGTGAGTATTTGGGTTGAATTTTGATGTTTTCGTTGATGCCAAATGATGAACTTTGATTGAGGTGATGAATACCAATTTTGATGATGATGATTTTGAAGCTTTTACGTTGGTTTCTGATCAATTTCTGATGGCTCAAGGCGATTTATTACCAATTTAATGACTACGACGAATTAGTTCATACACAAGCAGGGCAGACACTAATGACTTTACCAACTTTTGAGCAACACAAGCAGGGCTCTCAAACAGTTGAGTAATCGACGAGTCTTGGAACTTTCGAACACTTGGCTGGATTATACATAAGCAGGGCAAATCCAATTCAGCAAATGACAAAACTCATTGAACGTTTACAGCACTCAAATAAAAATTTTTCGAAGACAACAATTATGACTCGAAATAAGAATAAGTTGGAACTTTGTTACCCAACACGAAAATAAAAATTACAAAAAATGACTAAAAAAAAACACAATTATTCACAAAAAATATTAAAAGTTTGACTTAGAAAAATTCACAGTATAAAAATTTAAATTATTTTAAAAATTTGTTTCAGGCACAAGGATTGTTACCGAGGGATGCTACCATATAGAGGATGAGGACTGGAGATGTAACAAGAAAGAAAGATTTAAGCGAAGTTCCGTCCAAGAAGCTAGTGTATTTCATAGAAGATACATAATTTAAGCAAAGTACATTTTAGAGCAATAAACGAATGATAACGGAAATGAACGAATGAGCGGCGGAAGTTGTAGAACAGTGTAGCCGCGAATAGATATAAATAAATTATGTATTTGTGTGATCGTGTGTTCGCAGGAGTGAGAGGGGAGAAGGATTGGTGGTCTCAACAAAATTTAACAAGAAAAAACGACATCGAATGTAAAAACAAACCCAGTATTTTGCTGTAGTGAAAATAAAAATGTTATCACATTAAATAAGTTAGGTCAAAAATACGCTTTTGTAATTTGTAGAAGAAAATAACGGTGAAAGAGAAAATAAAACTTCTCACTTTTTTTCCGAGACATAAACAAACAAAAATTGAAAAAAAAATGATAAAACCGGATATAAATTTCTGTGTGCATGTGTTACAATACATGAAAGCAACGCTAAAGTTGGTCATCATGTGTACTTCAACAAATTGAATGAGTAGAATAAAAGCGTATAAAAAAAGATGAAACCTCCCACCAAAAAAAATTTAGAATATGAACTAACCCAAAACGAATAATGTGTTTGGCCGAGAAATGTGAATGTGTTTAGGCAACATATTCCTCTAACTTGGCAATATCAATAAATTATAAGTATATTTTGAAACAACCTCACGACAATTTTACTCACAAAACTCAGCCCAAACGCTACACGACAACAATGAATTAAATTTACAAGAAAATATAGATTGTTATCTTCAATGATGATTAAACTGTTACATCTACACTGAGAGCATATTAACTTGAGAGGTAGGTATTCCATGCAAATAAGCCCTGACTGGTTAAAATCAAAAACAGTAAATTGAAACTCATAGTCTGCGTTCAAAATTCACGATGTGATAATGCTAAATTATTGGATTCTGACCAACCGCAATGAGCAAAAAACAATCTACTAAATTACTAAAATCATAATTCGCTAGCGTTGCCAGACGATGGCAATTCGATGAATCGCACAAGAATGCAAACAAATACCTACCAGCGATAAATGTAATCAAGAAATGAAATAAACGTCAACAATATATTTTCAGTATGAATTACCATTATGCGAAAGTCAACGGTAAGAAGGCTTTGAAAAACAAGGTTCTTTTCACTGACTATGCTTGAAAATTGAACGAAAGAAATTCATTTTTCTACAACAATAGTTTCAAACGTAAATTATGACGAATAAACCACGAGATTTCAGGTACACTCAACAATAGACGGTTGACTGAGAAATTATAAATAAAAAATCTATGAAGACAAACATCTTAAATTTTACCACTCAAAACGTAAGGTCTGCAGACCCACACAATGTACTTTTTTATATTATAAAACGGTTTGGTACGATCAAAAACTCAGGTAAGCCATAAGATGCGACGGAAAATCATTCAAAACTAACATTTCTACGATCTAACTTGAAATTTTTTATTCAAAATTTACATACAATTTGAGGGGCGCGGATTACATTTGGTTTGTAGAAGCATAAAAAATAATCGACATAAATGGTCCATCAAAAATAATAATTGTCAAAAGCGAGACAAAGTTCACGAATAGAATAATATGAAATACCTGAACAAACTGCAAAAAGAAAGGTATATTGTCCATGATATGAGTCCAATTTTAATCTCAATAATTAACAGGTTCTCAAAGGTTTAAAAACTATCGATCAAAATTAAAGAGAACCTCTGTAAATGCACACACACACACTTACACATAAAGAAAAAGTAAATTTATAAATTCAGTCGAATTCGATATTAGAAGCACATAAAAACATATAGAGAAAATTGTAGCAACTATAAATGCCGAGTAAAACTACAAATTCAACACGCCAATACATTTTTATATTTCCAACACTAAACTTTTGGAAATTTCAAGCAAAAACGAAATACTATTTAGTCAAAAAGTTTTCGGTACAATTAATATTTTATACTGTAAAACAATCAACATGATCCAATAATTATTTGTTTTCACCGATTAAAATATACGATTTTATTCGATACACAGCTAATATCCATGCAAGAGCCTACTTCTAATTTTTTACACTGAACTGAAGTTTAGCCAAGAGTAGTAAATCAACGAAATTAATAGTTTCGTAAAATACGAAAAACCTAATACTATGCAGATAAGGATGATACTCGCTCATATAATATAATCTCATGAATATTTATTTTAAAACTGGAGGGAAGGGAAGAATGACTCCTTCACAGGTGTGTCGTGTATCATTAAAATATACGTCGCCGTTGAAATTTTCATTCTGCTACGAAAACCAAATCAGAATTAAAAATGAGCGAAAAAGAAATAATCATCAAATCTGAATTAATAATTTTCCTGCAATTTTTTGTCTCGCTTCACTTCTGTTTTGGCTTTTCACACGAGTCGCTTTGAAAAGGAAAACAAAATTTGTACATTACACAGAAAGAATACGAATAAACGCGAATAATTGTTCGTGTCGATACTTGAAAAAGTGAGTAGAATCGAAAATTGGCACCACTCCAGAATTTTCAAGTATTTTTAGCAAATTATCATATTAGGTACCAAAATTTTACGTCGTGGCAAACTTAAGTACATTTTGTAACGACTTTTACGAGGATAATCAAATTAGTATTCGTAAATGATTGCACTCCTCAGCCAAATTTTGAAAATTTTTCGAAATTCGCAAGTAGATTTTCAGGAAATTAAAATTTCAATCGAATATTGAAATTACAAACGCCTCTTCTCGTAAAGAAATTAATGAAATTCAAACCCATTTTCCAAAAAAGTACAAAAGAGAAAAATGATGAAAAGAATGAAGAGAAAAAAAAAATTAACATCGAATGCGTTTTCCAAAATTCTAATTAACTTATGCCAACATCTATCTGGCTATTGAATAAACAATAAAAAATCAAACTGATTTTAAGTGCTTCCAGATGGCTGAATCTTCCTTTGAATGACTCACACAAAAATACTAATTGGACAGAGTTGCACCTAAGTGTTGACTGTAGGGAGCGATATTAAACAAGATAAAATGTATTCGGTACGAAAATTTATGAACTTCAAACCGATTCGTTTTTACATGAAACCAGCGAAAGTACTAGATACAAATTTTAAAAATAAAGTTCGATTTATTTAGCAGATATTACAATGAATTTCCATTTGGCATTTTTCAGTGAATAACATGGAATCCATATTCATGAATACAAAACACCTACACTTCACAAACGTTATTCCAGACAAGGAGCATTCCCAGCACAATTGAAACACTGGATTTTTCACAACGACGAACTAGAATAAATAAAGATTATCATCAAATGATCTGAAATAATTTCATTCGCAAAATAACTACACTAACGCATCTACATCACTGGAATTTTCTGGAAATCACAAAGACGTTGTTAATCGATTTTTTGCCACACACACCCACATTACATGATTGGTACTATAAAGAAAGACGTGAAATAAAACAAGGGAAAGATGATAATTTTTTAGAATATTTTTCATACAAGGCCTTATAACAACCGTTCATATGAAATACGGGAACTGTGTTCCAAATCACAGAGTTACTTTGCTTCTTAACCATATATGAAAGGCAAAATTCGAAGCGATTGAAGAAAATCCAAACTGCGATGAAGTGACTTGAAATTACTAGTTGGGTATCACGCGTTTCTTGATAATGAATCCCAGAAAAGTTTACTCATAAACACCAACACTTCCAAGTTTGTGGGTCAAGTCCTAAAACTCAACCAAAATTTAATTTGAACGGAACCTGAAAACCACAGATTATACTTTAGATCAAATTAAATTACAAATTTGTAAATTTAGCTCAGTCAAATAAAAAGTTTGATGCTTGCAATATGGTAGGTATGGTCTTCTGAATAAGTGATTGAAATGCTTCGAACCTCATATTCTGTGCAACCACCATACGGGCGGGGGGGGTCAAGCCTCCGAATAATTTGAGTTAGTTCAATTTTCTTCGATAACCAAAAGATAAACAACAAAAATACCTCCATATAAAAATAATGAACATAAAATTTGGAACAAAAAAGTTTCTATACATTTTTCTCGCAACTATCACAGGAGCTAAGATACAGAGTGGTAAATAAAGGTGTTTTTTTCAAAAATATAATAACTGGCATTATTTTCTTATTATTGGAAAGCTGAAAACAAACATAAAGATGGTCAAAAACAATTAGCATACTGAGATTCACCATTAAAACATCATACATTACACCTGCATTTTCATGTTGTCCCTTTCCTAATTATGTAATGAAGAGAACCCTCAAAGGAATAATGTAAAAAACAATAGTTCTATTAGATATACATATTCATTTAATTTCAAAAATATGTACTGCAAAAAGAAAATGAATTTCTTAAACAAACTTGCACAAAATATGATGTATAGACTCTCAAAATGATGCGAAATATCAGTATGCTAATTTTTTTTTGGCCATCTTCATGCATACGATAATTTCAAGAAAATACTACTTAACCAATTTTTTTTTTCAATTTTTTTTGTTGGGTGAAAACCATTTTTTACCGTCCGGTATCTCACTCCTATGATAGTCAGGAAAAAAATGTACTTACAGAAACTTTTTAGCTCCAAATTTTAATTACATTATTTCGATACGGAGGTATTCTCGTTGTATAATTATCGCTAAATTATGGAGAAAAATCGGAAACATTAAAAACAATTACACGTTTGAGCCTCCCTGATGGAGACACAACGTATTTGGTGGTGAAGCATTTTTTTCACTCATTCTGGATACCACCCCACAATATTCCACGCGTTAAACCTTTGCTAGCGATTTATTCCTTTTCAATTCGATTTTTGAACTTCAGTAGACTAATTTAAATTTTGTAACATCAAACTGATTGGACGGATACACACAAATGCAAACCAACATTTTACATATATTTCCCGAATTTTAAAAATAAACTCACACAGTTATGAATATTAAATAACAGTCGATTTACAAATGACTCGACCAACTGTCACTTTTTCGAGAACTTTCATATTATGTTGAGGAAAATTTGTATGAAATATAGAAAATGAATTTTAACAAAATGTATATTCTGCGGGGAAAAAATGAAAATTACTGGCGGAAAAATTAGCGACAGGAGCATTTTGTTAAAATAACTTTGCAAACAAAGTACGGCCTACATAAAAACACAAGTTCATTTTTCGCACAATTAATTAGAACATCGGAGCTAAATAATAATCTATAAATACCCCACAGAAGCCAAAGTGAGTTTTAATTTATGTTTTTATACGATATCCACTCATTTTGAATCACTTATCACATTCGGAACTTTAGATTAGCGATTAAGTGCTAGAACTAATTAATAATTAAAACCCCTTTCATAAGTACGCGAGCAAATAAATATATCTATCAACCTCCACGCGTACACACGCGATACCATGCACCTGACAAAGTTACTCTACTTCAATTAGCTAGTTCTCATGAAAAATATTTCGAAACCGCGTTAATACTTAATACCTCGATCATCACATAATATATACCAATAAAAAAAAAAAAATTTGCTTTACACCAGAAAATGCAGTTCGACTCAGAGGAAAACAAAATAATTGTTTTAATGTTTTATGCAATGAGCAAAAAAAATTAGGAGCAGAAAATCTTTTTCTTTTTTTTTTTGTATACATCCATCGAAATGCAAATAGCTGACATTTTGAAACTAATGAATGGATTAGACCCGTCTTCGAACCTGACCGAGATATGAACCAAAAGTGCCCACATACCAAATTTCGCCCCGACCCGTGGAAAAAAACACTCTCCAGTTTGTTGACAACTTTTTGTTACATACAATATATTATAAACTTTTTGGGGAGGGTGTTTTTAGGGTCTAACGATCAGGATCGAAAAACTATGGTAAAATTTTCCCGAAGTCGTGACATGCCACCCTTTGTAATAAGTATATTCCATCGAAATCTGCCTAAAAACGAACCTACGTACTAAAAGTACTGCCCGGTTGATCCGCACTAAAATCAATAGGTCAGACTCTTAACTTAGGACTAATCTTTGAAACAAACTTCGGGATTATAGAACAGAAACAGCGATCTATACCGCGTTGACCACAATTAAACGAATGCATTCCGAGTGAATGGGACCAAAAGTCATATTTTGCCGTGAAATGAAAACGTACTTCGCACCTTCAGCAGATTTCTAAAGAAAACCTGTTCAAAAAATTTATTTGTGTACCGTAAATACCTACATAGTTGAGCGAAAATTTAAAGAAGACAACTAACTCACTGAGGATTGAATTAACGAATCATATTATGAAGGTACTAATTACTAACGAAATAGTTACATAATACTGCACAATATAGAAGGACTGGACAGACCACTACTCAAGTAATACTTACCTGATGAAGTTATCGTTTTTGCATTCAGCTCTAAATCACGCTAGTGCCACCCTGATCTAGAGCACTAATAAACAAAATGATTACGATGTTTGTAATAATTCACACAACTTGGGCCAGACAAACTAGAGTTCGTAAAAACATAAAATAAACATTGAACAAAATTCATCCATTTGATCGAAAATTAAGGATTTTCATTATAAACAGTACTGATCGACGTTGATTAATTAGAAACGCCATATTTAAAAAAAGGAATCCCATAAATAACGTTTCAAGGCTAAATGGAGACAAATACGGCACAGGTGCACCTACAAAACGTAAAAAACAGCACAACAGCTGTAGCCCAAATTTTTCTAAACTTATTACATTTACTTACTTCGTAGCAGTGAGAAAAACCACACAGTATCTCCCTAATCGTGTAGAGAACCCCTTATTCGTTGAATAAAATTACAGAACACGACGTAAATTTAAATACTAGATTTTGACGTGTCATTGATAAAAATCAAAATTAACACTTTCACTGATAGAGTAGTCTTCTGACACATAATCAATGATTAAAAATAACAAAAAATAAATTTGCAACGTAAAGTCCAATATACGAGACAATACACCGCGACAAAGAGATCTTTCAATTTCCAACGCCGTCCTTCTTTTTCATTTTGTTAGAAAAAAACAAAAAAACCGACTACGTTTATTCGAATGAGTAGCTCTTACTGGCGAATATGGCCAAATTTATGACAGTAATTTTTTCAATCTTTAAATTCTTATCTTCTTCAATTAAACCCTTCTAATTTTTTAATTTTCAAATCTGAATAGCCTGGGATATTCTCCGAAAAATCAGCAATATTTTGAGCCTACTTTCATTAAAATCTATAAAGTAAGACACTTGTTCTGAGCGAACGAAATTCCGTTAGTTCCGGAGATAGGACAAACCGAACAAATAACCTCCTCCGTACCCAGTCAGTAAAAATCAATTTAATGTTCATGCATTGATGGATATAAATTTCATCCTAATTTCAACACGATACCAAGGCATTTCGTGACGGATATTACACTAGAATTGAGCTCATTTAACTGACATGAACTCATCAAAATGGAAAATGTGATTTCTCATGATTCAATTTTTAGAAGTTTTCTCAGACCTATTCGTGTTTTGTCGAACTGAAGTTTACAAAAAATGAAAATTAAACTCATAAAATTTTCCATGAAATACTGACGGGATAAGTTAGAAATATTTTTCAAATACACGAGGTAGCGACCAACACAATGTTTAAACAACTAAACCAATTTTAAGGATTTTTTCACTAATTCAGAAATTCTTAGTCCATCATTATGCTTTAAGTATACAGCCAAGGTAAAATTTCTTTAAATCTCTTTCTTTTCTCTCAAAATGTAATCATTCAATAGACATAATTTTATTTATTAGATGTTATAATTAAGATTATGCAATTGTATCTCTTAAGAACGGTGTAAACTTGCTGACTTATTCTTTTTAATTTAATATCTGAAACGTTGACTAACGGGAATCATTGTTTTATGGTTTCCACTGTTTCTCTTGATTTATTCTCTAGAAGTTTAAATTTCCCTACTTAACAGAATACAGATTAGGATAAGAGAGTAGGGAGAGTGATTTTAAATCCATCCGGTTTTAAGGCCTAAAATTAGAATTTTGAATTAATTTCCACCTTGTATTCCTCTGTAGTGTCCCCAAGAGATTCAAAATGGTGACATTAAGTAGGCTTTATCTCATATTTGACATGATAATGTACCGAAAAGTGTTTTTTCAAGGAGATGAATTCAAATGGGATAAATTTTGCAACTGTTAACCCATATTTAGCATAATAGGAAAAAACTACTCATCTGGATAGTTTGAATAAATTACACAAAGCGTATACTTCTTACACAAAACTGATTAAAGCATTTAGTGCGGCCTCAGTTATGTCGAATGTTATGGTTCTCAGTTCGACTAAACGGTTTTAGAGTGGATATGTAGTTCTCTGAAGTGAAAAAACTCTGGAAATTAATACCTCAAATATTAAACGATTTTTTTTATATAAAGGGCATGAGGCAGGTCGCTCAGATATCGTAACTACCTACAACACTAATTTATTTTAAATTTAACAAAAAAATAGCTCATATGCCAAATAAACAATATATAGGATTATTTCAAAAACGTCTGTGGTTCTCCAGCTATAAGCCGAAGTTCAGCACCTATGTATTTTACATATTTGTGTGTGTGTTTACGCAAGTTTGCGTGGCTGTGTGCATTCAATTGTTGAATTCTTTGAGACCACAAAATAGGTGCTGATAAAATTTTTTCATACTTATGTTATCGAGTGATACATCGTAAGATGTTTTTTTCAAATTTCGGCTCAAATTTTGAATTAAATCAATTGTTCCCCTCTTTGGAATCACAAAAAAGAAGTTAAAAAAATTTTTCAAATATCGAGAGATACCTCATGGCACATGTTTCTTGAAGCATTGAATTCAAATTTCGCATCAAATTTTTGATTCAATCAACTATTTGCCACTTTGGGATCGTAAAAATGGGATTAAGAAAATATTTTCATACTCACATATTATGGATTGATACATGAAATGACATGTTTTTCGGAGAGCACAATTCAAATTTCAGGTCCTAATCAATTTCTGGACCTTTTGAGATCATAAAAAAGGGGATTAAGGTAATTATTTTCAAGATTAACGCGTGATACATAATTACATTGTGGGATATATTTTTTGGGACGGTGAATTAAAATTTCCACCCTAATTTATTTAGGATTGAACGAGTTGATAAATATTTAAGACCAGATAAAAAGGGGGATCAAACTGAGGAAAAGAAAAGAAACTCAAAAAAACAGACACTAGACTATGAAAGCGAAGCTGGTTAGATTTGAGAAATTATAATATTAGAAGCTTTCATTAATTTTATAGAGCTTTTTCTTTGCTTACCTTATACTTTCATCTGAAAGATGGAAGGGTGAAAGAAACATATCTATAATACACAATCTAATGGGAACAACCTATACAGTCAAAGTTATCAAAAGTAATAACAAGAGAATCATTGTTTGTAGATATAGCAGAAAGTTTAGAGAAACAATTACTGTAGCACCGGAAGATGTCACATTTGTAGAGAAACAACAGAGCTAGAAAGTATAGTAATTAAAACCAAATTCAACAAAACAGAGACAACTAGACCTGAAAGTACAGACCTGTGAAGGAAAACTAACTTACAATACCTGCCCATATAATGAACCAAACAGTTTAATGTACCTGCTTACTCTTTAGTGTAGCCCCACAATCAATCCTTTTCAACATTCTTAGAATTGATTGTACCTACAACAAACATAACCATAAAAGTAAGTGTGATAGAAACATTTGAATATCACTCGGAATTCTGGCTTCACAATGTTGTGATTGGTTGTTTTTCCATATTTTTTTGCGTGTATACTAATTTAAATTCATGTTGCCTCGTATTTGTTGTGATACCCTCTTGTAATCCACAGATCTGAAATGAAAGTCAGCGGTTCGAATTCCGCCGGTGGAACATTCTATTTTATTTTATTTTATTTTTTTCGTCAATTTATTTTTAACGATGTTTTTCAAGGATGTTTTATATGTTGATCAAGGTATGTGGTTCATTCGTGGCATAAGCGGTGGGATCTTTCAGGCAATTGCGGTGGGCTAACCCAAGGTATGCCATTTTGGGGGTGACAATGGTGAGGTGCTTGAAGCAAGTGGAGTAAAGCCCCATCCCCTGGAGACCACTTTTCCATCACTAACATACAAAATGTAATGCCCTAGCCAAGGCCCCATGCATCCTCCAAAATATTCCTCCACTGGTGACGGATCCTGACTTCATGCAAGAAATTTGTTTTAAAAAGAAAAAACAACCAATCACAACCTTGTAAGCCAGAGTCTCGAGTGAGATTTAGACACTTATAATGTGATGGAATGATGAATATTTATTAAGGTGAAAGTGAAATATAACAAAAATGTGGCATCAACCTGGTAACATCCTCTGAACTACAACTAGTTCTGGTTGTACCAAATAGTTAAACCCCCGACGAGTAGGGTTTCCCAAGCAACTTATCATTTAAACCTAATTTATCCCAGAGTTTAAAGCTGGTACAACTGGACCTTACAGTTGCTAGAATCAATAATTGTGTAGTACCACCTGGATGTGTAAGAAATATTAGCTGAGAAAACAAAGCATTTATTCAACTAGCTTTTTTTGACTTCCAGCTAGCTTAACAGCCATGTGTGAATCTATACCTTTTCTTCTCCCTTCAACCAATTGCCCAAAGGTGAATCTGAAGTCACGCACTTCTTCACCAAAGAATATTAAATGTAATAGCGGACAAATGTGAAACCAGAATGATGATCCAATGATCAATGAACACGGATAAACAAAAAGTAATATTTCAAAGTTTTTGAAGTTTTTGACGAGTGTTTCTATTTCAACATCTACACTAGGAAAAACAAATGGGTTAGGATAAAATAGGTACCAAAATTGAGGAAGATTTTGAAAATACAGCACTAATTGGAGAAGGCTGGAAAGCACAGAGCAAAATCACACCTGTACTCTGTTCACGCTAAGTGCGTGACGTCATAAAACATATCCACCCTTATCAGTTTGAAATACGATGTTTGTTAACTCTATAAAATGATGCTTATCGTTGTATGGCAATATGAACTGATACTTTTTCCTCTCTCTCCAACCAACCATAACGTCTATTGTGATTCTAACATCACACACTTCTCAGCATGAACACAGTATAAATACCTAGAAAACCACGGGCAAGCAGTCTACATGAAACGATAGAATTTAATGGAAATTCAGCGTAATGTCAAAATTTTGATGCAAGAACCGTTTCTCTTTTGCAATGAGAAATTTTCCATGGTACTATCGTCTACATATAATATCACATTGCTATATACCGGGTAAGTCGAAATTTTTTCCATTTCAACTCTATAGAAAGAATTCCATCATTGATCTCAAGAATCCTACATTCGAAAACAGTAGATATTAGGCTGGCTCAAGTCACCATGCAACAAGTTATTCCTATATTATATAGTCCATTCATGCAGGTTTCATCAAAATAAAATAGAATTAGGATTTATTCATAAAGGTAGGGAAAAAAGAAGAATTTCAAAAGGTAATGATTAATGATGAACACAATACGGCAGTAGAAAAGGTACAAATATGAAACTACTAACCATTCGTAATGAAAAAACAAACATAATCCTTATCACTATCAGTGTGAGTCACACTAATAATAAAATGAAATTTACAAATAGCCGGTGAAATAGAAAATTACACGTATAATTCGTTACAGCCTATACAACCATAAACTGGCAACTAGTACAAACTGATAACTAATTAATATTTCATTAGAAGACAATGCCAATTGATTAGAACGTCTGAAACTAGTTAAAACAACTGAAGCGATTAACTATCAAGTATAATAGCGAATGTACGACACAATACCTGGAGCAATAGGTATACAGTATACCTACAGTATAATATACTTAATATTCGATTGGATGATGATAAATTAAATTTACCTTGCTTCTTCTACGACTGAGCAATTTCCTTGTGACTCGACTCATATTGTGTTCAGGGTTCAAAACGAGAAACTACATTTAATGTGAACTTTTTTCTCGGAGAACTTCCAATTCTGGCAGACTGTGATAATATCCACATGTGGAGTTTCAGCCAATTCAACGAGAAATACGTCTTTTCAGGTGTTTTTTATTATTCTTTTCTTTTTTTTTTAACAATACAACGATCGTTCAAAAGAACTCAATAACACTATCATCATTAGTAACACGACTAACACAACACGTTGCCACACCGGCTACAACCGCGAGATAGAAAATATTGTGGACGTGCACTCGGTGCAGTGCAGTACTTCGGTTTGCGTTTTCGTACGTTATGTTACAGACAAAAAAAAATTAATAGAAAGAAAAACACGAATGGAGAAAGGTTAGCTTATATAGTGTAGCTACAGCAGACGAGTAGAGAAATATACGCGCGTAACGACGGTGGCCACCAAGCGAAATGTGCTGTGCTTTCAGCTTTGCTTTTTGCATTTAAACATTTTACATTTCCACACACACAAGAGTAGTGTTCCAACCGTCTGAAACCAACCAACATTACCATTCACTTTACCACATAGACAGTAGACACAGACGCATGTACCCGAACCAAACCACAGCTGCGTCATTGAATTCACATGGTGCTTCTTTTTTTCTTCTCTTTGTCTTTTCTCTCTTTTTTCTGCCGTTGCTGTCGCTACTGCTGTCGTTGTTGTACTGCTGCTGCGCTAAAAGGCGGATCCCGGTTTTTCAACTCGATGACTTGATGCATTTCGTTCGTCCTGAGTTCAGGCTACAATGCAAATATTTGTTGGAAAATTTGGATACTAGATTATTAGAATATTAGCGAATGACAGACAACTTTGCGAACTTCCAATCTCTTGATGTGTTACATTTTAGCATGGGTGAGATTACATTTCAATTTAGTTTCTGTTAATTGTAAGGTTACTGACACTGACCATAAAATGGTACTGTGATTGGATAATGGTATTTAATTGGCAGATGGTTTGTTATTGATTCAGGTACCTACTGTCATGGCTACGCCCACGAATCCTGTGCGCACTAGCGATGCGCAGAGGACTCGACATGACTGGAGATACTGGGCTGAGGCGACGCTAACAGTTGTCTAACAACCAGGCGCGAGCTAAGGTGTGTGACAACAGATATATTTTATTCGTCCTTGTGACGTAAAACGAACTTATTTGTAAACTCCTCCACTACATGGTAGCAGGAGCACAGTGTTTTTCACTGGACCTCGAATTTAATAATTCGTTTTCATCGAAATTTAATTTCGCAAATCAAAATTTAATTTCGCAACTCGAAATTTAATTTTGAAAATCGAAATATCATTTTGAAAATCGAAATATCATTTTGAACATCGAAATCTCTTTTTGGAAATCAAAAATTAATTTCGTATCCGATCCCGAAAAATGGAAATATTAATTTTATGCGGCCCGACATATGGTTTGACTTGAACTGAAATAATGCGCTTCCACTAATAAACAACTCTCACCCGTACATTGTACACAATTAACAGTCTCAATAAGAATTAGCCTGACAGTTACACTCAGACTTAAATATTCCAACTTATTGGATACTGAAATTTATTCATTATTAATTCCCTATACTAGGTATAGTCAACATTTTCTAATTGTTAATTAGCCTAAAAATGTCTCTCGTAATTACTGCTGTCAGATAGCCGACGAAAAAATAATTCATAATTATTTTTCCGCCGCCTCCAGCGTTAAATATTACTTATATTATTTGTGTAAATAAAATACATCAAATCTACAAATTCTCACCAGCCACTGGACGATTGAACAATCATATGAGTTTTTGTATGAACACACACACATACGCAAAAAAGATCGTAACCCTTACGTAAATAACACACACAAAGTTTGTGCAGTCCGCTGCAACGGCAGTGACGGTGGAGAAAAAACCCCAAGCATGCGCTATCTCACCCCGACAACAACGTGTTCAACATGACGTACCCCTGATGTACGAAAAGATAGCTGATCATCTTTACTTGTTGTCAAATTTTGATATAGTTCATAGTGCGCTCCAAGATTAACTGCAAAATAGTACATTTTAATTAATTATTTCAACATTTTTTCATTGTATCACTTCGTAATTATTTACACACCTTGTTTATTCATTCCCCCCGGAGTGTAGTGGCAAAGTTTCCGGAAGGTACCGCCATTTATTCAAAAAGAAAACAGTAAGTACACTTACAAAATTATAATCTTCAGCAAACTTTCTAAAGTGTCGCCATATTAAGAATATGCATTCGTAACAGATTGTTACGAGACTAAATCTTAGTTATTCGGACTTCAAATAATTTATTCCTATTGTGTATTATTCTTAAAGGTTATTATAAATTCAATAGTCAGTCCGCCATTTTTCTAATAGCCTAAGATCGCATATCGATCTTAGTGCAAATTCTAAGATATTATTTGTGCGTAATCTAGTTACAAATCAAAAACAGTGTCGCCCCAGGGTCACGCCAAAAATTTTTTTTAAGCAAGACCCTGAAAACCAGACTGATTTTGAAAAAACATTAGCTTTCTCTTGAAAATTGAAAATGATCTTTTTGCCCACAGGTCATGCCTGATTTTTTATTTCTCATAAGAGACTTGAAAAAATTTCTTATTATCGAAAACAAATTTATTTTCGCCAAACTTGAAAATAACCCTTTTGTAAACGGATCATGCCCGATTTTTTCTCAAGTAGTAAAATATGGAAATAAATTTTTTTATCATTACCATAAAAATTGAAAAGACCTTTTCACCTACGGGTCACGCCCAATTTTTCATTTGTCAAAAACACTGAAAAATTTGAAAAATCAATTTCCAAAAAATCGATAAAATTGCGTAAAAAGCAATTTACAATTCCTTTTTTCCCTATATCAAAAACTAAAATGCATAATACATGGTAAAAATTTGTAACACCAGTTATGTCCTTACTCTATGCAGAAATACGACGCTCGTTTATAAAAATGAACCACCGTAATACTAATAAACAATTGTGTCAATGACCTTTGTTCGAATGTAGGTTAATAGTACGAATGCAAAAATCGCTTCTTATTCGATTTTATCTCCCTTTACGTTCAATAGGCATAATACCTATAACGAAAAAAGAGAAATAATTTAATTTTTATTTTTTCACCTTTCCTTTTATCCTGTTCTTAGAACATGAATAATAAAGAAAACGTACGTGCGCACGAAATAAATGCACTCTCAAACGAGGATGCGGCAATTGAGGCCACAATTAAGGACCTCGATTACATTCCGAGAGGCCTTGCAAGAGAAATATTGCGCAGGGCCTGCCAACATGACTGGAGATACTAGGCTGAGGCGACGCTAACAGTTGTCTAACAACCAGTGCGAGCTAAGGTGTGTGACAACAGATATATTTTATTCGTCCTTGTGACATAAAACGAACTTATTTGTAAACTCCTCCACTACACCTACTAATAACTTAAATGGTTCTTATTTCGTTACCGTTAATTTGGTGATAACGTTACTTACAATTTCGGTTTTGTTACGTTAATGTTAAGTTATGTAACTGAAAATTCAGAGTTTGGTAAGAACTTTATTTTACATAATTCAAATTTTTGTATCTACTTTCTCTTTTGTAGTAGCCGGAAAAAAATCCAAACTTCAACTGAAAGTCAAATCTATCAGTTCCATTAAACAAAAAAGCTTATTGAAGGTCTGAAATACGAATAAGAAAGCAACAAATGACTCCTATGGGAGAAATATAGAAAAAAAAAAGCGTATGACTATAATAATAGTGTGGTTGGGTGTGTGCACAATGTATTGCACATGCACACAACCACCCACCTACACATCATATAACACACACAAATGAGAGTTACAATTGTAAGAGTTACAATTACACAAATCTAACAATTGTAATTATTGTTTAACCCCTACTGTAGACCAAGTGCTAAGATATTTACACATCAAAAATTTACTTTTTACAATTAGCAGAAACAAAACAAGATTATTTTGTTTCTGTTATTTGGTAATGGTATGTAAAAAAATGAAAATGGAGTTATGTTATTGATGGTACTATTGGTCTAAATTTGTTTTCGTTATTATAATAATAACATAATTAAAATTTTCAGTAACATTACAGTAGCATTACTTCACTATTTCTAGGACTTTGATATTGTTTCAGTAACGTTACTAGTTAAAATACTGTTAAGTTACATTAATTGATTCGTTTCTGGTTTCATTATTTCACTCCTGCATTTTAGAAATAGTTTCATTCAGAAACAAAGGCAAACCCAATGAGGAACAACACCACAGTTTGCAAAGAATCTTGCTCCCAAATTATTAATTTTGTTGTATTCGATTATATGTTGAAAAAAAAGTGCTGCATGACACCAGGGGTTTCAGAAATGATATGGAAAAAAGTAAAAGTTCCATACCTTGTGACCTCACATTTAACCTACTTGGTAAACATAATCTGAATGAGCTTGAGGAGATTTCATTTTAGTACAACAAATTATATGAAGTCACCTTGGAAAATTATTTTCCATATTCAGGAGCGTGTATAGAAAAGTAATTTTGTACTCGGGAGAATAATTTTTTCCCGAGTAAACTATTCAAAAACATTTTTTTTACTGGGGAAAATAATTTTTTTCGCTAACTCTGGAGACAGGAAAAATAATTACCTTGTAATAAAATAAAATCTCCTCAAGGTCATTTAGATTATGTTTACTAAGTAGGGTAAATGTGAGGTCATGTGGTTTGGAACTTTTACCTTCCTTGGTAACATTTCTGAACACTCCCCCTAATGGAGAAGTTTTCCATCAAAAATCTACCACATTTTAAAAGTCGTAGATGAAAAGTTAAAATAATTCAATCTGATATAACTTACTGAAGTGAAACATCTTTTTAAAAAGTAAATTTGTGTTCTCTGCTTTGATAAGATATAAAGCATTAAAAAATTGAAAAAAATCAGAGAAGACTAAAAATATGGAAGAACAAAAGTAATCAAAATTCCTGGTATTTGGATACTCATGGCATGCTACCATATTTTTTGCCATTTCTACTACATTTTCAAAAAAAAATTTTGTGCCTCGAAGAAGAAATCCCACTTCGATGAACTTAACATTCTAGTTGACTTTGTCATTCGCTTGTATGCTTTTGCTGAATAATATAAGTGATGGCTTAAAACGTTATTTCTGTGCTTAAAATTTTCATCCTTTACACAACAGTTTGAATAACAAGTGAGCTGGACTGAACATCCTATATTCCACCATAATTTTACTCCAAATGTTTCTAATGAAATGAATAAGGGCTTATTGGACAATACATATCCCCAGTATCATAAGCCCATATACACTTCTCTAACTCCTCCATTAGATGTCATGATAGTTTGAATGAGAAAGGAATATTGGTAAGTGTTTCTGTTTTCACATTTACCTATAACTCAAGACCAAGTGGACCAAATGTAGTGAATGAGGACTCATTCGATCAAATGTAATGTCCCCAGTATTTTAACCTTTTATTCGTCATCGTAGCTTTATTAGGTGGCGAGATATTCTAGTTTAATAAAAAGCAAGGAACCTTCCTCCAATAATAATTATTTTGATATCTTACTTTCACGTTTTTTTCACTATGCTCAGTCCACCTTGTAATGTATAGTCAAAGGTGTGGACAGAGTATGTTTGGCATTGGAATAACGGAACAGTGTTGTACATATACTACATATACGCTATACATCAAGTTCTAGTTCTGAGTAAGTTCTGTCAAAAATTGGTTCTTGATATCTTCAGGACTACAGGGCCAGATTTCTGATTTCTCTACTCTTTTGTCGCTGCAATCAAACAAACCTTTGCGCCTTTTGACCTCAGTCCATTTTCATTGTTTTGATGTAAAAATAAAATTAATACGTCTTACATTTCACAAGCTCAGAGTAACGCGAACAAAAATCAAGGTGTCCGAGGAAATGTTTTCAGTCAATAATTTGAAAACGGTAGGTAGAAAAACTGCGTCAAATAAAGGAGGGCTCGAAGAGACTACGAAATATTGTTCAAGGTCATCGCACGAAATAATGAACGGTGCTCGCATTCGACGTTTTGTGACGAAATTAGCACTCGCCACCTCGATAAAAGTAGCATAACTGGGGACTGTGAGTGGGTAGAATGCTCCACGAGGTGTCATTAGTTTCGTCTACGTGAAATAAGTTATACTTACCGATGTCTGTAATAATATTTGTTTAAAAAATTAATTGAAGGTGCCAAAAATTGTGACGTAGATTCACACGTAAATTACCGTGTGTGAAAATTTCAGAAATGTCTCAATTTATTGATGCGTAAATTCGTAAAAATCTATCTTAAATATTAAAAAAAAAAAAAAAAAAAAAAAAAAGTTTAAAGAAATCTAAAAGCTAAACCTACCCATTTGAAAATTGATTCGGTAATTTTTGCGTCAACAGTGTCGACGGTAGAAAACTAGCCGTCAATTTGGTACCTATTTCAAAGGCAAGGTATTCGTCTTCGATGCCCAAATGACCTATAGATGTGTCGCTGTGGTATTAATACAGGCCTCGTCTTTTTTTTTCGATAATTTTTTGCACGGAAAAAATGATATGCTCAATTTTTTTTTCTTTCATATCAACTAGACAACTATTTAAATTAAATATAACAGACTTCAAAAAAACACAATAAAAAATGCGTTAAAAAGAGAAAAATAATCTTTTTGAAATTTCTTTAACAAGATTTAAGTCTAGGGATTGGAATTATTGAAGTCGTTAATCGGCGCTCTTTTCCTTACCATGTAGGTATAAATTTTTTAATTAGCGCCGACTTTAATAATTCCAGTTCCTAGACCTAATCTTGCTAGAGAAATTTTAAAAATATTATTTTTCTCTTTTTAGCGCATTTTTGTTGTGTTATCTTTTGAAGTTGGTTTTATTTTTTGAAAAAAATTATTAATTTACCATAATATGCTTTTTTTTTTTTCGTTTCAATTGAATTCTTACTGGAGAAATTTTAAAAGAACATTTTTTTTATTTTTAACCCAATTTTAAAAATTTCTTTTTTAATTTTTCGTATCTAGAATTAGCGGCAATGTTACTTTAAAATTGACCGTTTATCATTTAAATTTAACTCAAAAACTACATCATTGATTCTAAAATAAATTTAATGAGACCTCCATTGAATCATCCTCTATCATTTAAAAGATAAATACTCCATTCCTTTCCCTACATCATATTTCTCTAACAGTCATTCAAAATGTATACACATAAGAAAAAGAAATACAGTTTATATGGTTAGGTATCGGATCTCAATAAACTGTAAAACTGATGGCAGACTTCCCCACTTGGATCTGAGATAACAAGATCAGACAACAACTAGCT
Source organism: Ericerus pela (assembly GCA_011428145.1). Lineage (NCBI taxonomy): Eukaryota > Metazoa > Arthropoda > Insecta > Hemiptera > Coccidae > Ericerus > Ericerus pela. The sequence goes on from WOFM01000207.1 coordinate 1,500,880, forward strand.
AATATATAAAGTGGGGAACTCAGTCCATTTTTAACCAGCTTGAAGTAACAGATGTTTTTTCATTCACATTTTGATTTATTAAGTGAAAAGATCATACAAATAAAAGTTTGTATAAATTGGGATTATTATTTCTTCAAAGGATTCGTTTTTATAATCAAAACACCTTATGTTAGCTGCTATTGAAATACACCAACAGAAGAAACAGTAAGACAATCAACAATTTTCATCACCATATGGTATAGCTAAACAAGGACCAAGAACAGACAATCAACACCACTGTATTCAGTAAGATTCAAGCCAAATAACATCAACTATTATCATGTGTTTTATTAAACTATTATGTAAAGTGATCATCCATCAAATTATGAGGCTTTTAATAATAACTTAGGAGGAGTTGTGTAGAATCTATATGATGTGACCTCATGTTCACAGTGATATATGGGATACTAAGTTTTCATGTCTTTCCCTTCCTAAATCCAAGGTACCATAATTGTTAAGATCTATAATCTTGGGCTGTCTTGTTTTCTCTATAGGATCTTTGATATTTCAGATCTTTTTTATTTTTACTTAAACTAATATGGTGACTACCTTTGGGGCGTCACAACTGGCTTCGTCATTTTCCATGACTGACAATGTAAACTACATCAACATTTCCACAAATTTAATAACCTCTTATACTGGAATGGGAAGATTATACAGACCGGGTGTCTCAATTAACCGATGTTTTGTCTTGGAAATTTTTAACATTGTCACTATTCATTTGTTTTGACACCTCAGTAATTGAAAAATTGTCCCAATTAAGCGGTTATCCCAATTAACCAGTGTCCCAATTAAGTCAAGTCCACTGTATTACCTAATTCCCTCCCTTGGATAAATGATTATTTTTCATTAATAAAAATTCTATGATATTTTTTTGCTGACCAACCTCTCTCCTGCCACCTTTTGAAAAGCAAAAAGCTGGTTGAGCCACCATTCCATTCTTGTTTTTGGGAAATCGCTATGTCTTTTTTGTCTATTTCAATGTGATGTCGGAAGTATCAAAGACCAAATCATTTAAGCCCACTTGATAGTAAATTGAAGAAATAAAGTAATGTAAGCCCAAGAAAAATTTAAAAAGGGCGGTACTTGGTTGATAAAATTAAGAAAAATAACAGGAGATTTGTTCCAGAATGGAAATGAGGAATGAGACAAAAGAAATAAAAGACAATCACAACCCACTGGAGAAATAAAAAAAGCACAAATCACATCACATTTAGAGAAAATTAAAAAAAAGGAAAATAAATATCTCTGCTGCGCATCAACTGCGGTAAGTGAATTTTCTGAAAATGTCCAATTTTGTAATGGCTGCCATTCAAAAACCAGTTGACCAATTTCGCTCAAATCCAATACCAAACCAGTCCCAAATAGCCTGAAACTACCATAACAATTTCAAGCCAAAATCTACAAATTTACAGGAGTTATTGTGATGACAACATGCTGGGTTTGCAACACTTTGAGAACCCCTTCCTCAAAAACTAATGAATGAATTTCAAAAATTTTAATAAATTTTAACACGAATATGTAGCCCAGGAATGCTTCTAACACTACCCCAAGTTTCATTGTCATAGATCAAACAGTGGAGGGTTCACAGGCTTCCAAAAAGTTCCAAAATGAGAAAAAAGTGGAAATATATATATATTGTGTACAGAAGAATTTGAATGACCTATATATTCGTGATCTACGACTCAGGATCGGCACTTTTCCACAGGTCCCACCCCCAGGTCTCGTCATTGCACTAAATGTAATAGTTATATTTTCCTTTGGAAAATACACTAAAAGGGGCTTTACATCGCTATCTCATAAGAATAACAAATCTCTCATTCAACTTTCCCCTATCACCTTCATCCTGGCTTTTAGCCATTGAATATTGTCCCTGAATTAGTCAGATAAAATAAATTCGAAAAAGAAAGAAATTCAAGGGGACTACAGGTACCGGACGCTACAATAACATTCTGCTAATCTTAATGAATCTTTCCAGATTAATTTTTCTACCAAAATCCGATAAGGCTGTTTTGAATTTTTCATTGTATTTTTTTTCCATGAAAATTAACGAGTTCACTCCATATATGACTCCTCCTAAGAAAATATGAATTCAGAATTCAGATTAATCATACCTACTTCCTTTTACTGCTTTCAAGGTCGTCTTTTTCAGTTCTATCAGAATTGTATATAGTGAAGAATAAAAATGTTGAAAGGCAAGAAAAATTTTTTTAAATATTTCCGGGGTAAAAAAAATTGAAAAAATTCGTCTATATTCGGAAAATTTTAATGTCTAGTTAGCAAAAATATGATCGTATGAAGAAAAACATGAAAAATATATGATTTAAAAAATTCTCTCTCTTTTCCGGAAGTAAACACCAACAAAAACAAAACATTTTTTCCAAGAAAGATACTCTTCATAATAAGAGTAAATGTAGCTTATTTTTCTATAAACCATCAAAAAAGCAAAAGACATATACATATATATTGTGAGAAGTCCGAGATCTGGACCTTCAAATAAAAATTATTTTTTGACAAATTCTGACAAAATAATGACGTCACAATTTAAGACAATTTTTAGAGAGACAAAATTCGAATTCAGACATTATATTATCTGAATTCGAACTCGTATTCAGATGAAGACGTGCAGACAGAAATAAAATCTGATTCTCTTTCAGGCAATTATAATGCATTTTATTTCAGTAACGACTCTTCCAAATTCAGACAATTTCAGACAATAATTTGGTTTGATCCGACAGACTGGCGCCATGAGATATATATTAGATGAAGACGAATTGAATAGAAGTAAAAACCCATCGACGGACATGAATGCAGCCAACCTTTTTGCTTTATCTCCGGTCTTTCCACGCTTTGCTTGCGGTTTGCAGTCATTTAATATATTTTATTATATTTTGTTTTATCAGTCATCCATGTGCGCTTTTTGCCTATTATATGTCAACGTATATATATATATTTTACTATCTGTAATTTTATTGGCTGTAGACATTTGGTAATTCCTCTCGCTTTTTATTATCGACATCGCATGTTTGAAGGCAATTAGCAGACAATAAGTGGGGAAATTTCCTTAACAAGAAGAGCTGATTTGTAAAGACGAATTCTAATTTTTAAATCACTCTCTTCTTTGCACTGGCGACACCCGGTACTGGGTTTGTCTTTGCAAATGAGTCCTTCTTGTGTAGGCGGATAGTAGCAGGTCCAAGTCACAAGTCGTACGTTTAAGTCCTCACATTAGGCAATTTAATATGTATACCATCTTCGTAATGCAGAATATGATTCAATCTGATCTACCTTGAAGACAACTAGGATGGTAGTTGGTATTCCAGATAGGTTCAGTTGAAGACAAAGGCAAACTAGGAATGTTCTTTCGTCATGAAGGATTAGTAGTGACGACACACAAGTCATTTCTAGTTTCGCCAGTTGTACATCGCACTTCAAGGCGATCTTTTGAAAACACCTGCGAGGTGAAGTATCAGTCGACAATACAATCAGGTGGAGTTCCTGGTATCTGTTAGGAGGGAAATTTGGTGTGTTGAAGACAACTTTAAGACAAGCTTGGTTCAAGATGACTGCCTTGCTCTGTCATTTAAAGGCCGCGTCGAGCCTTCTCTTTGCGCATAGTGGATTTGACTCCATCTATGTTAGTTATTTTTCTCACCTCACCCTCACTTTTTCCAAAAGCTCTGAGACCTAAAGTTTCATATTAAGAGTCTTTTAAACAACAAAACCATCACTCATGAAGACACACAATTAGGTGAAGACACAACAACTTTCTGATGGTTTCCCCTACTTGTTGTCTGCCATAGTTTTTTTTTTTTAACTTTTTATTTTTCCGCTACACACTTTGCTTTGTTCCACTTTGTTGACACTATGGTTCTTTTGTAATTATAGTCTTTAATAAAATAATTCTGCTGTTCGTTTTTGTAGGTTTCTAACCTTGTATGGATCTGAACTTTGTTAGGCTCTTCTATCCGCACAACTTAGCTTATTGCTGATTCGTCATATTAATTTGCTGAGGTATGAAGACAAATGTAAGCTGCGTTTTGCCGTGTCCGAAGAAGTTTAATTCAAGTCAAGAAGAATTCAGCCGTAGGACATAGTCAAAGTCAAAAAAATAAAATATCTTGAAAATACAATTCAAGACCCTTCGATTCAGTGTTTCGGCTGCATGATGCCCTAACTTTAGGACATTGTGACGTCATTAGCATTTAAACACCATTATACATTAAAGGTTGACTTTATGACACGTGACAGGAATTGATTTCGTATGCCTCATAAAATATGGCGACTGTGGCAGGAATTGATTTTGGACGCCTCAATTGGTATTCTCAGTGGACAGAAAAATGTTTAAAAATAACTGACAATTAAGCTTTGAGTTGAATAGGAATTTCTTGCACATCAATGTTTGGACATAAAATTGTACAGACCGCAAATATTTTGAATATTTTAATTTATTCAGATTTAACAAATTTATTCTTCGACTATCTTGAAAGTATTAATAATAAATTGCGATACCTTGGAACTTTTGCATCTTCATCAAAATCTTTTTTATTTAATTTTACCTGTACAACTGTTGAAACCAAAAACATCAGTTATTTCATAACATCCAAAAACGTGTTTTCTGTTAGAAAATGATAAATATAAAAAATATTTCTAATTTGTTTTCGTCATTTTAAGGTAATATAGGCTACTTTTTTTGCTTGTAAGTGGCCTTTTATTTTGGCGAGTTAGTATACCTAATGTCATTGGGAGATTAAAAACCTGAAAAAATCCATTGAACGCTGAAAAATATACTAAAGCCGCAGTGACGGACTCAGAGCGTTGTTTTAAAGAGAGGGAAACGACAAAAAATGTTGAGGAGTTGAGCTTTTTTTCTTTTTGTTCCTCAGAAAATTTTTAATCTTTTTTTATGGATTCTGTCGCCTTATTTTCATTTTTTCCCTTGAACTTTTGTCTTTTTTTTTTTTTTTGGAATTTTCCTCAATTTTTCCTGGATCCAACATTGCGAAGTCAAATGAGCATCGAATAGGAAACAAACTGTAGAATAAAAATAAATGAATTTTAATAACCTGTTCAGCTTTTCATTCACAGAAATCTTCAGCAAAACCAATTTAAAACAGTTCTAACTGTAGATAAAAAACAAGAAAAAAAAATTAATTATGAAATTTCTTTATCTTGACTAACTGGCTTTTGGAGCTTAAAAAAGAAGACCAGTTGTCGGTCTTAATAATATATTCGTCTGAGCGAGAGATTATTCCAATAAAAAATCTATAAAAATGTATTCTAATTTTTTTTCCTAATACATCAAAATGCCCGACTGGGTTTCTGTTTTCAAGACCCAAAACGTAGAATTTCAGACTGGGCAGCAAAAATTTTTTTGGTGGAACGAAAGTCAGTAGCCAGAGAAAAACAAGTATTTTCTTCAGGAACAAAAATGTTTGGCTCTTCCTTACAACCAACCAGATCCTTTCCCTGCTTGTGTATGCGCATGTATTGAAAAAAATAGCGTTTACAACTGGAGCTCAATATGACCGGCGGGTGTTGTAAATTGAAACTCTTTGAGAATTGCTTACTTTGCACTCTTGTAGAAAAATATACTATTTTGTCAGGCGCATAGTTTTTGCACAGATCACTGATGAAAATTCGTATCAATTTTTCTGTCGTTACTTAATTAATATAAGCCCTGAAGCACCACCCCAAGATACTTTGGCTTGTACTGGCCCTGGATTTTTTCTGGCATACCTAGGTAACACTGTACAATTTATTGTTTCGGTGGAAAGTAATGAATATTTTGTGTGTGTGTTTTTGTGTTTGTATAGTGGCGCATACGCATCGAATATGAGGGAATAATTAGTGAAATAATATCAGGGAAATAATTTCGTGAGATAATTAATGGCTTGTACGTTGATTGTGGTAATAGTAATTAGACCTGTGACATCACATATCTATAGGCTAATTTTATTTACCGTGTATCTAGACAGATACCTGGAGTGAAATTTTTTCCCTAACCAAATTTCAGCACCACCTCCACAAGTGATATAGACTAGGAGTAGACGGGTACATACTACTGTATATCTTATAAAAATTTAACGAAAAATCAGTTGAGGAGCAGTGTAGAAATGTGGTAATGGAGAAAATTTCACTTTGGTGTCTATTTATACACTGTGAACAAAATTATTGAAGAAATGAACTCATATACTTTATCAACGTAGATGCATTATGTTGCATGTGATTTTTATTTATTAAATAAATATCAAAATAAAAATAGGTATAGATATTTTCAACCGTTATTTATATAAAAACTCTGCACCTGACAAAAAAAAAATAAAAACAATTAGAATAATTTTTTATAGATTTTTTAATTTCCTCAAATTTTGTTTGATCAATTTTTCACTCAAATGAAAATTAGGCGAGATAAATAGGAAAAACTGCTATGCGCCATCATTTTAACCCCCTGGGCACATGCCTGAACAAGACGCATCTGGACTTTTAGTATGTTGTTTAAGACGATGAAGTGGACATGTGTACCTACCAAATTTTAGCTTGTTGAAATTATTTTCCAAATTATTTCCTAATTCTACTGGACTAATAGGAACTTAAGAAAGGTTTCAGGTTTGAAACATCGCTTTTGATTCCAAAAAGTTACAGAAAATAATACGAGCTGACAAATTTATGTTTTTCCAAGTTTTTTTCTACTTTTTTATAAGATTTTATTCTACTTACTACTGTGATTTATAAAATATACCTATACTGTTGCCAACCTTCCACAAGCATGAAGCTAAACCCCAAAAAAATAAAATAAAAGCTTATCTTTTAAAAACTCGTTTTTAACCTAAAATTATTCTCTTTTAAAAACCTTATTTTTCTCCTCTGAAGGAGATCCTCACTAAGATACTTTAATCTGGAAATAATATTTTTTTGTAGGGCCATCTTTGAGGGGGAGGTAAAAAGAGCAATTGCTCCCAGAAGCAAATTTTCGAGAGGCACAACAATTTCAAGGTAATTTACAATTGGGATGTCTATAAGAGTAGAAAAAATTAAATTTTTTCTGCTCAGTGAAGTACAGGCAGAAAGAATTGTCTTTCCTCCAGCGGCAACATAGGTAACTTTCTAAAGACAGTCAAAGTTTTGTGATTTGACGATGATCTTTGTTGGTAATTTCAAAAAGAAATCCTCAAATTTATAACAGTTTATCGAAGTTTACAACCTGATTTTCCTTCATATATGTATAAACCTTTTTTACAAAAAAAAAAGAAAAAGAAAAAAATAAAGGTGATAAGACGATTAAAAGTATCTTTTATTAGCAGCTTTTGCCTACTTAGGCCAAATTCTTTGGTAGAAAATGGCTTTTTTGTTGCCTAAAATAGTTATTTGTGAAACAAGTTTGGCTTTTTTAAAAAAAAAATACACTTGCAGCAATCATCTACTTCATACGTATGGCACTCAATATTATTTGTAATACACACTCAAAAATGAAGCATCAGTGTAATGATAATTCCATATCATTTCTTAACTTAATATACTTTTTAAATTACTTTCACCTATTCTCACTAACACAGTATTTTCATAATAAACACATTGATGTCATTCATTCCATAAATATAATACACAATTCTACACTATTTCCAGTTCCTCTTAAAATTATAACTACACCCACTTAACGTCATAAATACATTTCTTTATTAGATTACTCTAAATAACGTAGATACTATTAACCAATCACATTGTATTCACCCACAACACCACTGTAAAGTTCACTTGAATTCATACCCTTAATTCATCAATTCTTCTCTTGTACAATTCTCCACATCTTAATATTTTCATGTACATATAAAATATTCATCATATAAAAAATAATATATTTGCCGTGTATCTTTTTGTAGCAATTATACCTTTACAATCAGGACTAAAAAAAAAGAAAAATTTAAATTCGAACGAGAAACACACAAAAAGTAAAACGGTATAAAGGAGAGTGCACTTATACGCCACTTTGTGAGTAGAAAGGTTTATAACAGATATAAGTTAAGGTAGGTACCAACCTTATCCCAAAGTACTTCTACAGAAAAATGGGAAGAATTTGATACAATTGAATTCGATTTTTCAGAAATAGTAGGTACTTAGTTGATCGTATTTTAATAACTGACAATTCTTTCAGTTGAAAGGAAGAGAAAGACGTCAACATCAAAATATAAGGTAAACATAACTTCGACTGTCGCGTAACGAAGAGACCCATAAATAAACCTTTCTGCCCACGAAATCTTCTTTCCTGACATTACATATTTTTTAAATTTCTTCTTTGTGGTACCTTTTAGCTCGGAGGCATACCTACTCAGGATAACGTCAAATGCCAGCTTCGATGAATCAGTTTTGTTAAAAGAAAGATAGAGAAACATCATCAGAATCGCAAAAATACGAAGAGTTTGAAAATTTTCATCGCTTTTTGTTTTCGTTTTCTTGCTAGGTATATAGGTAGGTATCCTAAAAAATTTTCGCTTCCACCTTGAATCTGAAATTATGAAACAGATTCAGTTTCTAATCTGTACCTACCTATTTATTGAGTAAAAGTTTACCAAAATGTTGAATTTCTTCGGTAGATACGTATAGGCTACATGCCCAAGCGAAATTAAACCACAAAAAAAACAAATCAGTCTTACAAAAAATTGTGGAAACAAAATTATCTGTATTTTAAACTCAACAAAATTATCTGTTATTTAACCTATATATCACGCATACTAAGTATATCGATTTGGAGGTTAGAAAATGTCAAAGGAAGTTTCTGAAGGAGAAAAATGTTCACACCGGAAATGAAATTTAACACTTCGCGACGAGAAAATTGGTTTTCCAAACAAGTATTCAATTTCAACCAGTAACAGATGAAAAAGAATTATCATCGACACCTGTCCTATCCATATGTTTGACTTGTTGACTACGTAACTTAACACGGCGCTATAATGATGCTGCTGATGCGGTGTCTGTTGGAGAAAAAACGTAAACACTATTTTGTTCATTTGTTGTTGTTACCGCTGTAGACTTAGGGTGCTACTGTCTCTAATTTTCAATCAGCTGACACTGAACATTTCATAAACTCATAGGTCTAAAGAATTTTACTTTTGTTTCACAGGTAATACGAGTATCATTCTTCAGCAACCAAGTTATTACGTAGTTGCTAGATACCTATATCGTTTTATAAGGTAACTGTTTTCATATATTTTTCTCAAATAAAGACCTATGTAAGGTTTGGATGTTGGCCTAAAATTCCTTACTTTTTTGAAAATGTTCCCCCTCCCCAAAATATTTCCAAACAAATTTTCATATTTTAATTTATTTTATTCATACCATTCTCATACAACCTGCTATCAACTTATAGTCACATATACATTATATATTATTCAGTGCAAATATGAAAATAAATGTGGGTGCGTAAGCCTACATCGAAAATATGGATATTTCTTTCCGCTGTATTAATTTTTTTTTTTTTTTTAACAAATTATTCAAATAATAATGTTTTACTCTCACGTTATATGAAATGAAAACTCGACATGAATAGAAATCTGCGCTTGAATTCACTCCCTGAATTCGTAATTAATGTAAGTATAATTATGTATACAGCGGTAACTTACCTGGCTCCCTCTGCATTAGCATTTTGAACAAAATTTTCAGGTCGAGTAGAAAAACTAATTTACATAGGTACATACTTACCAAATTATAAATGGGAGGCGATACGTCAAAGAAAAATCTTTTATTATCACATTTCTCAGACCATTCCTGAGTCATGTAAACTCACTTTTAAACCTTGTTGAGGAAGATAATTAAGATAATTATGTAGTTAATGATCAGAAAAATGAAACATTGAAATTCTATTATAATAAGTTGGAAAATAATAAAAAATTGAACAAAAAAATATCAACCTCCTCATTGTGGTAGATTTAACATTTCATTCAGAAAGTATAACCTCTACCTCAACTCAATGTAAACTGAACTTACCTATATGTAAAATGAATGTCCGTCAATGTAAAAAGATGCTTCATATTTTTACATGGAAGGACGTTCACTTTTCATCGAGGTTACATTCATCAATGATAAGAGCTATGCCTCCATGTATAATTCCTTTTTGTAACTGAGATGAGCAAAACCCTGTTGGAACACAGCCTAACAATACATGAATACTAAAAATATCTCTAGTTTAACCAACTCTAACTGTATCTTTGCAGCTGATTGCTTCTCTTGCATGCAGCAAGTGTAAAGTTTGAGTCCCATAAGCGCTACCAATTTTTATAGAATTTCTTTCTTTTTTTTATGTATTTATTTTATTTTTATTTTTTTTTATTCTGTCAGGTACATTACTGGGTTTAAAAAAAAAAAAAAAAGAAAATTCACAATAAAATTATACAATTTTTATATGCATGCACAAACACACCTGACAACGTGGGAAAAATTGCTCATCTCAGTTACAAAAGGAAAATATGCCTTTGCATTTGCAAAATACCAGCGTAAACATTGCCTTCCTGATCGTGTATTATGTAAAATAATTTATTATGTTCAAACAAATAAGAAGAATCTCTGGGAAGAGAAAAAAAAAAGTATGTACTGGGAGACACCGTGTTACTCTGAAATTTTTTTTTTGAAGAATGAATGTTTTGTCCGTACCGTGATTTTTTGTTTTTTGTTTTGAATAAACATTAAAATGCAGTAAAAATCATTTAAATTTAAAAAATTGTTTTCATCAATTGGTGAACACTTCAACATCTAAATTAAATCACGCCATCTTTATTCCACTGATAAGAAAGCAATGAATGAAAATGTATAGAGAAGGCAAAGAGGGAAATGAATCAAATAGAGTTGAATGGGCCTAGCTTTCGTAAGGTGGGTCAGCAGTAATGTTTTTTCACTTCACGTGCTTCACTGCATGATTTTATTTCACAGGCTTCCTTGCATTATCCTTTTTAAGTTTACTACCCAGCGCAAGAAAATTTCACTTCAAAAAATTTTTATATGTTTATGTGGGTTGGGTCATTGTCAGTCTATGCTTAGGAGTAGCAGTTTATCTACACTGCTGAATATCATAGCTTGACGAATTTCCACGATGTTCCTTTGAAGAGTCAAATTTAAAAGAGAAGAATTGAAATTAAAAATTGAAAATTTGAAATTAGAAATATTGAAAATTAGATATTAGAAATTGAAAATTGAAAATTCCAAACCTTGTTGCTCGAAAATCGTGGAAAAAAAACTGTATCCTGTATGTAGGAACTAAAATTTAACAAAAAAAAAAATACACTTCTTTCGTGAAAATTAAAATGTTTACGTTAAATATTCGCGCAGCATGATATAAGCAGATGTCGGAAAAATATAACTGGTTTACAAAGGCGCACTCACACAAATATATTAAGAATGTAAATTAATCTGTCACACAAATGTTTTTGAAACTTGTTCATATAATTTATATTTGTAAAAATTTGAAGCAGTAGGTAGTAATTCTTTCTTCAAACTCCTGTAAATACACTAATTTATAATGACTTGGGCTAGGCTTTCAATGATTTTGCGTATTTGTTTCTACACTATTCACATCAAATGCGCATATTTCTGTTACTTCTCCATTTCACGCAATTGATCCCTATCGTATTTTGCATATTTCACATATTTTACACTAAATTGCTTATTTTTGCGTATTCAAATCAATTTTTAAACAGGAGCGTACCTACCCAGGATTTTTTTAAGGGAGTAGATTTGATAGGAGAAATTTCTCTGCTTTCCTTTCACGCACGGTGGTGGATCTAGAATCACATTTTGAGGGAATGCGGTATCTGCAGACCGCAAATGGCGGTGTAAAAGTTACGTTAGTATACGAGAGAAGCAAGCAAAATAATTTTTGTAGAAAATTTGTTTTTCCCTATTTTTCGAATTTTTTTTTTTTTTTTTTAATTGCAAAGGAATAGGTCACCCTTAACCCCTCCATCCAAAAAAAAAAAAAAAAAAGACCAAGATTTGTACGAATTTTTCTAATTTTTATGCCAATTGTCATAATTTGTCATCAAATGAAAAACGGTAATGGTCTCATTCTGTGAAATCCTGTTTAAAAATAAATACGCAGAGGAGAACTGATCCCTCTGTGATCCCCTCCCAGGAGTACGCCGCCGGTTTTATACATTTTCGTCGATTTGTTTTTCTGCGGGTGCTTATTTGGCCTTTTTTTTCTACAGAATTAGTTGGCAAAAACTGCTCCACTATCGCCGAAACAATCTAGATTTGCATATAAAATGAAAATTACAATTTTTCAAAGAAGTTCCGTACTAAATCTCTGCCATTTTTTCAGTTTTTACCATTACACTATATTCAGAAACGAGTTGACGCATAACGACGAATGAAATGAAGAATTTTTATCGACTTTATTTATGCAAATGGGTTGAGAGTGCCACCGTTAAGTTGAGACTTCCAAGAACTTTTCAATGATACTCATACAGTGCCCAGGTATTAATTTTCATTTTTAAGTAAGTAGGTACATATTTTTGCATATTTAGGTGAATACAAGGACATATTTTCATTTATGCCGTAGGTATACTTACTTATTTCGTACTTTTTAGTGTAGGTATAAAAAGTTGAGCCCTAGTTATGACCAAATATAGGTACGGGTACCTACTAATTTGTTACAATAAAACGTAAACTTGACAATTAATTTAAATGACAATATTTGCTGTATATCAATTTCAGATGTTAGAAGCTTTTAATCCTCAGTAGTTTACACCCTTTACTGAAATCGTAAATGCCTCTTCGAAGCGGTTCCGTTTACACTTGCGACTAGTATAGGTACACCTCTTAAGGCGTCAAAAACTGAGAAAACAAATCTTAAAACTAAAATAAAAACTACGAGTAAATCTGCAGTATAAAGTTGTGAACGTGTTTTATTTCGACTACGAGAACAAAAATCAGATAAAACTATGAGCTCAAGATTTCATTGAGCATCTAAAATTTCATTCCGTTTAGCGTTTGCGGTTCTACACTAATACATCACAGCAGTCATAAACTGTCTAAAGATTTTAATCATAGAAGCAAAATTAAAAACATCGTAAATGTCATAAGACGTATTTATATTCATAATCTTTGAGAATCTTTCTTGGTAAGATTTCTCGTTTTCTCCCACTAAAAGTTTGATTCAGCGACATATTTTTTTTTATTTTTTTTTTATGAATGAAGTAAGTACCTTGGTGGGTACTTATGAATGTAAACAGTACCAGTGATATAACATAAGATTAAAAAAAAAAAAGGTAAAAGTAAGAATTTTCAAGTCACGGTATAAAAATAAATAAAACTGACGAAAATGTAAATAAAAATTTATATCGTAGTGCGGTATCACATTGAATACAAAAAAAATTGTGTTAATTAACTTTGAATTTTTAAGGACAAACCTCATTTTTAATTAGCATGCAGATATATAATCAATATTACTGCAGCCAGATTTTTCCAAAATTGGAAGTTAAAAATTTAAAAATGTTGAAGTAAAAAAAAAAAATTTAACTTTTCTGTCTAGATACGGTACTATATAGGCAGGTAATTAACACCCCTATTTCTTACATTTTCAATTTTAATTTTAATGTTGTTTTTTCAGAAACTCAGTTTTCTAGAACATATGACAAGAGCAAAATAATTTTATGGCTTCAATACTTCTCGAAGCATTATAACTTTATTTGATTATAACTGCCTTTCAACGTGCGCTATGCAACTTGTTTTACAATTTCTGTTTCAGACGTTTAAAAGCAATTTTAACTCAATCTAGGTGTGGATAAGCAGGACATTCCTAGTTTTTTTTTCTCTCTAAAATTTTATTTTTTATTTTTTTTAACTTGCCTAAAAAACGGCCAATTTTGAAGAGAGAGCATACGTGAAACGATTTTTTTTTATCCAAACGAGTTCTATCATACCCTTGCGAGATAGGAAGAGAAACTGGTACACTCGGTATATGGTTAAATAATTTTCTAAAATGTAAAAAGGAGCTAATTGTTACACGAAAATTGCAAAAATTTTCCGTCAACACTGTCCCCCAACATTTTTCAAAATGAACCAACAAAAAGGGGGAACAAAATATTTTATAGGTAGGTCTACCTATGGTGAAACAATCTCTTTAACAATTCAGAAAGAACGGTGGCTGAATTTCGAAGTAACAAAATTAGTTAAACAATTTTTTGAGAAAATACGAAAAATTTAATTTTTGTTTTTTCAGCGCGAAGTTTTCAGTTCATTCGGCAGTTTAACGCGTAAGATAGAAAAATAAATTGGTATTCTCCCTCGAATTAATTTCCTCCAGTAAAATCGTAGGATGAAAGACAAAATTTGCCCATAGTTGGTTAGTTTTTGAATAAATCACGTATGCTACATGAAAAAAAATTAAAAATCGGAAGTTTCATAATTCGCCATTCAAATTCAGTTTCAGTGAAAGTAATTTTACTGACAAAATACAATTACTTTCTAATCTTCTTTTTTATCATAGCTGGGATCATAGCAAATACCTACCTTGTAAAAATTTTCAGGTAATTACTTATTTACAGTTGTTGTCAACCAACAAATTTTCGAATTTTTGGATGCAAGATCCAAAATTTTCATCATTCAAATACTTTTGTGAACTTGAAAATGAAAATTCATTAAATTAACCTTTAGAAATATCTTGCAATGCACCAATAAGTTATTGTTACTAGGTGAAGGTTGTTATTGTTGTGCATCATAAAGACGCCAAATTTTAATGTTGGCAGTGGTTTGTCGTGACCAAGGGTTCAATTTTTGATTTGTTTCCAAAAATTAAGCAAATCTGATGCTTTACATATTACTGCAGATTTTTTTAATCGGGCAGTCGACATCAATCCTTAGTAACGGAAACAGTGACTCGTCAGTACAGTACCGTACGTAGTGCAGTTCGTTTGCGATTGTGAAAATAAATTATAACGATAAAAAAATATGGCGAATCAAAACGACAGTGTAGTAATGCCAGCTTTAGCTGATCCCGTTGCTTTTGCAAAGGATTTCGTTGCTGGAGGAATATCTGCGGCAATCTCAAAAACCTCCGTGGCTCCAATAGAACGAGTAAAATTACTTCTCCAAGTACAACATATTAATAAACAAATTCCGCCAGAACAACGTTACAAGGGTGAGTAATTGAATTTTTAAATTTTTTTTTCAACCGTTAAAATACTACAATGAAAAGATTAGCATGTTTGACATATATTTTAGCACGAAATTAATTATTCGAGCTAATTACAGAAAAATTTCGGAATTTGATGTCGATTTCTAGAGTTTGAAAATTATTTTATACGCACAGGTGACTTTCGAAGTTTTGCATTTTGCATACCTACGTATACCCACCAACTTATTCAGATGGCAATTTTTAAAATCCACTTATAATTTTCACATTGGTACTGCTTTACAGTAACTGAGATTATTTTAATTTTTCTTTTATTTTTGGGGTATAATACTTAGAGAGTGGCTTGAACAAATTTTTTATTTTCTTCAATATAAATATGTGTCTGTTCGTTTACTGGAAAGTAAGTTATCCGATTTCAAGTGAATTCTCTTTTCGATAGGTATAATCGACTGCTTTTCTCGTATTCCAAAAGAACAAGGTTTCACTGCATTTTGGAGAGGTAACTTTGCCAACGTCATTCGTTATTTCCCGACGCAAGCCTTGAACTTCGCCTTCAAGGATAAATACAAGCAGATATTTATGGGTAACGTTGACAAAAACAAGCAATTCTGGGCTTATTTTGCTGGCAATCTAGCCTCTGGTGGAGCTGCTGGAGCAACCTCCTTATGTTTTGTCTACCCTTTGGATTTCGCCCGAACCAGGTACCCAACATTTTATAATATTTTCGCGAGGGTTCCTTCAAAGCTGTTTCAAAACGAAGTCAACATGAAATATTCTAAAGCTCTGATGAAAATAAAAAATATGAAAAAACCCCACCAAGTTAAGGAGAAATATCATTCAGAATCACCAATAAGTTTAACGATTTTCTAACTAATTTATGATCGAAACAGATTATATTCATTATTTTCATAATTCTGCATCAATTCGGCCTATATTTTGCATTCTTTAGAAATACCTACGAAATACTTTCAAAAAGTAAACGCAAATTTTTTTTTTTAAACTTAAGTTTAAATTTTAAAAATGTGACGTTATTAGGGAGGCACTGCTCTGGAACATAAACTATTTCAAGACGAACAAGCAACGAATTATAAATAGAAAATTATCGTCGCAATAACATTTTCATCTTTAATCCGCAATTTGACGAGGAATCTTTTGTAGGATTTTTCTAGGCAAGTATTTGATCGAAAAGTTCTAATTTCGAAAAAATTGAATAATCATAAATTAATTAGCAGGATTTCTTTCGAGAATTGCACTATTCAAATACATCAAAGATAATTAAAAAAAACGCGCTCTAGGGTGTCAGCAAACTAGAACATTTAATGTGGTACACATTTCATAAATTCGTTAATGAAAATTGAAGTTTGAAAAAATGATAACACAATATAAATGAAACACATATCGATATCATATCGATATATCGATCAACACCAATTCCTTCATACTCTTATGATAAAACATTACATATCGATATTAATTTAATTGATATTCCCTCATTTCGACTAGTGGGGAAATTGTGATTGGCTGTAGGAATTTGTATTCTTTCTGTGATTGGCTGTAGCACCCTTTTTTAATGAAAATTTAACTAAAATAATTTTTTCCGAATTTACTCTGAATTCAGCGTAGTGAAAGTGGAAATGTGTACCACATTAAAAATATGTACACCAAAAATAGGACGAATAAAAAATTCGAGAATTACAAATTTATTAAACTGAAATAAAAAAATTAAAAATTAATTGCAAATTAATTTTTTTAAATATAAATCTATAATATCGTTTGCAGGTTGGCAGCAGATGTTAGTAAGGGAAACGAGAAAAGAGAATTTAACGGTTTGGGAGATTGTCTAAAAAAAGTTTACAAATCTGATGGTATAGGAGGTTTGTACAAAGGTTTTGGCGTATCAGTGCAAGGTATTATAATATACAGAGCAGCATACTTTGGATTCTTCGACACAGCTAAGGGTATATTACTACCCGATCCTAAAAATGCCGGATTCTTAGCCTCGTGGGGTATAGCGCAGGTATGTACGGTGGTAATACAAATAAAGTAATATAAAATATAATATTCTACTTTTTTCTTTTTTTTTTTGAAAAGAGGAATAATTCATTTACTTGTTGAAATAGGTCGTCACGACCATCGCTGGAGTTGTTTCCTATCCATTCGACACCGTACGAAGGCGTATGATGATGCAATCTGGACGAGCCAAGTCCGAAATCATTTACAAAAGTACGATACACTGTTGGTCTGTGATTGCAAAAACAGAAGGCACCGGAGCTTTCTTCAAAGGGGCTTTCTCCAACGTTCTCAGAGGAACTGGAGGAGCTTTAGTACTGGTACTGTACGACGAAATCAAAAATTTCATCTTCTAATCAGATTCATTCCGTAGTCCTTCTTTCGTAGAATATTAAATATCAGAACGCGAACAGAACGTATGTAAATTCAGAATTTTCTTCTGCAGTAATGTTGTAATATTACCTGTACATATGTACAGAACAAATATAAATTATTTTGAATGTAAAAGATTTTTTTTTCCATAAAACGTAACACAGAAAAAGAAAAAATCGAAAATATATTAATTTTTCAATAAAAATAAACAACCCCTTGAAATTAAAAGAACTAAAAAGAACCTTCAATGCTGATCATTTTAAGATGCAACTTTTTCGCACTGACGCCAATTTAACAATATACAATTCAATTTCATTGCCAACTCTACATCAAACGCAAGTATTTTGAAAACTTTTGAAGAAAAACATCGCAAAGTAAATTAAAAATCACATTTTATTGGGGTTTACCTCATTAACGAGTAATTAAAAAAAAAAAATATTTTTCTCAATAACAAACTTCATAACTAAATACATAAAAGACCTCAGCAATTATTTTAAAATATAGCGAATTTTTTATTCTATACTCGAGAAATGAATTTTCAGGATTTTAATGCGCAAAAATTTTCTGCCGACTTAATGCAGAGAAAGTCATCATGTACACATGTTTCAATCCAATTTGATAATTCATAACGCATAAATACGGTAGTCGTATACAACATATTATAAGTTAATAGTAACAAAAGAGAAGGTCACAACAACGAATTACGATATTGATAGACAAATGATAACATAAAAAGTGATGAACATTAATTTTCAGTCACATACAGACGCGCGTATAAAAGCAATAATAGTATTTGAACATTTTAAAAAACATTATTTTATACTATTTTTTGTCAAATAAGAAAAAAAAAAGGAAATTCTTAATTTCAGTAGAATTTCAAATTGAGAAACAGACTATTTGAAAGTCGGTGAAATAATATATGAATATTTCTATTTGAATTTTACGTGATGCAATAAATTCTAGACCTTAATCTGAAAAAACAGTTGAAGTAAGAACTTTAGTTCTTGCCTCTTCCCTCAACATAGAAAATAAATTTTTATTTCTTTCTAACCGACTTTAAAAGAAGAAGATTATCAAGTCGATCCATATCCATGTTTTTTCTGTTTGTTCCAGCATAATTTCCCAACGTGGGCACCAAATTTGATGAACTTTTTTTTTAATGACATAGGGTTATCCCATAGTGGTTCCATTAGATTTTTTTACAATCGATGAGATAGTTTTTGGGTTATCTTTAAACGAAAAATTGTTGATTTTAAAGTAATGTTGCTGCTTAAGCTAGAAATGAAAAATCATGGAAAAAAATTTTTTCATAAAACAATCTAATCAACTTCAAAAAAAAAAAAAAAAAAAAAAAAAAAGAAAAATAATTTAATTAAAAGTAAGTTTTACTGGAATTAGAATGAAACAAAAAAAATCAGTACGCGGTAAATTAATAATTTAAAAACAAAAATTGAATAGACTTAAAAAAAAAATAAAAATGCGGTAAAAAGAAAAAAATAATCTTTTTAAAAATTCTCCGGTCTAGGGACTGAAATTATTGAAGTCGGCGTTTATTAAAAGTTATGTCATAAAATTCGACAGAACTGATTGTTTTTTTTTCGTCGGTTAATTTTTGAAAAAAATTATCATTTTCCAGAAACTTGAGTAATTTTTTCGACAACAGAGCCAAATCAGTAATTGGTGAAGTAATTCAATAGTAAAAAAATATCATCACTCTTCATTCGTGACTATGATTGTTGAAGCCACAGGGTATTAAATATAATAGAGCATGCATGTGAGATGAAAAATGGCACCGCTCTTAGGATAAAGTATCCTCACTCCTAAGAAACGGTACAATTTTTGTCTCATTTTAATCTACGAAATTCGTTTTATTGTGGTTTCTGAATCATCAGTCATATTTATTCGATCATTTAATTAAATTATTATTTTTTTTAAATTCTCATCACTGTAAATGGGCCCAAATACGAGCGTACAAATTTGAATTCGGTATTGTAAGGATGGGGACAACTACTTCAAAAGTGGTGCCATTTTTCGTAGTAGCGTTTAAATGGGTATGCGTCCTCTATTATATTATTTTAATACTCTGTGGTTCAAACGAAGTTGAGATATTGCTGTCGCATCATTTCTGGACGAAGTATTAGCACAGCTAAACGGCAAAATTCATTAATTAACTTAACGACACTATCTTCAACTGTTTAAAAAAAAGGAGGCTTCAATTCGAATAGTATATACTTTGTTTTTTTTAAATGTTCGTTCCACTTCCAGCATAACTTCTCACCCTGGCACCGATTTTTAAGAAATTTTTTTCAATTAATAGGGTATGATCCGATGATAGTCTTACATAATTTTTTTATAATCGATGAAATAGTTTCTCAGTTATCTTCAAAAAACTGTTATTGCTGCTAACGTAAATACATATGAAAATGAAAAAAAAAAGTATTAAAAACATTTTTTTCATAAAAAAGTCAAACAGATTTCAAAAAGGAGAATAAAAATGCGCCAAAAAGAGAAAAATGATCCTGTTAAAATTTCTCCAGCAAGAACTACTGAAACTATTAAAGTTTAAAGGCAGGCGTCGACGACAATTGAAAAGTACTGAAATAAAATTAGACTAACTGACATACAAGCCTAGCTTACATGATCAATAATTCCAATAAATCTTGCTATACAAATTTTAAAATGGTTAATTTTCTCTTTTTAGCCCATTTTTATACTTTTCTGTTGATAAGTGTCTTCTTGGCCACTTTATGAAAACATAAAATGGAGTGAAAAATTTGTTTTGAAATAAGTGTTCAGTCAACAATTTTCGTACGATCATACGATTGCATAAAAATCACCCTCATGACTATTTTCTTTTCGCCCCAATTTCAATAATAAACACGAACAATCGGATCAAACAAAAATTAGTTTTTCCAATGCGTTCTGCCTTTCAAGCTAATGTAGTCCGAGTCTGGGTTTTATTCTGTATTGATTTGGGAAGAGGAGAGCGTGGGTCGGGATACAATGGTTAATAGTTTACCAACATAAAATTTCCGATCACATATCGTAAATTTGGGTCGGAAATGGGATGGCAGCTAGTGTCGAACTTACAACCTTACAGACGTGAGCCCAAGTACCTGACTATAAGAAAAACAGACAGACAGAAAATCAGAGTTTATAATCATATATATATATAATTAATTGGTAATGGCTATTCTATAAAAATGGCCACTTCTCGAACACTGTTCAGTCATATTCCCCACAAGAAAAATTGAAAAAACTTAACGATGACTGTTCTCGACATGACGTATTAAATTTTTTATTTCAGAGTGACAGACATGTGAAAGTAATTTAAAAAAAAAAATTCCGGGATAACGATAGTAAGATCTATTGTTGGCTAAACATTCACAAAAAGAATTGGTAGCGCGAGCCCGTAACTGATCGGCATAATTTAAAATGATAAATCAAATGAAAGAGGCAATGAATCTCCGGCAAAAATGTCGATACCGTAATTTAAAAGTACAGTCATTCATCGGCCCGCAAAAATTTCTTACCGACACTCAATTGTTGGCTATGGTATGCATTCATTGACTGAGATCATTAGTGAATCAACTCGACGAAAATGATGGAATAAACAACTAGATAGTTGGAACACTGCCGGCGGATGGTGACAAAAATTATTCATACCATACTTCTATGTGAGTCGCCGGCTATTCTATCAACAATCTAGGTATAAAATTAACAATTAAGAAAAACATCAGAAAACAAATAAATCAAACATAAGTAATTCAAATTAATGGTATATTACGGATTTCAATTGTACACAATAAATCAAAATAATTAATAAAACTGATGATATTAACCTACCCCCGAAATAATTGGCAAGTTGAGAAATGTTCCAAGAACTGGTAATCTGCGTAAAAAATTGATGGCAACCGGGAAAAACCCGCTGAAACAAATAAATTCTGTTCAGTGAAAAGTAACACAGAAATAATACTTAAGGTTAAAATTTTCTAATATGAAGAGGTAAACATAAAGCTAAGCTGCATTCACATTCTATCTCGTTTCATTCACTTAAAAAGATGACAAGTTTATTTTTTGCACCAACCTAAATAATAAAATGAAACCGTAAAATTCTAAAATCATTCCAGTTAAAGGCCACCCGATCAGTACAATGGTAATACCACCGAAGAAGCAAACTGTTGCTCTAGATTTATGTCTTTGAAAGAAAAATCTGAAAGTTCTTTGTAAGCCAATAACGCAGCCTAAACCGGAAATAAACAAAATCTGAAATGAAAACAACAGAATAATAAATTAGATGAAATAAAAATTATTTCAGTCTGAGAAATTAAATTCTCACATTGCCAATGGCCAGTAGACCTTTGTCGAATAACAAGAGAACTCCAAGAATCAACAGAGAGATACCAAATCCAGCGAGACCGACGCCAAGTTCTGGAAATAAGATGAAATTAAGAAACTGCATTGACTTTTTCATTCTGAAAAGAATAATTATAGGAATTTCGCCGTCAGATTAACTTACTTTGAATATCAGTTATTTCCAGCATTTTGTTTCGTTCTTCAACACAACTGAATTAGTTTTTTGATAGATTCAAAGTTTGATTTTAGAGTAATTACATCGCACGAATAGAATATGAAAAATTTTAACCACTTTTCCTCTCAGAATTTCAATCAAAAAAAAAAAGTTCAAGAACTATTTTAAATTGATGAAAGGAAAACATCAGTAGAGTACATGAAGAAAGTTGAGGTGATAGATACAGATAAAGAACAGTTAACAAGGATAAAGTCTGATGATGAAATAAATTAAATCAGTTACTGAACAATATAAAAGAAAAATTATAAAATTTCCAGAAGTTCTGGTTCTGGACCAAATAGATAAACAATGCACGGATAGCCTTTTACCGGTTGAAGGCGTTGATCAAGATCAACAGATTTCAAGAATCAAATCTCACAATTCACCCTAGATAAACAAGTATATAATTATACATTCACGTTCACATAAAAAAAAAACTACTATGTTTGAAATTTTTCGTCTTGTATATAATTTTATTTGGATGTCATATATTTTATTTTTCTCAAAATTCCACGCTTCCACGTCACATTTATATTTTAGATAATAGATAGTGTATATACCTTCGAGAAGATATAATAGTGGAGACGCTTGGAGACGACATAGTCACATAATAGTGATTTTGGTGTCGGCATGTCGCGCCTATGGATAACGCTGCCGACACCACGTGTTTTGCTTTCTAAAAATTTGATTGGAGGAAAAAATCGCTACGTTCATTTGTTTATAAACACTTGCGTACAAATTACCCCATTCCGAAGAATCTCGGGACTAATGAAATTGGTAACGACAGGAGGTTGAAGTCAACTTAAAAATGAACGAAAATTATGACGTCAGACGTCACAGACCACGAGTTCTAAGAATTTTCTCACAATCAGTATTGACTGAATCATTCAAGGATATATATATGATGGAACAGGAAGAGTTTTAACATGGGATTGAGTGTCCAGACTACAGATGCCGCGTGCTGGCATACCAAGTACCCCAAACTGAACTGAACACCCTAACCAATTAGAATCGAAAATCAGTGTAAAAGTGAGGTACTTCGTACGCCTGTACTTATAAACAATAATGCATGTTGCAAAATTTTCCTCCAATCAGATATTTAGTTGGAATTGATGTGAGGTATGCAGAACGAGGATCGAAAGAACTTGAGACTTTTGACTTTTAAGACGTTTATTTCGCAACTAAAATATATTTGACAAACGAAAAAGCAAATGGTGAAGCAGCAGCGATATACGATCGAAAGTAGTAGGGGAAACACTTCGTGACTAGACTGTACATATGACATATATATATAGAATGATGTGATGATGATGATGAAGAATGAGATGAGGTGGGATTTCGTATCAACAGGAATAACAGTTGTTTATAGAAGCGCTTTCTATAGGCAGGACACCGAAACTGCCCATGTGTCGTTTCCATCATATATATATATCCTCGAAGATTGAAGCTCTGGTGTAAAATACAAGCGTCTAGGGACACCGTAGGGTAAATTTTTTTCTGGTAGTTTCGGAATTGGTCCGAACACTTTGTTCGACTTGGGATTTTCGTTTGTTTTGTTTGTTAGTTTATTGATAATAATGGTAGTTGGAAAATAGGTTACCTAATTGTTTAATTTTTGATGTTTTTAAATATGAATTCCAAATCGCAATTCATCTGCGACCTATGTCAAACTTCTTTTGGTAAAAAACATCATGTACTCAGGCACATTGAAAACATTCATTTCATTAATAGGCCTACCAGTGTAAAAAAATTCAAAAACATCAAAGTAAAATCTAATGTTTTCTATGCTGTTTTTCCTGCAATACTTCCTGTGCATACGATCGTTACTTAGAAAATAAGTAATGTTCTTTTCTGTTTCGTTTTCTTTGCATTCATGTTAAATTGAATAAATAAAGTTGACTCCCATTTTTTTTTTTTAATATTTTCAAAGGATAAATGAAGTTTTCTGGTGGTTTATTCGTACATGTTCTCATAAATACTACACTTAGGTCTTCTTTACAGTGTCATTCGGTGTTTTTTATTCACAACTTAAAAATTTTTCAGATTCTTGCTTTATAAAAATATATTAAAAAAAAATACAGCCTCTACAAATAAATAGTTTTTTTTACAAAAATTCTAAATAATTTCAAATTTCAATAAAAACCCAAAATAACTTTGAAAACTAAGTCAAACGAAATGTTCCGAACGATTCCGAAACCACCCGAAAAAATTTACCTTACCGTGTCCCTAGACGCTTGTGTGGAAAATCAACATTTTTATCAGTTATAGGGAGTTGTTTATTTACAATTATTACTTACTATCAACCCACACGTCTAAATTTAATGATTGATAAACCTCTATCTCAGATTGTCAGAAGAAACTTCGGTTTCGGTAGTTGATTACTGAATTGTGGTTACTCTATTTATTTCAATTTCGAAATTTGAAAACCTTATTCAGTCAATTGAACAAGGTTCGAATTAAAAAAGTGAATATATATTAAGACATCAAAACGATTGATTTCTGCTGTTGGCACGAACAACGTCGTTTGTTTGTAGCTCATTCATTCAGTTACCTGGATGTTCTCTTGTACCATTCCACGAACCGTCGTATGGATTTATTTTCTCCCTCATTTTCTGTATCATATCAATGATTTGAATTGAGGCTGGGTTTTCTTTGCATAATTTCTGGCATTTAATTGTTCTTGAGAAAACAAAATGGTAAATAAAGTGAAGCATATTATTTTGGTATTGTCTGGTAAAGGAGGTGTTGGAAAGTCCACAGTCAGCGTTCAATTAGCTTTAACATTGAAAGAAAAAGGGTTTAAAGTAATTATTCAGATTTAGATAGATATTATTTATAAACTTGAAGTTCTCGTGTGATTTCTTGTCATCCTATGTTATATTTTCAGGTTGGTTTACTCGATATTGATTTGTGCGGTCC
The DNA here is from genome assembly GCA_011428145.1 of Ericerus pela. Classification (NCBI taxonomy): domain Eukaryota; kingdom Metazoa; phylum Arthropoda; class Insecta; order Hemiptera; family Coccidae; genus Ericerus; species Ericerus pela. The sequence continues at coordinate 1,525,911 of WOFM01000207.1, forward strand.
TTCCGTCCCATATTTGCTGAACCTCGAAGATAAATGTGTTTTGCAAAGTTCAGAGGGTTGGCTGCCTGTATATATGGAAAACGATAATTCTTTTGCTGTCATGTCTATTGGGTTTTTGTTGAAAAGTCGGAATGATAGTGTAGTTTGGCGTGGACCAAAAAAAACTGGTAAACTTGAAAATATTTTACTATTTAAATAGTAGTCTATCGAAAATAAATATGCAAATTTTTTTTCTTTTTTTCAGCTACCATAAATCAATTTTTAACCGACGTTCATTGGGGAGAAATTGATTATTTAATTATTGATACGCCTCCTGGAACTTCTGATGAGCATATAACAGTCATTGAGAAAATGAGGTAATCCAATTACAAATTTTCATTAACAATATCATAAAATTTGAAAAAAAATTGAAATAAACAAAATGTAGGACACTAAATTGTGAAGGTGCTATATTAGTCACTACACCACAAGAAGTAGCTTTAGAAGATGTCCGTAAAGAACTCACCTTGTGCAAAAAAACTGGTATACCAGTGATTGGCATCGTTGAAAATATGAGTGGATATGTTTGTCCCAATTGCGCGGTATATTGAACAGACTTATTTTATACATATTAAGTACCTTGTAACCCAAAATTATCATGAAGCGAAACGGTTTCTTTCTTCTTTCAGGAGTGCACTAATATCTTTTCTAGTGATGGCGGAAAACTCTTCGCTGAACACTTCTCCATTCCATTTCTCGGTAAAATACCAATAGATCCTCGATTAGCCAAGTCTTGTCAAAAAAAGCAAAGTATCGCTATTTCTGTGCCGGATTCATCCGCTGTTACCGTTTTTAACAATATCGTAGAAACTATTGCCAGTTCAAGAGTAAATAAGTAACCAAACATTCTAATAAAACGTTTTTAATAAACAAAACACTGATTCAGACTCATTGCCGACATTTTACTTTAAGCATTTTCTTTCCTTTCTTCAGAATCTTCATGATCTTGCATTGCCAATTTAGGCTGTTCAGTTTCCGCAGCAGGGAAGGTACTGGGAAAGACAACAAGTATATTTTCCAATTTTGGATTTCCATTCTTTTGTAGAAATCGAATCCACGACTGCATAGAATCTCTATTTGATGAACCGATTGATGCAACTGCGTAAATGATACCATCTTTCTGTTCATGCACACTGAATTCTGGTATCAGGTCATCAGAAGTTGGAGGATCAAAAAATGGTATTTTCAAATTACTGATTTCTGCAACAGGCATCAAAAAACAAGAAAAATAATACTCACGTTTCACGAATGAAACAAAATCACTAAATATTAAATCGTTAGTTACGTTCATCATGAAAAATACAGATGACCAGTATGGAAAAAATGATATTACCATCGGGATCTTTAAGTTTTCTTCTTCTCCTATTTTTGGGTAAATCTGCTCTCAAAATGAAATATTCGACGATGTTCTTCCGTCCGAGATAAATTCTAAATGGACCCTCAACGTATGTAGGTAAATTTTCTGGATGATATTTTAGCAAATTTTTTTGAACCGGGCTTTGGCTATTCACAATCCAAGTATTTGTATATGATAATTCATCGTCTTTTGTCTAAAAACGTACAAAACAATAATTAGTTCCAAAGGCTACAACCAAGAATTTTTACAAGAGACGATTCTTCGATTATACACACATGATATACATCAACTTCATTTTCGAGATCTACAGAGCACATTCTTTTCAGAGCCAACACAGCTGCCTCTTTTTGTTCTTTAGGAGGTGGTAAAGGTGGAGGCCAAGGAGAGGCATGTTTCATTTTAGGGAACCAGTACATCATTCTCATGTATTTCAAAGTTGGGGAAGACTTTTTTCCAAAAATGCGAACAAGAATATCGTACAAATCTCTATCCGGCATAACACCTATTTCCATTGGGAGAAACATCAATAAAAAAATATCAAAAATTAATTAATCTAATCACTGAAAAAACATACGATTTGATTCCATCTTCACAAGAACGTCCACTATACAGTCCTGATGCTTAGGATAATATTTGAAGTCCGTCATCCACGTCTGGACACCCCACATTTTACCTTTCGGCATTACGTCAATAATTTGTTTATAACACTCTAGATCTTCTTCAACGCCGTAGTCTTCCATTCGATTTAGAGCCGCGTAAATAAATTCGATATGTCCCGTTTTATAATCTTTTGATTTGAAAAGTTCGAGTAATTCCATAAATGTCTCTTTATTTTTTACTTCCTGATCAAAATATTTGTCTTTCACCATTAATTCTCTATTTATTTCATGTTTCGTAACGTGAACGGCGCTGGTTGTGGTGATGAATCGAAGACACCGAGGCCTTCTGTACATCAAAAATTGTCGATCCGTACAAAGGTAAAGCCGATATATGAGACGCCACGCCATTCTAAAAGAACACCAGCTCAAATTAAAATTATAAGCTTACTTATAGGTTTCGAGTAAATATCTATCAATAATCCGAGGGTAGGACTTCTACAGATAATACTGAAAATCCTTTACAAATACATACAAATGAACAAAGATCAAAAGTATAACAAAATATGTCAATGATTTTCTTAGGCAGCGCACAACAAAATACAAATATTTCTAGGAATAAAAGATCAGTTTCTGAATTCCCATTTTCGGTTATGAAAAATTTGCGTTTAAGACAGGACTCTATTTATATTATTAGTTGCAGATATCGATGGACAAATTTGGTTAATTGATCGGACAATTTGGGTATAACCTTTAACAATGTGAGACGTACCTAGTTCAATTCATGCAATCAAATACCGAGTGAGCAGTTTTTAGATTACTTGTCCCAAAGATTTTCGATGAACTATCTATTCAAGAAAAGTCGAAACTTTTAATTCATTATTATTGCGCCATAAGCAATTAACATGTGGAAATAACGAATGGCGGAAATAGAATCATTCGGAGCGTTGGAGCAGATGCGTCGCCTAAACAAAACCATTGGTGTTGACAATAAATTAGAGCGACGTGTTCTTTTTACTCTTCTACATTACCACAGATTATTCGTTATCATTTAAGTAATTTGTTTTCTTTTTTTTTTTTAATTAAAAATAAATAGGTGTCACTAACCAACCCAACAAGATGTCATTCATTACTAAACCCGAACTCAAAGTTAGATATATTAAGCAGATTAGAAATGAAAAACGGGGAATAATTATCAACTCATACCACTACCAGACAGGAAAAAACGAAGGTAAGTCTAAACTGAGCATCGAAATCAAGTATTAAAGGTTGTAGTAACACTTCGCGGAAAGAAAATGCATCAACGGAAACCAAAATTAAGCTTCGAATATCATAATGGAAAAGATTCAACACTCAGATATGAGATTTGAGAAAGATAAAAACTTACTCCGGTTTCAGTTTGAAAGGAAGTATGATGAATTATCTCAGTTTAGATTCGAATGATAGCCGGAATTTAGGATTACGAAATAGCAGAAATTAGCTTACACATAGACTTCGAAACAATTTCATCATTTCGGTTTAAGAAAAAATACGTCAGGAATTGCCTGCCGTACTTTTATCTTTAATTTACATTATCATACATAATCAATACATAACTTCCAGGGTATATTGTTAGAGTTCCAGCTATATATGATGATCCTATCTCGTCTCCACCGTAGTACACTCTACAGTTAATATTACGTACTATAATTTTTCTGTGTGACCTCACGTACTCATGTAATCTATGTATGTCAGGGTGATGTGAGGCGTACAGAACGAGGATCATCGAAAGAACTTGAGACTTTTTACTATAACGATATTTTATTGCGGATTGAAATATATTTTACAAACGAAATATGAAATGGCGAAGCAACAGCATTATCCGTTTGAGAAGAGTAGAGGAAGCGATTCGTGTATGAGTGATCGTATGACATATATATATATAGTTATGATGATGACGATGATGAAGAAAGAGATAAGGTGGGATTTCCGTTACAACAGCCCCCTGAAATTTTACCGTTTGAGTTCTTCATCATGTTGTATGCTGAAAGTAAACGAATTATTATTATTAAAAAATTTGAAGTACAAAAATAAAGCATGTAAAATTAAAAAACAAGATAAAAAAATTATTGAGATCGTATTATTTCAACATTATTGGGGTAACTTTGGTTCCTAAAAAAAATTGTTTTGCTGTGCTTCGAGAAGAAAAATGATTAATGGAATAAAATAAATAAAATACAATAAATAAATAATATGGTAATATGCATAGAATATTCAATGATAATATATGATATATAAAAAATGGTAGTGTGTAAAAAAAATATTATAGTGCAAAAATTGGTAACATGCAAAAATATTCAAGTATTATGTGTAATGGATGATTCATTCATCGTGTATTTCGAAAGAAAAATAAAAAGAGAAAAAAAAATATTCACGAATATATATTACATGAAGATAAAAAATTAAGAAAAGAAAAATTGACAAAGGTATTTCCGATTAGGGTTCGATGAATTTGAAAGAACGTTACGTTTCGTACCTTATCTTAAAAGTATGACATGTAAAAGATTGTAGAATAATATACGTTGCATCGCTTATTATCTTTCCTGTGTTGCTATTGTATTTGAACTGGCATCTAACATGTTTTACGATAAGGCAACTTCATCGAGTTATCTTAATTGCGGTCATGTATTGGGTTTTAATCTTTATTGTGTTTATTGTTGGTTGATTTCCTTCCATTATTTGTGTGGGAATATTTCATATATTTTTCTCACGCCTGTTTGAAAATGTATAGGGTTTTTATTGTGCGAATTGTAGGGTTTATTCTTGCTCGATTTTAATGCTGTTTTCATTGTTGCATTTTTTGAGAATTTGAGTATCTATTTCTTGCAAGAATTTTCTAGTAAAAAGTTATTGTGCAATAATTGAAGGTTAATTTTTCAGCAATTATTTTCATGTTACGACTTATATTTGGACTTGGGACAACTTGAACTTTGAAGGGAATATTTTCTATATATTATTATTTGAAATAAACGAATTTTTGTATATTATATGTGTATGTTGGTGTCATTTAATATTTTGACAATTATATTTTCAAATTTTGAGCGATCCAAAGATTTGGTCAAAATATCGGCCAATTGATTTTCCAAACTCACAGTCCTAAAAAATATTATTTTTTCCTCTAATGCTTCTAATATCGAGTAACATTTGATCATTAGAGCCCTCGATTTTTTCTGACTTCCCCCAAACATATTTTTTGGGTGGAAATATTGTCGTCCATTATATCGACGATCAATTTTTCTCCAAAAATTTCATAATTCATATAATGTATAACTTTTATTGTATCTAAGGTGTCAAAAACTGTAATTATTTCTTCCTCAGTACTTGATGAGGCGTGAATAGTTTGCTTAGAGCAATTCCACTCCACCAAGTCTCCATTAGCAAATAACATAAATCCAGTTATTGACTTACCTTTTTTGAGATTATTTAATTCTATGTTTGTTTCATCAACCTGGGGTGAATATGAGGCATCGATATAGGCCTGTATGCCATCCCCTTCTGATTTGTATATTAAGTTATAATTTTTTGTTGTATTGACATACCTAAAAATTCGTTTTACTTAATTTTTGAGTGTGTCATTAGAATTATTTTGAAAATGGGAGAAGAAGTTGTCTGGGAATAATATGTCCGGCCTTGTGAGTCTTGCTAAATATAATAGCCCTCCTATCATTGACCTATACTCAGTGTCATCTCTACCATTTTCTATTTTATCTATTTTTAAGCCTGTTTCCATATGGGTGTTAGTATTTTTTAATTCTGAGATTCCAAATTTCTTTAACATTTTGTTTATATGTTTGTATTGTGAAAGTATTATCGTATTATTTTCAATATTTCTGACTATTTCTAGACTCACAAAAAATCTAGGATTATTTATGATAGTGATTGTAAAATCCTTTTGCAATTCCTCATTTATTTTGGTAATGGATAATTGCGAATTGGATGCAATCAATATGTCATCCACATATGTTAAAAAATATATTTTTTCATCATTATTATTTATTATATATAAACATCTATCACTTTTGGTCCTAGTAAAGCCCATATCCTTTACTTTCATATCCAATAAATCGTACCACGATTTGCTGGATATTTTCAACCAATAAATTGATTTCTTCAATTCGAGTACCTGGTTTGTATTTATATTCATCCCCTCAGGTCTCCTTACAAAAATAGGTTTTATTATTGGTGAATTTAAATAGGCGGTTTTTACATCATATTGTATGAGTATTAGTTTTTCCTTATTAACTATAGATAATAACCATCTTATGGTTCCAATTGATGCTACCCGGCCCTGGGTTTCGGCAATACCATATTTTGTTCGATCTTTAAAACCTATTGCCACAAGTCTTGCTTTCAGTTTTGGATTTCCAAATTCATCAAATTTTATTGTAAAAATCCATCTTGTATCTATGAGTTTTTGGCGATCATAATCTACTATTTCCCATACCTTCATGTTATCGAGAGAATTGAATTCGTCATTTATGGCTTTGATCCAATCCTCCCTAAATGGGTTTGTATCTATTTCAGAAAAAGTTTTCGATATATTGTCCTCTATATATATTTTATTATATTTAATATTAATATTCATAATAATTGGGTTGATTATGCCTAAATCGTATTCATAATCTGCCGATTTTATTGTAAGGGGTTTATTATTTAATTGTAAAGATTTTATGTTTTGTGTTTCATCCATTTTTACATCACATGGAATGTAGGATTTTGTGTTATAGGGGTCTCTAAGACAGTATCCCATATTTGTATAGCCCATCATTATATTTTTTTCTGCCCTATGTGCTAATTTTAGGTCAATCTTATTTTTTAATTTTGATTTGGCTTTTGTAGCATTCTGTCTTCTGACTTCTATAGGTATATGTCTATATGTTAATGCTCCGAAAACTTTAAGATTTTTTAAATTTGGTTTCATCCCATAAAATAATTCGGAGGGTGTTTTAAATCCCTCGTTTGCTTTTGTTGGTGATCTATTAATTAAATAAGCTGAGGTCACCACAGCATAAGACCAGTACTTTATGTGAGATTGGCATAATTAACATGGCTCGTACTCTCCTCATTAAAGTCTGGTTCTGCCTTTCAGCTATACCATTCAATTCAGTTCAGTACGGCACTACCTAGTCCATTGTTATACCAACCTCATTACAATAATTTACTATCTTAGCATCGGTATACTCCCTCGCATTATCACACCTTATTGTTCCTATAGGGTATACTGGGAATTTGTTTCTCATTGATACTATAATATTTTTAAATTCATTTGTTGTCTAGCAATAGGCATAATAAAGGTATATTTTGAGAAATGATCTATAAATGTTAAAATATATCGTTGGTTTGCCACTGAGGGCGTAAACAGACCCATAATATCTGAGGACGCTGTCTCCAATTTTCTACTTGGTTTAGTTCTAACCCCTGTATGTCCTAATCTCGAGTTATTTGCAATACAGCATATTTGGAAGTTTGTAAAATCTTCATCCCTAAAGTTTAAATTTTCAGGAATGCCAACTGCTAAAGTTTTTAATTTTTGCAAATATCTGGCATTTAAATGCCCAAGCCTCCTATGTATTAGTAATTTTTTATTAATATTATTATTTATTTGTGTTTTATTATTATCGTTATTATTTTCATTATTTTCTATTATTATTTCTTCATTTTCACCCGCCTGAGGTGATTCGATATTGGTATCTTCATCTTGAATTTCTAATTCTACTGTGAATTCATCCCATTTATCATCTATATTTTGAGTGACTGGGGCACATATTATATTTTGTTCATCCCTATTAATATCCTCTATTTGTGTTTTACTATTATTTTCGATATTATAATATATATAAAAAATTCCTTCCTCCTTTTTTGCAGTCAAAATTATTTCTGCATTTTCAATAAAATAAATATTTGCAATATCTTTCTGTTGATCGATATTGATTATTCCAGTATTTGTAATTTTTATTGCTGAAATAATATCTATATTAAGATCTGGCACATAATGGACATCGTTCAATTCTATCAATGACTGAATTTTGTTGAGATTTTCAACTTTGATCACCATCCTACCTGTGTGAGTGGCATATAAAAATGTATTTTTCCCTGCACATTGCAACTTGATTGGGGTCACAAATTTTTTAACATCTACTAATTTGTTAAAATCAGACGTCAGATGCACCTCTGCAGCCCCATCCAAAATTGCTTTGTGGTTCAATATTGTATAGTTTAGTTCATTATCATTATTATTTTTTTTTTAATTAGTTCATTTAATAACCATTCATTATTATTGTGATTGAATTTCTTAATCATGCAAGACATTTTTACTTGCTGTTCTATGTTTTCTTTTTTATTAGTATTGGGTTGACTTATAATTGTTTTTGGGGGATAATTTCCCTGACTATTATTCGTATTATCATTATTTGTATTTGATTGTGCATTACCATTACCACAATTTTGTGCTATGTGCCCAAATTGCCCGCATTTATAACATTTTGTATTATTCTGATTATAATTCCTACCATTTCCTCCATAATTATTACCTCTATAGTTTGAATTACCTCGATAATTATTCCCTCTATAATTTCCATTACTATTATTTCCATTATTATTCATATTATGATTTTGGTTTTGGTTTATTTCATTACCAATACCATTATTGTTTCCACCATTATTATTATTATTATTATTATTATTATTATTATTATTATTACGATTCCCATTTCTATAACCATTATGACCATTGCCATTACCTCTGTAATTATTCCTACCTCTATAATTATTATTTCTACCCCTATAATTATATCTATTATTGTTTCTATTATATCTAAAATTATTATTTGATTGATTATTATTATTATTATTCTGCTTTTTCAAGGTCTGATCCTTAAATTTTTGATCAGAGTCCTCTCTCAATATTCTCTTAAAATTATCTATGTTTTATTCATTTGGAGGTAAATTTTCAAACTGCATTTTTGCAATTGCCTGTTCGTAACATAAAGCTAATTGCAAATTTTCCAACTCTTCCACTTCAGTAACTTCCTTACCACTATCTCTTACATCAGTGACCAGTTCATCCCACTTTTTTAAAAAAACCTTTCATATTTCCTCCTGGTTGGAATCTAAATTCCATCCATTTGGCCTTTGCCATGTTAGCAGTGACTGAAGTTTTAGTACCGTAAATATTATCCAATTTTTTTAACATTAAAATTGCAGTATTGCAATCTCTTATTTGCTTTGTGATTTCATTTGACACTCTTTCAAGTACAAATGCCTTTGCATTGTCTTGCATTTTGCAATAATTCATCATTTCTTTATCGGGTCTGAAATTTAGATCATCTATATGATTGATATATGATTCTAAAAATTCATGTTCCCCAAAAATATCGTAATACCCAGCTCCCCTTATGGCTGAAATAATCATCCTTCGCCAGTCTAAATAATATTTTCCGCTAAAAACTTTTCCTAAGGGTGCCTGTATGGGTTTTATTTCATTGAGGGATGCCATATTTTCTTCGATTTTTTGAAAACCTAACACACTATTTTCGATATCAACTATAGCTATATATTTTTTATTTTCTATTGACCCTTTTTCAATTTCCTTTATTAAATTTTCTTCCTTTTTATTCCTTTTTTCCAGTTCTTTATCTCTATTCTCTTTTTTATTTATTTTGTTATTATCCAGCTTTTATTATTTAATTAATTAAAGAATCTGTTCATAAATTTATCTTTCAATTTATCAGAACTATAAATTCTGCTCGAAAAATAATTTACTGACGATTCTAAAATTTTTATATATTTTAAACTGCTAATCTCCTCGATCCTTCCAGATACATCTACTATAAACGATTCTAATATTATTTCGCCTGTGAAGTATTTGACATATGGTAAATTATAGGTTTCAATTTTTATATCAATCACTTTTTCACCTTCAAACTTTTTTATCAATTCTTTTAATTCCTCCTTCTCAATATTATACTCTCCAATTTTTCCTTCAAACAAATTTATTGTAGGAGACATAAATAATTATTAGGTTTTTTCTATTCTTGCCTCAGTTCAAATACAATAATTTCAAACACGCGAAAAAATAATTAACTTCAACAAATATTACCTTTACATAAATATTTTACCTTAGTATTTCTGTTGTGTTGACGAATAATTTCTGTTTTCCTCGCTTCGCTGGCTACTGCTGTACTTCCTGCTTAAATTTTGATTTGAGTTGGCCGAAAAATGGGGTCTTCGATGTATGGATTACCGGTGAATCCTCGATGATGGGAGCAGGTTTCCTTTGGTTGTTCTCACCATCTCTTTGGCGGTCCCTACTGGATTTAGCATTCAATGACTTCCAGGATTGGCCGTTATTAAGTGTGGAACTTCAGCTTCAAATTTTTGATTTAATTTTGAATTTTTCAAAAATTGAAAATAAATTAAACTTCGTGTATTACTCAATAGAAAACATAAAAAATTTTTCGCACAACAGTAAATCAATTTAAAAAGAATTATTTTTCCATCAATTCAAGATTTTTCAAGTCTCTCCTCAAAGTTCTACCACAGCAATGGCTACCATGATGTGAGATGTACAGAACGAGGATCGAAAGAACTTGAGACTTTTTACTATAATGACATTTTATTGCGGACTGAAATATATTTTACAAACGAAATATGAAATGGCGAAGCAACAGCATTATCGGTTCGAGAAGAGTAGGAGAAGCGATTTGTGTATGAGTGATCGTATGACATATATATATAGTTATGGTGATGACGATGATGAAGAAAGAGATGGGGTGGGATTTCCGTTACAACACAGGGGTTAGCCTTAGTGGGTGATCTATTGATTAGATAAGCTGAGGTCACAACAGCATACGACCAATACTTAATGTCTAAGTTGGCATCAATGAGCGTGGCACTTACTCTCCTTGTTAATAGTTCTGTTTGATAGGGCTACACCAACCTACACCAGGAGGGCGATTCCACAAATTTCAGAATGTTATATGACTTTACGCCAAGTTTTACATGAATATTTGTGGAATATCCCTACTGGTGTAGGCTGGTGTAAATTAGTGTAATCCTATCAAACACAGCTAGTGTCTGGTTTTGCCTTTCGGCTATGCCATTAAGTTCTGGAGAGTAGGGGACCACATAATCCATTGTGATGCCAACTTCACTACAGTAATTGGCTATTTTTGCATCTGTATATTCCTTAGTATTATCACACCTAATTGTACCAATAGGGAATTATAGAATTTATTTCTCATTGATGTTATTATATTTTTAAATTTTATTGTTACTTGACTCTTATTGGCTATTGGCATTACAAAAGTATATTTCAAATTGTGGTCAATAAAAGTTAATACGTACTTTTGATTGGCCACGGAAGGGATAAATGGACCCATAATATTTGAAGATGTTTTTTCTAATTTCCTATTCGGTTTTGCTCTAATCCCATTATGACCTAGTTTTGAATTATTGGCTACGCAGCATATTTGACAATTTTTAAAATTGTCATCCTTAAAATTTATATTTTCTGGTATACCTATCCCTAGATTTTTTAATTTTTGCAAATATCTTGCATTTAGGTGTCCCAATCTCCTGTGTATTAATATTTTTTTGTTTTGATTATTATTTTGTAATATGTTATTTGTGTTTTCTTCATTATTATTATTATTTATTTCTATTTGTGCATTTTCACCCCTGAGGTGATTCTGTATTTTCATTTTCAATTGTATTTTCATCTTCTTCTTCTATTTCTAACTCTATGGAAAAATTATCCCATTCATCTTCTTCCCCTTGGGTTAGGGGAACACAAATTTCATTATTATCTGTTTCTAATTCATTATATTCAATTTCATTATTATCTTCTAATATACTTTTAGGTGTTCAGGCGGTACAGGGATTCGAAACTGTACCGGCTGAACACCTAAAATCTCCCTCGTTCACCGTCACTAAAAGGCAGCACCATACTCACTTGGCCACGGTGCCGGGTGACAGTGTTCGAGGGAGTATAGATACTGATATGCGCCGACATAGTGTGGCAGCTGCCACACCATTCCCCCCTCAGTATAGCGGAGCGTAAATACAGTTACCTATACGGAGGCGCCTAGGTAGGGACGTACATCGGAACATGGTGATGCCTGTCCCTCCATCACCGCTCCATGGCATACGCCCACCAGCTCCGTCATGCACAGAAGTTACAGTTGGCAGTTTCACTAGTGTCGGAGAGATGGTGTGAATATTCCATCTCTAGGATCAAGTCGAGGTCATCACTTTAGGTGTTCAGGCGGTACGGGGATTCGAACCCGTACCGGCTGAACACCTAAAATCTCCCTCGTTCACTGTCACTAAAAGGCAGCACCGTACTCACTCGGCATTGGTTTTTGAATGAATTTTCTATTTTAATTATCATCCTTCCTGTGTGTGTAGCATATAGAAAGGTGTTTCTCCCTGCTCATTGCAATTTAACAGGGGTAACAAATTTTTTAACATTCATTAATTTACCTAAATCTGATGTCAAATGCACCTCTGCTGCCCCATCCAATATTGCCTTATTTTTTAATTCAATATAATTTTCATTGTATTCATTATTCGTGATTAATTTATTTAATAGCCATTCTTTTTGTTCAGTTGAAAATTTCTTAACCATACATGACATTTTTACCTGTTGCTCAGAATTTTCCTTTTTATTACTATTTGTTTGATTTTGACTTATTTTTTGTGGGTAACTATTCTGATTTTTGTTTGTATTTTCATTACTATTATTCTGTTGATTAACATTATTGTTACAATTTTGTGAGATATGGCCATTTTGACCACATTTGTAACATTTTATGTAGTAAGGGTTATAATTCCTATTATTTCCCCGGTAATTATTACCTCTATAATTATTTGCCCGATAATTGTTTCCTCTATAATTATTGTTACCATTATTATTTGTGTTATTATTATTAATATTATTATTATTATTATTTCCATTTGTTCCATTATTATTATTATTTGTATTATTGGGATTATAATTTTGATTCCCATTCCTATAATTATTATGGTTATTACCCCAATAATTATTGCATCCTCTGAAATTTCCATTTCTACCCCTACAATTATTACCATTATAATTCGTGTTGTTCCTAAAATTATTATTTTGTGAATTATTATTATTAATTTGTTTTTTCAAAGTCTGATCTCAAAATTTTTGATCAACTTCCTCACTTAGTATCCTTTTAAAATTATCAATATTTTTCTCATTTTGAGGTAATTTTTCAAACTGCATTTTTGCTAGAGCTTGCTCATAACACAGGGCTAGCTGCAGATTTTTAAGTTCTTCCTCATCCTCACTTCCTTTCCACTATCTCTTAGATCTGTTACCAATTCATCCCATTTTTTTAGGAAACCTCTCATGTTACCTCCTGATTGGAATCTAAACTCCATCCATTTGGCCTTGGTCATATTCTCTGTTACAGTAGTTTTTGACCCATATATATTATCTAATTTTTTTAACATCCTAATTGCTGTATTGCAATCTGTAATCTGTTTTGTTATTTCATTTGAGACCCTTTCTAATATAAATGCTTTGGCGTTATCTTACATTTTGCAGTAATTCAGCATTTAACTATCTGGTCTAAAATTAAGGTCATCAATATTAGTAATATGGAATTTTAAGTATTCGTGTTCCCCAAGTATATTGTAATACCCTGCTCCCCTTACTGCAAAAATGATCATTCTTCTCCAATCTAAGTAGTATTTTCCATTAAAAACTTTTCCTAAGAGTGCCTGAATGGGTTTAATATCATTTGGGGTTGCCATAATTTTTTATTTTATTTTTTCAAAACCTAACACACTTCCTTCTTTACTCGTAATTGTGATATATTTCTTATTTTCTAATAATCCTTTTTTTTTAATTTTGTTAATTAATTCTTGCTCTTTTTGTTCTGTTTTTTCTAATTCTTTTTTACTATAACTTATTTCCTCTATTTCTAATTTATCCAGTTTTCTATTTTTTATATTAATTAATTATTATTAAAAAATCTATCTATAAATTTTTTCTCCAATTCAAGTGAACTATATATTCTCGAAGAAAAATAATTAGGTGATGATTCTAAAATTTTAATATATTTATTACTGCTTATTTCCTCTATTCTTCCCAAAATATCTAAAGTGAAAGATTTTAATATAATATCCCCTGTAAAATATGTATAAAAAAAAAGATTGTAAGTTTCTATTTTCAAATTTATTACTTTCTCTCCTTCAAACTTTTCTATTAAATTTTTAAGTTCTTTACTTTCTATCGTATATTCTCCAATTTTTTCTTCTTTAGTATTTATAAATTGGTACATATGTATGTGTAAAACAAAAAATAATAATTTTCTCTGGCCTCAAACACGATGATGTATAACACAAAAATAATTAACTATAATGTATATTACCTTGTACATATGATTTTTTCCGATGATTTATGTTGCGCAATTTTCTTGTAATTGTAGATTTCCAATTGCACCAATGTCGTCTCCGCTTAAATTTTGACTAAAGTTGGCCCAAAAGTTGTGGTCTTTGATGTTGTAGATCTCTCAAAGAGTCTTCGATGACGGGAATGGAATATTTCTATCGGCAGTTCTTTGGATCCTTTGGCGATCCTTTCTGGATTAATTGTTCGATGACTTCCAGGATTGGCTGTTAGTGAATCAGGAACAGAAATTTATTTCGATTTTCGATATTTGAAAAATTCAAAAAAATTCAAAATTTGAGTTAGATATTCTTGATAACACGTTTCTTTTCGTGTAAATTCATATTAAATTCAACAAAAATTTTCGCACAACAAATAAATCAATTCAAAAAAAAATTCAGTTAAGTCAGCATTTCAAAATTTTTCTAAGTCTCCAATCAGTGTTTTACCACAGCAATAGCTACCATGATGTGAGGTATACCGTGCGAGGACCAAAAAAGAACACGAGACTTTTATTCACAAGGAATTTTATTGCAGACTAAAAACACATCCGAGAATAAAATATAATATTGTATAAGATGGAAAAGCACAGCATTATCGATAACCAAAAGTAGGGGAAGCGATTCGTGAGAGAAGCAGAATGTATGACATATATATGTAAGATTGACGTAGGCATTCTCTGAATTGTCCGCCAATCTTTATAAAGCTTCGTCGATATAATCTCTCCCTATCTAAACTGGCCTGGCTGAATACGCATGCGAACCATTCTATACCTGTACTATGATAACCACTGCTGCCTGCCGTCGATTTAAATTTTTTTTCTTTTTCTTTTTCTTTTCTCTTTCTCGTCACGAATGTTTCAATGACGAGTTAATAGTTAATACTTTTTCATTTACCATATGTTTAAGAGCGTTGCGCTCCAGTATATTGTATATTTGTTCGCGGATTATCGTACTTTAATTTAGGATTCTTTTTGTACAATAAAGCATCCTTATTCTGTTCGAAATCTGCGCTAATTATTTGTGTTCGATACGGGACTTATATATATATAGTGTGATGATGATGATGATGATGATGAATGAGATGGTGTTGGATTTCCGTTACAACAAATATCAAGTGATAGCCTGGCAATGTAAAGTTTACTTCCTGTTACAAAACAAGGACCATAAGGGTAAGTAAATATCATTGAATTTTTAAGTGTTAAATAATTAAATGTGGTCTTAGTGACAAATTGAAGAAATAAAGTGTGTCTACATAATAAATAAAATGTCTTATAGTATGTCTGTGACGTATGTTAAGTGTCGATCAAAAATAAAATAATTAAAAAGCTTAGGCAAATATGACGCAACTGTGTGACCTCACATACTCATGTAATCTACGTATGTCAAGAACTCACATTAAGATGAGTTCACCTCTGTTCTGTCTCTTGTATGGCAAACATACAAAATATATTATTTTGTGATTATTTACTGTTTTATTGTTTCCTCCAATATATTTATATATAATGGAGACCACAAGAATAGTTTTAACATGGGTTGAGGCTCATATTCACAAACGTCACTTTAACCTCCCTTTACTTAAACTTCACTTAAAAATGGCTTTTAGAACAATTTTGTATTTAAGAGTGTAGTAACATTTTATTTTTACATTGGAACCCTCATAAGAGATACAGTGTTCCCACATTTTAAAGTATGAAATTGTGCAAAAAACTTTATTAAAGTGAAATTTAAGAGAAGGGAAGTTAAAGCGATGTTTGTGAGTATGGGCCTATGTGTCCAGATTATAGATGCCGTGTGCTGGCTTACAAAGTACCCCAGACTGAACACCGCAACCAATCAGAATTGAAAATTAGTGTAAAAGTTGTGAGGATAATATTTAACCGAGAATTGTATTTTTCAAGTAATGACAGAAGCTGATTTAATTGAACAACATTTAATGGACAATTAACTAATGGACAAAATACATTTGAAATTATGAGTGAAGGAACAATAAATTCCCTACTATGGCGTAAAAGTGTGTGTAAGAGTATGAAAACAAATATTGTATGTTAAGAGTTCAGTGTTGTCAGGTAGTGGATGAGATATGTAAGAGTTACATATTAATTAAATTGAAAATTTGTATTTATAGAGTGAGATATGATTTCAGAAAAATTTAGAAATTGTTTTTCTCTTATATTTTAGTTTGAAAAAATACGTTGATTTTGAATTGTATTAACAAAAGAAAGTATGCAAGAAAATTCAATGAATGTATCTAGAAACCCACATTCATTTAACAAAGGAATTGGACATGAAAAATCAATGATATTTTTAGCTTTGTTAAGGCTTTCAAAGAATGACTAGTTTTGACAATGTTTTTGATATGAGTATGAATATAGTATTTACTGAAATATAAGAGAATTTTTCAAAAATTACGTTTTTAACATGAGAATATTATTTTTTTTTATTTTTTTATTATGGGAATTTATTATTATTAATTATTAAATTCACTTACAAGAACCTATTTTTAAATTTTTCGAGATTTTCTGCAGAAGAAATAGCTTAAGTTGAAAAGTAATTAGGAGAAATTTCTGTAAATTTAGTTATTATTTTTTCTTTTTCTCGATTAATTAATCCTGAGATCGTAATTTCAAAACATTCAAGCGTAATGGTACCATAGAAGGTCTGAAATGATGGAAAATTTGTCACATCTATATTAATATCTTGAATTCTTTCCCCTTCAAAATAGTTAAATAGGGTTTCAAAATTGTCCTCAACTATAATCATTGAACCAGATACGTTTGTATTACAAACTTGTTCAAATCTCATTTAAATTTTGGTAAAGTTGTATCGAAAAAAAATGAAAGAGAAGTTAATTAAATTTTGAAGTATGAGAACTAAATTATGAACCAAGAGACAGAATTATCCCCCAAAATGAACACAATAATAAAATGCACATAAAATACACAAAATCAAAATATCTATATTACCAATGTAGATTCGATGTTTCTATTTCTGCTTTTTGATGTTGAACTATTCTTTCTGCCAATGAAGATGAAGTCACACATTAAAAATTTCGTAATGTGTTGTTCCCAGAAGAAGTAAAGTTGAAACAGCTTCAATGAATTCAGCTCTCACCAAGATGTTAGGTTTCAAATTCCAGTCATTTTGATTTACCTCAGCTTACTTGACATCGAAGATTGATCCTAGTAGCTTTCATCCGTCTCCACGATCACCAGCGGGAATTATCCAGTTTTAGATTCTTTGCCACATTGAACCAAAAGAAGTTTGATTGACACTCCAAAAATTCAATCAGCTATACAATAGCAATCGCCGAATCCTCCAACTCCCCGTTGAATATTCACAAATAAAATTGTGAGAATTATAGCAAATTAAATTATACTCGTGACTATTATTCTCACATATCATTTGTGGTGGCAACACTGTTTATATATTTTTGTGATCTGTGATTTTTAGTGTTTTGTACCTGACTGTGATATTTTGTAATCATACGCCTCTAGTCGCATTTTGTTATTCATGTTGTTAACAACTCCACTACTCTAATGTGGAAATAAAAAGTTCGTAATTAGTGAATCTTGTGTCTTTATTTATGTGTTCGTAATATGTGTGTCTAGTCTCAGTTCGATGTCGTTTTTAGTTTAGGTTCGTTTCATAGGTTTCTAGTCGTCTCGATCCGTTGATTTCTTCCTCATCTTCTCACAGGTTATGGGCCCAGTTACCTGGATGTCAACGTGGTCGCCATTGTCATAGTTCGTCAATGTTGTGCTGTCGGATCCTGCTCGCCACACCCAAGTAGTATCATGCCTGCTAATTGTTTTTCGATTGTTTGATATGTTCTCTGTTCGATGTTCCTGTGATCTCGTTTGTGTTGAATTGTTGGTCGACGTGTCTGAAAGTTGCTGAAAATCGCTGTGTTTGCGGTGTAACTGATCGTTCGTACCTGTCAACGAGATGGAAGCGCGAAAGAAGAACATGATCGAGCCGTTCAATGGGCAGAATGGCCGCACATGGAAGTTCCGGATGGAACTGTTGTTGGCAAAGGAGTCGTTAACTAATATTATAATCGATTCTTTGCCGACTGTTCGTAACAGGGGAGATGCTTGGTCCAAGGAGAACGCGAAGGCGATGTTCCTGATAGCTAACAACGTGACTGACGAGTACCTTGAGATGATCCAGACGTACACGACGGCGAAGGAGATGTTTCATGTCCTAACGAACCTCATCGACAACGGCAATGACCAGACGCTGATGGATTTACGAGGTGATTTGTACGCAAAACGGTATGTGTCTGGTATTGATTTGCATAAATATTTGTTGGATTTTCGTTCTCGTTGTAGACGTTTGACTGAATTAGGAGATTTAACGACCACGAAACAGTTTATTTTGGTATTGCTGAGGTCATTACCTGCGGAATTTCGTCCAATTAAGGTTGTAATCGAAGATGCAGAAGTCGTCACCTGGGATGGTGTTTTCATGAAATTGAATAACTTCCAGCGTGAGCTATCGTCTGATAGCAAATCGGCAGTTCGAGGTAACACTCTGAACACTACATCTCTAAAACCTTCATCAGTGGGTGCCACTGGTGAGGAGAACATTTATTTTGGTGATTGCAATAATGTTGGACGAAATTTTGGGAATAATAGTAAAGGAAATCGTTTTAATCGTGGTCGATCTCGAAATAATAATAATGGTCGTGGTTTTAGTCGAGGCGGAAATAATAATTTTAATAATAATAATCAAAATTCGAGCTCAAATAATAATAATAATAGTAATAATTTTAATGGACGTGGTCGTAATAATAATTCTGAAGGTGGACATTCGAATGTAAAATGTCACTATTGTAACAAAATAGGGCACATAGCCCGAAATTGTTATTCCAAAAATCGTAACAATAATAATAGTTGTAATAATAGTAATAATAATAGTGAAAATCGAATTAATGACCAAAGTTCCAATAATAATAACAGTAATAGGAGCTCGGCACAGATGTGCAATGAAAATTTTAATGCTAATGACGTTTGCTCTGAAGTGGGTTACAGCTTCACGTTGAATAATGACGATAATAAAAAAATTAATGACTCTTGCAATGCAAAAGAAAATTTAAATTTGATAACCACATTTATAGTCGACAGTGGATGCACAATTCACATTATTAATGATATAAATTTGTTCAGTGATTATATAGATTTGATCAAACCGCATAGTATCTGTGTTGCGAAGAAGGGTGTCTCTCTGTCTGTCACGTCGGTGGGTACTGTAAAATTAAAACTTTTAAATGGAATCGTAATCGAGTTAAAAAATGTAAGGTACGCTCGGGAGCTGCCACAGAATCTGCTTTCGGTTAAACGAATGAGCAGGTCGGGATTTGACACTTTGTTCAAGGAAGAGTCTGTTGAGATCATCCAACGCTGCAGTGGAAAAGTAGTTACCACTGGTGTTAGCGTAGACTCGGATTTGTACACAATTGACTTTGTAAAAATGTCAAGTCAATCGTGTAATCTGACGTTGGGGGATGAGTTGAGCCCACTGTTCGTGTGGCATAAACGACTTGCTCATTTAAATGTGAACGATGTTCGATTGTTGTCGAGTAGGGGTTTGATACCCAATGTTGACTCCAATCGCAGATTGCTGTGTGAGCCCTGTGTTATGGGGAAACAGAGTCGAAAACCATTCCAAAGGCATGAAAGAAAAACAAGTAAGCCATTGGAGTTGGTTCATACTGATCTCTGTGGACCTATTAACCCTCCTGCATATAAAGGAGCTAAGTATTTCATGACCTTTATCGACGATTACTCAAATTTTTGTTGTGTTTACTTGCTGGCGAACAAGACAGAAGCTTTTACAAAATTTAAAGAATATCACGAGATGGTCTCGAATAAGTTTGGCTATAATGTAAAGAGACTCCGTTGTGATCGCGGCACAGAGTACTTGAATACCACCTTCCAGTCATATTGTACTGAGAAGGGAATTGTGGTTGAACCTACTGTTGGTGGTTGTCCTCAGCAGAATGGAAAAGCTGAGAGAATGAACAGGACACTGTGCGAGAGGGCAAGGACACTGTTGTTTGAGAGTGGTCTTGGAAAGATATTTTGGTCGGAAGCCATATTGTGCTCCACCTATATCATAAACAGATGCCCTACAAATAAAGATTTTATTCCGTTTGAGAGATGGTTTGGTGAGACATACAATTATAATAAATTAAAAACGTTTGGATGCGACGCATATATGTTGTCATTCAAACATGACTCTGATAAATTTAAGAATAAAAGTGAAAAATTAATAATGGTTGGTTATTCTCCATGTGGGTACAGGTTGTTGGACTTAAGTACTAAGGAGATACGTCTGTCACGTGATGTTGAGTTCTTTGAGGGTGCTATAAGTAATCCTGAATATAATAAATACACTAAAAATGATGAGTTATTTAAAGAAGTCACTGAATCCAACTTGGAAAATATTGAAGTTGATGGTGATTTAAATTTAGATTGTCTTTCACAGGAGGCGACTACACGTGATCAAACAGCAGGAAATATATACCTGGCTGAGGATGGCATTCCTTTGACGTTTGAGGAGGCGAGTGTAGCACCTGATAGTCTGATGTGGAAGGAGGCCATTTCATCTGAAATAAGTGCTCTGAAATCCAATCAGACTTGGAAGGTGACCAAACGTCCAAAGGACGCCCCTACCATCACGTGTCGTTGGATATTTAATAAAAAATATGATAATGAAAATAATGTCTTATATAAAGCTAGGTTAGTTGCCAGAGGCTGTCAGCAGAAGAAAGGCTTCAATTTTAATGAAGTATATGCGCCAGTGGCGAAACTTTCGACTGTGAGGACCCTCTTGGCTGTCAGTAATAAGTTAAAATTTTATATAGAACAAATAGATATTTGTAGTGCGTTCCTGAACGGTGTTCTTTCGGAGGATGTATACCTCGAGATACCTGAAGGTATTGAAACGCAGGTTGATAAACACAATAATGTATTAAAACTAAATAGGTCTATATATGGTCTTAAACAGTCGCCAAAAGTGTGGAATAAGTTATTTAATGAGTTCCTGTTGTCACTTGGCTTTGTACAAAGCATGGCTGATGACTGTCTGTACGTTTTCAAAAATAAACATGATGGGACGATAGTTTATCTACTCACTTATGTTGATGACGTTCTCATTAGTTCGAATAATAAAGAACAAATTATATTTTTCAAAATTAAAATTAATAAGAGATTCAAATGTAAGGATCTTGGAAAAGTTAATAAGTATTTAGGTTTAAACATTAATTACAGTCGCGAAGAGGGCACACTGGAGATCGAGCAGAAGAATCTCATCGAGTCTGTTGCTAGGCGATTCGGTGTTGATAAATGTGCACCTACCTACACACCTATTGACCCCAAACTCCAATTGGATAGGGACCTCAATGCGTGTGATAGTGTACTGAATAATAACTATCAACAGCTCGTGGGATGTTTGATGTACCTAATGCTAGGATCACGGCCTGATATTTGCTTTGCAATATCGTACTTCAGCCAGTTCTCCAGTTATGCCACAGATGAACATTTCAAATATTTATTGAGAGTTCTGAAATATTTAGTGACTACCAAAGATAAAAAACTTATATATTCATATGAAAATAATAACAATGGCAATATAGTCGAAACATATTCGGATGCCGATTGGGGTAACTGTGTTAACACAAGACGGTCAATCTCGGGTTACTGTGTCTTTGTTTATGGGTCGCTGGTGTCCTGGTCTAGTAAGAAACAACCAACGGTAGCTCTGTCTAGCACTGAAAGTGAGTTGATCGCCATATGCGATGCTACCACTGAATCAATCTGGTTGAAATATTTAATGAGTGACTTTTGCATTCAAATTAATGACAGAGCTGTAATTTACGAAGACAATCAGAGTTGTCTGGCTATTTTGCACTCTGGAAAATGGAACACACGCAGATCAAAACATGTGGATGTAAAGTACCGTTTTGTGTGCAATCACGTAAATTTAGACTTTAAGTATTCATACGTGTCAACTTCGCGACAGTTGGCTGATGTTTTTACGAAGGGCTGCCCGAGGCCTAAATTTGATGTATTCTGTAAAATGTTAAAGTTGTTGTAACTTATTGTATATGTTTACCATTTATGTAATATTTGTTGTTGTAACTTTTTTTTTGTATTTTTTGTTGACATTTTGTCATTTGTGTTCATAATGACTCCATTAGTTTAATAATTCATTTTTACCATTTTACCATATTCGTATAAGTTTAATTTGAGGAGGCGTGTGAGAATTATAGCAAATTAAATTATACTCGTGACTATTATTCTCACATATCATTTGTGGTGGCAACACTGTTTATATATTTTTGTGATCTGTGATTTTTAGTGTTTTGTACCTGACTGTGATATTTTGTAATCATACGCCTCTAGTCGCATTTTGTTATTCATGTTGTTAACAACTCCACTACTCTAATGTGGAAATAAAAAGTTCGTAATTAGTGAATCTTGTGTCTTTATTTATGTGTTCGTAATATGTGTGTCTAGTCTCAGTTCGATGTCGTTTTTAGTTTAGGTTCGTTTCATAGGTTTCTAGTCGTCTCGATCCGTTGATTTCTTCCTCATCTTCTCACAAAAATAAAATTGATACTTAAAAACAAAATCACCAGTATCACATCAAA
This sequence comes from Ericerus pela, assembly GCA_011428145.1. Taxonomy (NCBI): domain Eukaryota; kingdom Metazoa; phylum Arthropoda; class Insecta; order Hemiptera; family Coccidae; genus Ericerus; species Ericerus pela. Next base: position 1,549,021 of record WOFM01000207.1, read on the forward strand.
TTAATTTAGTTCACATTTTAAAAGAAAAATCACTTGAAACACCACACTCTGCTAACATGTGAGGATAATAATTAATCGAGAATCGTATTTTTCAAGTAATGATAGGAATGGATTTAATTGAACAACATTTAATGGATGATTAACTAACGGACAAAATACATTTGAAATTATGAGTGAAGGCACAACAAATTCCCCACTATGGTGTAACAGTGTGTATAAGAGTATGAATACGAATATTGTATGTTAAGAGTTCAGTGTTGCCAGGTAGTGGACGAGATATATACGATTGTCGGTTAAATATTATCCTCACAATAAACAAATGCACGTTGTGAGATTTTCCCCAATCCTACATTTAGTTGGAAGTACACATGTTTGTAGAATTGCTGTCTATCGCTAGGACATCGAAACTTCCCATATCTCGTCTCTATCATATAATATATATCTTCAAAGGTACATAATTTAATGAGAGTGATAAGAGATGAACCGCCACTTTTTTTATTATCTTCGATGATATATATATGATTGAGACAACACAGAACAGTTTTAACATGGGGTTGAGGGTCCAGACCATAGATGCCACATGCTGGTGTACGATGTACCCCAGACTGAACACCCCAACCAATCAGAATTAAAAATCAGTGTAAAAGTGAGGTACTTTGTACGCCAGTGTTTATAAATAAATGTACATTGTGAGATTTTCCTCCAATAAGATATTTAGTTGGAAATACACGTGTTTATAGACTTGCTTTCTATAGGTAGGACACCAAAACTGCCCATGTGTCATCTCGATCATATATACATCTTTGAAGGTTATTATATAATTTCTCCTTCATTCGTTGCTGAATCCTAATTAATTTAAGGGTGATGCGTTAAATTAATTAGGATTCAGCGACGAATGAGGAGAATTCACATACAAATTCTCTTCGATTTGTCGCTCTTAAATTAATTAGGATTTAGAAGATAATTCACCTACAAATATTAAAATGGAATAAATGACACTATTTAATTTTAAAAACACTTTCATTTTGTAAAATGACTATGCAAATCCCTCCATACTATTCAATCAATTGACCTTTGATATTTTATAAATCCTGAAAAAAGGGAACTTTTGAATAAAATGTACCTTCATGGTGTCTCCATATAAGCCAATGTAACCAATGTTAATTTTATCAGTATGCGTAGTCCTTTATGTATATGGTCCAAGTTTACATGGAACACTTGTACACTGGCGAACAAATTACCCCATATCAATGACATCAACCGAACAGAATAATCAGATTCTTTGGAGCAGGGTAATTTGTACGCCAGTGTTTATAAACAAATGCACGTTGCAATCTTTTCTTCCTATCATATTTTTAGAAAGCAAAACATGTGGCGTCTGTAGCGCTATCCATAGATCCGACACCAAAATCCCTATTATGTCGCCTCCATTATATATATATATATATATATATATATCCTCGAAGCTTTCATCATTTCATTCATTTTGATAAATCAAAGTAAAATAAATTTGCGTGAACTCGTCGTCCGCCGTAGTTGATCCGATAAATTCAGCGCAATGAACCATTATGGACTGAATCATTAGAAATTTGTGTCTTACTTTACTATCCTAAATGAATTAGGACACTAGGAAATATTTCAGTTTCATCTGTTCTTGAAATTATGGGTCTGAGTAAATTTGGTGGTTTTGCCGAAGCAGGCTCATATCTGTTAAAAAGCAAGCGGTATGTAATTTTCGTTATCCTTTTTGCTAACTTTCATTTTATTCTGATTATTTTCTTCTAATCAACGCCTACTCTGTTCATTAACCTGTCATCGAAGAAACCAGAAATTCATACTTAATCTGCACCCATTTTGTATCTTCGCATGTGATAATTTATAAATTTTCAGATTGATACGTTGTTTGTCAGCTACAAATGCATTCAGTTCGGATGCATCAAGGTCGAAACCACCGTTGAAGAGAAGCTTTAATCAACCGTCGTTGAGCGAAAGTTTACCTGGTTTACCAAATACAATTTATTCGACTATAAAACCAGAAGATTACGTGACGTACGTTACCCGTTTACCAAATGGACTTCGTATAGCCTCGGAAAATCGTTTTGGGCAATTTTGCACGGTAGGAGGTGAGTTTTTTTGAAACATTAATTAATTTTGGAGGTAAGTTACAATAAGAATTTTAATATCTGTTTCAAACGTTTCAATCCCAGAAGTGGAACTGTTAATTTTTGAGAACACTTTTGTACTCTAGGAGCAAATATTATCTTTATTGATCAAATTTCATGCTAACTATTCACTATGCAATTTCGGAATTTCAAAAAAAAAACAAAAACAGTTCTCATTTCGCCAAATAACGTCTTAGCATTGTTGAAAAGTTTAGTTGTTAAGGTTTTCCTTTTCAATCTAGAAGTGCGTTTTTCTGTGTCATTGAGAGAACTACTATTTTACGATGCGTGGTTTGTGTTAGCAGTTCGAACTGAGCACAATTCCTGAGCCGCTAATTATGTACATATTACATTCTAACTCATCTTCAGTTGTAATAATAATAATAGTCAAATTTATTCTGTCATAGTCATCATAAATTCTGGATCAAGATTTGAAGTAGCTTATCCGAGCGGAGTTTCTCATTTTCTTGAAAAATTATCTTTCCAGGTAGAATATATCCGCGGTTCATTTAACGTTTTATTTTTGTAAAAATTGAAAATATATAATATAATTTTTCATTTTAACTTAATTACAGTCAAGCAGTAAATTTGAAAATAAGGCTGCAATATTGAAAGAATTTGAAAAATGCGGAGGAATTTGCGACTGTCAGTGTACTCGGTGCGTATTTTCTTTTTATTAATTGTTTAGCTTTTTTTTCAGGTTCTCAGTTCCTTCATTTCCTTGTTTCCTTCTTTATTTTTAGTATGAATTTGTGTGTCATAAAATATTTCTCGCTTTATTTAATGTTGAAAACTTGTTCAATTTTGTCATTAGATTTCTCTACTTTTGTCCACACTTCAATTGTTTTCTCCTCTATGTAACTTTTATAATTATTTTATCATCTGCTTCTTTTTGTGTACCTTCCTACAATACTCACTCAACATGTGCGATCTTCCATACCGGTCTAATTTTTGTATATTGAGAATAATTTTTCCAAGTAGCTCAACTCTAGTAGTTTTGCCCTCAAAGATTTTACGTGGACTTCTGTTACCTTGCTTTTCTGTATGAATCTTGAATTTCGATTATAATTGAAAAAATTATGTAGCCGGCATATTCTGGTAATAATATTTAACTAATTTTCTTTCTAATGAAGAGATGCAGCTATTTACGCGGCGTCTGCCATGAGGTCAGGCTTGGACACTGTAATGAATGTTATTGCTGATGGACTATTTCGACCTAATATAACGAATGAAGAGGTAATATTTTGATTTCTTATTTCGGCCATCCAAGTTTTCGGTGATGAATTATACATTTGAATATCTTGTAGATGGTAGATGCGCAACAGACAATTGCATTTGAATTAGATAGCTTAAAGTCAAAGCCCGATCAAGATATGATTCTTATGGACATGATTCATGCGGTAATGATTTTCGACTGTCTCATCTCAATTTTATTTTTTGTTTCTTAACTTTAGTTTTCATATGCATTTTTTTTATTTTCAGGCTGCATTTAGAGATAACACTGTCGGTTTGCCAAAACTTTGTCCTGAAAAGAATTTATATGTTATCGATAAGTCCGTATTATTTACATTTTTGAAAAATCATTATTCGCCAACGCGTATGGTCGTGGCTGGAGTTGGTATCGATCACGACGAACTAGTAAATTCTGTCCAGAAGTGAGTTGTAATTGAACCATTTGACCCCGATGAGGATAAGTTTTGTTCTTTTTTCCCCTGGCATTCACCGTTGTCCATTTCTCATCTGTTTGAATTTTTAGATATTTTGTTGATGAAAGTCCCGTGTGGGAACAGCATGGAAAACTTATTAAAACTGAAAAGCATTACTTACCAGACAATTCGGTCGCTCAGTATACGGGCGGTATTGTTCAGGTATCCTTGAGAATGTGGTTTTATAATTTTTTTATCGTTTGATTTTTTTAATAACACGAATTATACCGTCTCAGGAAATGTGTGAAATACCTCAATTTGCTGGACCGTCAGGATTACCAGAATTGGCTCACGTTGTAATAGGTCTGGAGGGTGTATCTTATAATGATGAGGATTTCATACCTTTATGTGTGCTGAATATGATGATGGGAGGTGGTGGTTCCTTCAGCGCCGGTGGCCCCGGAAAAGGCATATTCACACGATTATATTTGAATGTGTTAAATAAGTAAACGATACTGTACATTTTCATTTCCCTGTAGTTAATATCTGTTCGCTTGAATTCATTATGAAAAATTTGTTTCTAGACACCACTGGGTTTTCAGTGCCACCGCATATAATCATTCGTACATTGACAGTGGATTATTTTGCATTCACGTGAGTGCAACTCCAGAACATGTCGGAAGTATGACAGAAGTTATTACAAAAGAAATAGTAAAAATGGCCTCCACGCCTTTCAATGAAGAGCTTCACGTAAGTTTCTTTTGGATTGTGGCGCTGCCGCATTTTTGTTGATTGGTTCATTGCATTTGTGTCGAATTTCACAGCGTGCCAAAAAGCAACTTCAGTCGATGTTATTGATGAATTTAGAAGCGAAACCGGTGATATTCGAAGACATAGCTCGTCAAGTTCTCGCCAATGGTTTTCGAAAGCAACCTGATGTTTATATGAGAATTATTGGTGTGTATGGATGAATTTTATACGTTGTAAACGCATTATCAGCTTGTAGTATTTCACTGACTGGCCATAAATTTAATTACAGAACGAGTAACCCATGATGATATAAAACGAGTCGCTCAGCGACTGTTGTCTAGTCCTGTCTCTGTTGCTGCTCGTGGAAATATCACTAAACTCCCAAGTTACAGTGATATTCAGTCATCATTATCGTCTCAAAAATTCGAGAATTCTGATAGGCCACCTTTGTTTTATCGTGCTTAATAAACTCTTTTGTTTTTTTACTTTAATGTTATTGCTAATTATTAATTACGCCTGTAAAATAAAGTAAGTAAGTAAGTTCATTGTCAACATTTTATTTAATTTTCTCATAATATATCGGAAATGGAAATTACTTCCATTTTCCACAGTATACGCATAATCAACTTATGGGAAATATGTTTTTTTTCATTAATCATGCTCCTAGATGGACACTGGTGTTCGGAAAGATACAAATTTCTAACAAAAAACCTCAGATCTATTCCTATTAAATTATAGATACATACATTTGCGAACCACGTATCAATTTGAGGCCAAAATAGTTTCCGAACTTATTTAGCACGTATTTTATGTACTCATTGCACATCAAGAACACAATGAAATTGTCTCACGAAACTCATGCGCGACAAAACTCATTTGGATTTCAGATAAGCAGAAATTTTCGATGCTGCACTAAAAAATGCTTGACCCTGCAATACGAAAACTTGATAGTTGAGTGTTTAATATGAAGGATGAATTTCCATTTTGATTGTTCAAATTTATTACCTGCAATGACGAAGGATGAGAAATAACTACTGGTATGCCTTCATCACCACCGGAGCTGATGGAGGAATCAAAAGGAATGTCTCCAAGAATTTCAATGTCTAGATACAAATCGACAAAATAAGGAAATAAAGCCATGATAAAACTAAATTAAACTACCAATAACTCACTGGTGTTTTTTAAAAACTCGGGAAGGTGATCTCCAAACATTGACGTTCGTTTTGAACAGTTACTGCATTGAATGTAGCTCATGTTGTGAATGAGACCGACGATTGGGGTTTTTAATTTTTCAAACATTGTTATTCCTCTTCTGGTAACTTGAAGGGACGCTTTTTGTCCAGTGGACACAATTACTGTACCTGGAATAATAAGGAGACGTTAAATCTAAAATTTCATTGAGAAATAATAGTTCGGTTTTCGTTACCATTACAAACCAGTAATAGGTATATTTTGAAACAACGATAAATGGGTGTCACCAGTTCCTGGAGGAGTGTCTATGATCATATAATCCAATGGCTCCCACGCAACTTGTCTTATAAGTTTATCCAAGGCATTCATAACCATTAATCCTCTCCACATGGCAGCTGAAGTTTCTGTTATAAGATTTCCCATCGACATACTAAGTTCGTAAGTCATAGTTCAAAGATATTAATAGATGCAAAATTGGCTACAATGGATGGAGATTAAAATTTCTCACATCAGATAATTCATTATACCTACAATTTGACACCATAGTTTACAAGCGGTTTCATCCGATCGTCTAAGAAAAAAGACGAAGTAATTAGTAGGCTGTATTATCTGAATAAGTGGTTAGAGGGCAATAGTATTCACAAACCATCTGTGAGGAGAGGCGTTTCATTTACATTCATCATGAGAGGGATAGAAGGTCCAAAAACATCCGCGTCCAGTAATCCAACTTCTTTTTGAGGTTCCAGCTTTTTTAATGCAATGGCCAAATTAACTGTCGGAAATGAAATAATACGGTTTTAGTAAACAACATTAAATGTGGAAAACTGTAACATGGCGAAATTTTACCGGCAACAGTTGATTTTCCGACTCCACCTTTCCCAGATGCGATAATAAGGACTTTTTTGACTCCGGTAATAGGTTTACGTTTTGGTAAATGTTTACTCATTAAATCGTTTCGGCTTTCGGCACTTGAAACCGGCGAGCCGCCAGAAAACTAATTTTACACGGTATAAAAAGCACAATATTATTCTGATTGTAAGACGGAGAATTAAGAATAAATGTTTACAAAATGAGAAGCAATAATTCTAATGATGAAAACGGTGAGAACTTACCCATCTCATCGAGAAAAAAACAGACTTTGCAGCATTCAGATCTGTCGAAAGTAACGTTAATTTTCTTCTAAGTAACATAATTCCAGCAAGATTTGAGAATGATGTCTTTCAATACGATGTTTTGATTCGATTCCACTGGACATGAAATGGGCTTAATACGGAAAATTTCTCTGAATAAGCTATAGCATTTGGGTAGAATGTAGAAATCACTAATGAGTAATGACTTACCTCCAACTCCGAGATGGTAAATTTCGGCTAATTCGATGCGAAGTCTCGAATGAATTCGATGAACCGGCAGATACTACAGGTTAATAATTTTTCGTTTGTTTTGCACTTCAGATAAAGAATACATTATATTATCGGTATTATCAATTTCAACTTTGGTTCCGACTTTCGACTGTTTTGATTGATGTCAACGCCGTCAAATTCAATTATTCAATGTATAATCATACTGATATGCGACAACGGAGTGTCATACAAGTCTACGAGAATTCGAACAGCCAGTTGCGACGGCTGCGACCCCCTTTGCCAGCGGGTGCCGCAATGGTTTGACAATCGTCGTCTCATTTCTCAATTGTTGGGTTATTTACAAGTTTAAGTCTCACTGCCAACCCATAATTGGAACGCGTTTTAGTTTTAATTATAAATTAGGGATTCCCATAGACATTAATAATATAATGTCTATGGGGATTCCAACATGTAGCGGGTAGCCGTATATTCATGTTGGTAGAACCTACGTAAACTTGAACTGGAAGGGCTGTGGAAGAAAATCGATGTGACGAGAGAGGAAAGACGTAAGATGATAAAAAAAGAGATTAACCCAAAGGAGACGAAGAAAAATACAAGTAAAAAAAAAGTAAATCATAAGTGGTAAAAATTATGAAAAGGGCTTGAGCCACCGTGTGACTTGTTGGTGATGGCCGGGACAGAATTGTGTCAACACAGAATGGTGAATACGAGAGCCATCGGTCATCGTATTCTTTAACCAGAACGACGAAAACCACATTCCATTATTAATTTAGTTCCTTTGGTGCTACCGGCCCCACATTCCCGCGCACTCCCACGTGTGATCTATGATGAGAAAATTCAGACTATTGTGAGACCATTGGTCACCAGTCATAATTAATTTTCCTTGAGCCTTTGGCCCTTACATGAGTTTATCGAAACAAAAAATTTCAAAATACACGAAGAAATTGTTTAATGAAGTATTCGTTCAGGTGTAAAAGTATAAAATCCACAAATTTTCGAGCTTAATGATCGACACCTATAAATCAATTACAATTTCACAATTAAAGTAAAACTGACACTAACATGTACGATTAAAAATGCAATCACTCATATGAAAAATATTAAACGACACAAATCTAGAAAGTTAATAATGAAAAAATTAATTAATAAATTGATAAATACTGAAACAATACTGTTAATAACAGAAAAACACACGAGACAAAAGTAAGACTTAAAATAAATCAAACCATGTTGTTTTTTCTCCTTTTTTTCAATGAAGCAAAATGCAATGGCAGTTTCGACGAAGTTTTCTACTATAATTAACTAAAAATGCTTATTTTGAATACTCATTTTGAAATATAATTTAATTTGAAACGAACGATATATCAATGAAAACATGTATAACAAAAAAAAAACAAGAACTCGTGTGAGAAAGATACTAGCTCTTATTTCAAAAATTCAACAGGGATAAAATGGTCAGAAAAAAAATTATTCTAAGTGACAAACTGGTAAATAATTTAACGATAAGATTCGGAGAGAAAAAATTAAAATTCAGAAAAATTAAATTTTCACTAAATTGGTAATTCATAATAGATGGTTTGTCATCAAAATTGGCTATAAAATACATCGCATCGCGAGTTTTTTTTTGTTTTTGTTTTTGATCCAATAACTTAATTTTAATATTTCAAAAGAAGCGTAAATGTGAACTGAGATATTCAAACTCTTTAAAAACAAAAATTATCAAGATTCAAGAAACATCTAACACAAATTTTCAAATAAAATGCAGTAGTTTACACATTACAAAAATAAACTAATAATGGTATTGCGAACTGCATTTTTTTAAAGTATCTAGTTACTGTGAAAAGACGCGGGCTGGGTCGAAAATGGAAACATAATTTACGAAAAACCCAAAAACAACTAACAATCTGACCGAAGAAAAACACACAAAAATTGGCTCAATTAACTTGATGCAATTGTTCGTAATTGTTATGGAATTAACTGAACGTAATTCGCAGGAAATAAGCCATAACTTCCATCTGGGGCTAAACCTTGCCACCAACCAGGATCAATTTGCTCAATGTGCGTAATAATGTCATCTGGATCAAAGGATATTTCAGTATCATCAGCTAAAATAAAAAAGGAAAAAAAAACAAAAAGATTAAATGGAACATGAAAATCAACTGGAAAAATTAAAGATACCTAAATCACCTGCTTGGTAATCATACAGAGCTTGCGCTTTTAATCCAACATCTGCTGAACCATTTTCATACGAAACTGAAGATTCGTAGAATTCATCTGAAAATGATATTTCGTTAATTCATCAGGCAATGAACTAAAAACATAATAAATGAAAAAAAATAAAATAAAATAAATTACTTTTCGAAGGATGACTGTTAGAATTGTTTTCATCACTTGGTTCATGTTTTTCTTCTTTTGACTCAATTAAGGCTTTCTAGAAGGAAAGAAATTTATTATGCATTAGTGGAAAAATTCCATAAATTAAAAAATCACGAATAAATTTTTACCTCGAACGTTTGTTCAATATTTTTCGAAATATTAATTACGGTATGAACTGAAGCTGAGCGGTCGTTTGTTTCAATATCTTTAGAAATATTATTCGTAGCATATGATGAAACGCAGTCATTTTTTTCATTATTTTTAGGAATATTATTCGCAGCATGTACTGAAGCAGAATAACCATTTCCGTCATTAATACCTGCAAAATGGGTAACATTTCAAGGGTAGTTGAAGATTATTACGATTAAAATTTACATTTCACTAGGAATTATTTCATTTACCATTAAACTGGTTCGAGAATTTTCTACCAGTATTGAGAATTTGTCCGGCGGACGTATTTTTTTCAAAGACAGCTCGAACATCGACTGTTCTTTTCGAAATTATTTCTTCAGCTTCCTACAAAGCAAAAAAAATAAATTAGAAATTAAAAAGAATTGAAATGAATCAAATAGAATTGAGAATTACTTTGTTACGCATCTCTCTCAAACCATCTGCAGAGTTTACTGAGTTTTCGATTTGCTGTATTTTACTTGATATGCTCACATTTGCTTCGGTCTTGATCTCCCTCATCTTAGGAACTGTTTTAGGTTTTTCTTCAGCAATCATTTTCTCTCTTTTCTGAGCATCTTCTGTCTAGAGAAAGAACCAAAATATACATTCAGTATAAATACGAACAAGAGCGAATGAAAGAAAATTTCCCAAATCTCTTTCATTACTCACTTCTCTCTTTAATCTTTCCTCTTCAAGTCTTAATAATTCTTCTTGTCGTCTTCTCATTTCTTCCAGTTGCCGCTGCTTCTCTTGTTCTTCTTCGAATGCCCAAAATTTGTCTCTTTCCGTAGGATTGATTTCCTTACTAGGTTCTACTTTTTTATAAGCAGAATTCTGAAAGGATATAAAGTGAACGAATTAGTAACAGAATTCGAAATGCGAATTAAGCTATAATTTAATTTCCATTACAAGTTTCTGAAATCCATCTTTGGACAGATCTAGTCGTTCATCAAATGAATAAGAGGAGGCAGTTGATTTCGATAATTTATCAACGATGATATCAGAGTCCACATCTTCTTCTGTGCGAGCATTCACGGTGACATGGGCACCTTTCAAAATGTTAGATACATCACGCACGTGATTAGCACAAACACCTTTCCTCAACAGCGGCGCTCCTTCTCCTTGCTTTGAACATAAGAGGCAAACGTAAAAATCATAAAATCATATTAAATCAGAATGGTGAATTTTCGAAAACAAAAAGTACCCAATTTATGAGAACGTATTTGTTCAAACTGGTTTTAGGATCCAGGACTTTGCAGAATGCGTACATTATTTTCCCACTGTTAAGTTCTTCTTTCATTTCATCAACACCATCGCCTACAAAATCAAAGCGAAACATATTAGGGCACGACTAGAATGACTGAGATTGATTTAGGCACACTGAAATGCACTGGCATTCAAGAAAGTGAAAAATGGTAACAAAGTTGATGCTCAGGCAATGCTCATTGCTCAGGTACTTACTGCCTTTACAAATGACTTTTAAGACATCTGACTGGCCTTCATAACCGAAAATTGCCCTGAAAAAAATACCCAAATGAATAAAAACAAGAACGAATACAACATTAAATAAGAAATGTATCGACATAATTATACTTCTACGAAAAAGTATACATAATAAAAAAATCATATCAACTGAAAAATTATGTTAGTGTAGTTTTTAAATAATTCGATCCCTCAAGTTTCCGAAACATCAACTTACCAGTTGGTGGATGTTTTTTCATCGATCACATCTTTCCAAGCGGCCACTATTTCCGATTTAAATTTTCTCAAATCTACAGCCATATTACTTTTGTACCTACAACGACAAATGAAACAATGATCAGATTAAACGGTTGAAAATTACGATTGTTTGAACCAATAAAAACCACAACCAATTTTAAGCATCGCATCAAATAAGTACCTATGTTATTGATGGTCAAGTAGACAAGTTAAGATGTTATATTGATACGATATAGTTCCATTAAACCTTTAAACCATGATAGCCATTGAGACAGGAGTTGTACGAAACTTGTATAAGCAGTAAAATGCTATTATACGAGTTAAGTAAATTTTATTATTTACATTGAAACATTATCAAGCTAAATTTATCACCCACATTCTTTGACCAACGCGTTCGATAAGCCGAAACACAAAATTAAAGTGGTCTCAAAGTAACTGTTGTCTAGCGTAAAAATAATATGTGTTAAAGAAAAGAAAGTATCTTACTTACGAACATGTAACTTACGAATAACTTGCTGCACCTTACATCGACATGAAAATGCAGACGAGGATATTTCAATTTTACAAAGAGATCATTCGAATCAGCTGCTTCAACTTGTAGTAGTGACTCAATATTTCAATAGTGACAAAACTAGGCAACGGTTGCGAATGCAGGATAAGTGTGTAAAAGTTTTAAACTTCACCGAGTCACCAGACATCGGTATTTCCACCACGAAATAGAAACTCCTTATTTCGTCTGTAACACTTGTCACTTCAAAAGATATAACATTTCGACTAAAACTGAGCCAGCAAGACAACAGTAGAAACACCCCACAAATGGCTAGTGGCAGGCTACGTCGCTACGAGCCCGACATCACCACAGCAGAAATGATGAATTCGCAAAATTGATAAGAAATTTTTTTTTTTCATTTTCCTTTGTAGTTTGCCGAGGTATTCGGGGTCAATGTCTTGCGAAGCCACGTTTTCCACAAAAGGTGATGAAAATTTGAACAATTTAATAAATGGCTCGTCTTTCATTTTCGGAAGCATTTTACGAAAAATTGCTTTGTGCATACCCGTTTATTTTTAGTGAAAAGGTGTAGAAGAGTTGAACAAGTTCTAGATTCTTAATACTTTATTATTAATAAATTATACTATTAGATTAGAAATATTTTTCGTTCTCTTTATTCTGGGCAAAACACTGATAGATACTATACGAAATTCGAAACGTTAATATAACATGCATTCTTCTTCGTTCACTGACCTGTCAAAGTCTACGCGTTACGTGGTTATTATAATAATAAAGTACAAAGTGGCGCACGTGTGCCCAAGGGCCTCAGGGAGGTTTCGGTTGTTGAAACCCCCAAATTTGAAGATTCCTGTTCATGAAGGAGAAAATTAAGAAAAATTATTTATGTTCTGCGCTCGGTTCCAAAATTTCGGAACTTGTTCATTCGAAATAACATCCCGACTTAGTCTCTGATCGACCTGTAGCGTAAAAGCCTCGAAGGTTCGAAACATTCAGTATAGGTACCCTGCAATTACACAGTACACCCTCGTATAACATTGGGGCATCAGGATTTAGAGTTAAAAAAATTATTTTCAAATAATAGTAAATTAGAAAAATTCTCTTCATATCCTGTGTCGAAAACCAAATTAATCGATGAATAAATCTTGCTTGGTAGGCGGTTACGGTCATAGAATTTACAATAATTTATTCCTGCAAGAAAAGAAAGTTCGCGATAAATAGAATCATGGTTGAAGGCCACGGATTACACAGCATGGGGTGCAATTACAGCAATGAAAATTTACTTTTCATTGCATGAGTGCTGATAGTTATTTATATAGGTAGTAGAGTAAATGTGAACAGAGTCGAGAAAAAATGAAATTCAAACTTTCGTATATAGTTTAGCTTAATTTTAGTCGTTATAGTCGTTATACACACGAAAAATAGAAAAATAAGTCCCAAGATTCTTAGTAACAGAAATTTATCATGCATAGGTAACCTACGTTCTTCTGAAAAATTTAATGGAATGGAGGGAGGATTGATAGAGACAAGTAGGGTCTATTTTTAATGTGAAACATTTGTATTTTTTATTTTCGTTTCACTACGCGTATTACTGGGTAAAAACGAAAATGTGAAGGCGGCTGGCAGGGTGCTAACCCCTGAGTATTAAATATAATAGAGGATGCATGTGAAACAAAAAACGCACCCTTTTTACCATCAAAATATCCTTCATTGCTAAGGTACCGACAATTTTCAATCTCATTTTTATCCACAAAATTCGTGTTGATTGTGATTTCTAAGTTTATAATTACATTTATTCATTGATCTGATTAAATTATTTGAAAAAAAAATTTCTGAGTATTGTCCATGAGCCCAAATAAGGGGCGAGAAAATTCGAATTTGAAACCGAAGGAGTGGGGATAAATAGCTTCGAAAGCAGTACTGTTTTTCATTGAAACGTTTAGATGTACCTGCGTCCTCTTATTATATTTAATACTCTCACGTGTATGGTTGCGAGATCCTGAGAGACTCCTAGTACCTTGACTGAATATATATCACACTGAGAATTCTAATGGAGAAGTTTTTTACCAAAAATCTAGTTCTTTTTTAAAAAACAATGGTGTGTTAGTAGTACAGATCCTATTTTTCACGAATATTTCTCTAAATTGTTCTTGAACTAATCATTTTTTTTTATTAGGTATCATAAAAAAATCTATACATTGAAGAGGTGGTTGCTGCGAACAATAAAAATCAAAACCCTTTAAAAAAGGTTGTTCATGGCACACAAAAAAAAATGTGATTGTTCATGTATCTTTTTGTTTTTTTTCAAACTGGGATCCCACAACAGAGGTGAAATCTGTGCGTGGAATCCATTTCTCGGATCCAAGTTTGATGGAAAAAATTTAATATTGGTTAGTCAGTCTGGTTATGATAGTATATAGCCAATGGTTTTAGTCATTAAGTATTTGATGAGTAATCCAGAGATGTGAGTTTAAACCACAAGTGCAAAAATTTTTTTTTAAATAAAAGCAACACTAGTGCTAGAATCCTTATTGTGATGGTGCTTGTCCCTATCTCCTGATAAAACGGTTAATGTTAAAAAGTTACAAGTTTCACATCAATATATGAAGTACAAGCTGAAGTACACATCTTACAGATGGGTTAGACAATAATACCACAAAATATCACCAAGTATCTGACTTATTCTCTAAGTTTTCTAAATTGAGTAAGATACTATTCTGTAATTCAAAATTTCAGTTATTTAACCGTATTATTTCTTCAAATGATAAGCCCTTATAAATATATTTTTGGATGTATTTGTACTTTATTGTCAATATGTGATAATTTCTATGAATTAATTGTATTTCTTGCTTTTAAAATGTGGAAATAAGCTTGAAAAAATACTTTAGGCAGAGGTTAAATGAAGCATCTATATTTAATAGTTTTCTTTACATGACTTAATTGGGCAGATACTGAAACATTCCATTTAATGATTTCAGAATTTGAAGGCGATTGGATCATAACAGTCATTCAATAAAGATATTAATAGATAACAGTGACGTACCAAAGGAATTTTTTTTTGGAGAGGAAGAAAATGAAAAATTCCCAACTGAAAACGTTAAAATTCTAAACTGAAAATTTTCAAGTTTCCCTTTATAATTTTTAATTCCCGAATCTTCCGGTATGGCAATTTTTGTTTTTGTTTTAGCTATGAAATTTTTAATTTTTGACCAATAGCTACAAAATTTGAAACTGATATTTATTACCTATGATATATTATAACTTGCTATAAATTTTGGTATGAATAGGATATATGGTACTTCTAGTATAGCCATTTCAATTTTTTTATGGCTACAAAATTTCTAATTTTTAACCAAGAGCTACAAAATTTGAAACAAAAATTAATTATGATTTATTATTACGTGGAATAAATTTTGGTGCAAATTGGTCATATGGTACTAATGTTATGACTTTGGCTATAAAATTATCAATTTATAATCAATAGTTACAGAGTGTGTAACATTTATATTACAACTTGCTATAAATTTTGGCATGGATCAGTCACACTGTACTTCCAGCAACACTACTTTCATTTTTATTTTTCCTATAAAATGCCTAATTTTGGACCAACTGGAACAAATATTTATTACAACCTATTAATAACTTTTTAGTGACTACCTAATTTTACATTTTTCAAAAACCTACTTTTTCTTACAGAGCTTCTGCTTTGTTAATTTTTTTATTTTATTCCTTTCATAAAAAAAAAAAAATGAATGTCGGGATTGCAACTGCTGACATTAACATAAACAAAGTCATCAATCAGCAGATGTATACCTTCGCCTCTTGTTCGATTATTCATTTTATAAGTAATTTTCAATAACACTCACACATAGATATTAATGTTAAGATTACTTTCACACATGCACTCAGACATAGACACTTATGCAAAACAACTTTAAAACTTAATTTCAGCAGTTTAGCTGAATGGATTTTACTTTTTGAGGTCTATAAACCACCTGTAGGTATTCTTCATGTGTGGTATGCATTTTGAAACATTTCTTTCAGTATATTGGAAGAACATTAGTGACAAAGAATGATAAGTTGTCTTTATATATTAAGAAGATAAGATATATACTTATTTATCTATGGTTGGTACCTAAGGAATGAAGGATATTTTGATTGTGAATGTGGTGCCCTTTTTTGTTTCACATACATCTTCTATTATATTTACTACTCTACTTTTGAGACAAAATATCCCCACTCTGAAGGAACAGTGCAATTTTTGTCTCATTTTAATCAACGAAATTGGGTTTGGTTTGGTTTCTGAATTATCAGTTAATTTATTCGTTCATTTTATTCAATTAATTTTTAAAAAACATTCTCATTATTGTTAATGGGCCCAAATACAGACGAACAAATTTGAATTCAGTACTGTAAGGATGGGGACAACTACTTCAAAAGTGCTGCCATTTTTTGTAGCAGTGTTTAAATGGGCATGCATCCTCTTTTATATTTAATACTCTGTGGTCATACCATACGCAAAAAAAAAATCATATTCATTGGAAAAAAATTAATAAAATAAATACTATTACTAATCAATAGATTAGTAACATGTGACTTCACAACTTGTCTGAAATGTATCAATAGTTGCAGGTAGACAATTTTGGGTCCAAACCTTTGACTATACAGAATTAACATGGACTGC
The DNA here is from genome assembly GCA_011428145.1 of Ericerus pela. NCBI lineage: Eukaryota > Metazoa > Arthropoda > Insecta > Hemiptera > Coccidae > Ericerus > Ericerus pela. The sequence continues at coordinate 1,565,589 of WOFM01000207.1, forward strand.
TATTTGTGATAAGAATGACGTTAGAAGATGTAAGATGAAGTTAGTCGGGTTGGGTATGATAAGGATTTGTAAAACAGTAAAATATTGCTGAAATTTGAGGTTGAACTGAATTAATTATATTTTTTAATTTTTATTAACGAGAAAGTTATGAATTATATCTTATAATTTAATGGATAAATTAAAGGAGTAGACTGCGCATGGTGCATAATAAATAATTAATATTCTAATATATTAATAATCAGTTGTCAAGTTTAACTCTTTTCAAGTTTTATAATTCGTTTTCCTTTATATTTAGAAGAGAAATTAATTACAAACAACTAACTCAGTTCTAAACGTAAATTTACTTGATTTATCTCATAAATAAAACTTGAACACTATCATAATAGAAAACTAATTTATTGTAAAAAGGAAACATATTAATGTAGTATCGCCATATTGAAAACAACAAAATTGAATGAGTGTCACCTCTTGACCAGAAAACAGAAAGTGATATAAAGACACAGATAAAAACGACGAGAACTTGACTGTGGGAAATCTTGATTGCAGTAGTACCAACTACTGACATCTAACACCCCCTTCCAGGCGAGTGTCGAGCCGTTTTTATTGGAACCTCTTGATAACGAATGTTCTTGAAATATCACAGAGACTTGAGAAGCTTGAGAATCACAGGAACTTGAGTAATCACAGGAACTTGAGTAATCACAGGAACTTGAGTTTACTTAATCTTAACAAAACAAAACGAGTATGACGCTCCAAAAACAAAACAAACTTAAATTCTTAAATTTTGGTCATAATACTAAACAAAATTAAGCAAATAAAATCACAAAATTAATTGACCAGAAAGGAAGGAAAAACGTCAAAATTAAACAAACAAAATGAGAATCATAAAGTTAATAATAGGTAATGAGTTACCTGCAAACAAAATAATATTAGTATTTTCAAATAAAAATGATACTTAAAAATAATAAGTCTTCCTGAAATAAAAGAACACATGATTAACCAGGAACAAAATGAATATAAAAATATAAAAAGTATCTGAAAAAGAAAATACAGTTATTAATATTATTCTTGATCGAGAAATTGAATTCATCTTGATGGAATACATCTGGAACAATAAACAGATATATTAGTATTTCATCAAATTAAATAGATGAGTTCATCAGACTGCTTGATATCAACTTGGTCTTGATAATAAAAGAAAGAAACTTGATTTAAAGAAATGTCGACTCTTGAGAAAAATTAATTTACTTGAACTAAACTTGTCATTATTTCTTGAGGTTAGAGTCAATATTATATCATAATTTTGAGTCTGGATATAGATCGATGAATTATATTCAGCAAACTAGGAAAAATACGAAACTCGTACCCAATTTGGAATTATTCGAACTTGAGTAATTATTTTCTTGATTCTTAAGCTTGAAACTTGATTTACTTGATCGTTAATACGTTAATAGTTTTCTAAAATTTATACAACTTACAAATTGTGAGAAAATTTCTTCTATTTATGAATAACAGAAGTTTAATGAATTTTCATTTATGAATAACAAAAATTTTATTAACTTGACTTGACTTGAACAATAGAGATGGTAACTTGATAAATTAAAGTTTTTGGATATACTTGAGTGACTCTCTTGACTTAACATCTTAATTGCTTAATAGTTTTTCACGTAAGAACTCATGTTGCTGAGCCGTAAGAGGTTTTATTAAAATATCAGCAACTTGATTGATTGTTGATACATGAACAATTTTGAGTAAGTTATCACAAACATACTATTTTACGTTGAGATATCGACGTTCGATATGTTTAAGTTTACCATGATTATAGAAGATAGATAATAAGTTACAGGTAGACTGATTATCTTCATATACGGTAACTTGAGTTTTAAACTGAGGAAAAGTTTCTTCAGTTAACCTACTACAATAGAGCATATGACTTGAAGCAACAGCAACGGCTACAAACTCGGCCTCAGTAGTTGACTCAGCAATTACGTCTTGTTTTCTGCTGCCCCAAGCAATTGTATTACCAAACTGTTTAATACAATAGCCAGTAGTGGATTTTCTTGATTTATCTGCTGCGAAGTCAGCATCAACATATGCAACAATATCTTCATCCGGACTTGAGTAGGTTAAACCTAATGTCGGAGTGTGTTTTAGATAACGAGCTACATGACTTACTAAAGTACGATGTAACTCCGTAGGTTTTTCTTGAAATCTAGCTAAGAAACTTACTGCAAAAGAAATATCTGGGCGAGTAGTATTAGCTAGATATAAAAGTGACCCAATAGCCGTCCTATACGAATTATGAGGAGGTAGGGGTGTTTCTTGAATTTTTGGAAAATTGGCAAAAGAGTTCATTGGAACTAAACATTCACCATAATTTTCTAACTTGAATTCGTGAATTAGGGTTTTGATGTAATCCTCTTGATGTAGACGAAGATTACCAGTGTTATTGTCAATTTCAATTTGAAAACCAACATAACGACTTGGGGAACCTAAGTTCTTGACTTCAAAATTTTCTTGGATAGACTTGATAGCATCTTGAACAACTTGATTGCTAGAGCCCATAATTAAAATGTCATCAACATATGCTAACATTATGACAAAATTATTATTATTACTTGATTTCATAAAAATGCAGCCTTGACGTAATAATGGTTCAAAACCCTTACTCTTGAGAATTCTTGAAAATTTTACATACCATGACCTAGGTGCAGTAGCTAACCCATACACAGCTTTATTTAACTTGAGTGCATAAAGTTTATTGTCGAGATCAATACCCTGAGGTATTGAGGTATATTTATCTCGATCAATCTCACTATTGAGAAATGCAGTCTTGATATCTAGCTGTGTAATTCTTAACTTAAGTTTGCAAGCTAAAGAAAAGAACCAACGAATTGTGGTTGCAGTTGCAGTAGGTGAGTAGGTATCTTGAGTTGAATATTTTTCTTGATCAACAGCACCAACTATTACAAGGCGAGCTTTAAAAGCTCCATCAGGTTTAATGGTAAAAATCCACTTCCACAGAAGTAGTTGATGACCCTTAGTATTTGATTTTGGGACAATACGCCAAACCTTGTAACAATTTAGAGACTTGATTTCTTGAGTTATTGCTTCCTTCCATTTAGGCCAGTCAGGTGATTTTAATGCCTCTTTGTACGATTGAGGTGCATTAGGAGAAGAAACCTCTGTTTCATCTCTTTTATTATTCGCATCAGAGATACGAAGAATTTGCACTGAGCCATCAATCACTTGACTTTCTTGAGAAAGATCCCAATTATAATCAATTTCGATTATCTCATCTTGGGAATTATCTTCACCAACTTGAACTTGAACAACAGGAGGAGCAATATCTTGATCGGGACTTGGACTTGAATCAACTTGATTTTCTACCAAACTATCATTACAAGCAACGTTAGTAGATAGAGAATTATCTTGATTTTCAACTTGAGTTAAATTTTCATCAGGAAAATCTAATTCTTGATTACTAAATTCTTGAATAGTTTCTTGACGTTCATTAATAGCATCCCTAAATGTTTTACTTTCGTCGAATTTGACATTACAAGAAACATTAGTCTTTTTAGTAGCAGGATTATATAAAATATAACCTGTTTTCGTATAGCCTACTAAATATTGTTTAGTACTAACTACATCAAATTTTCGACCCGTAGGTTGATTTTCTTGAAGTACATAAGCCAGACAGCCAAAAACGTGAATACTTGATAAATCAGGCTTATTTCCATAAAACATTTCATAGGGAGTCTTGAAATTTAGTCCTCTGTGTGGTGATCTATTATATAAATATTCGGTAGCATCAGCAGCTAAGCCCCAAAAAGAAGTAGGAAATCCACTCTCTTGAATTAATGAACGATTCTTGACCTCAATAGTTCAATTAGCTCTCTCAGCAGTACCATTATGCTCACTAGTATAAGGACCAGAGGTTTCTCTCTCAATTCCTAATTCTTCAATTAGCTGATCCATGGCCTGATTCACAAATTCAGAACCATTATCACAAAGTAAAGTTTTACATTGACCTTCTTGAGGGAATTGAGCCTTAATTCTCTTGACATACATCTTGAAAAACCTAGTCACTTCATACTTTTTCTTGAGTGCAAAAATATTAATATAACGAGTATAATTGTCTAAAAATACTAGTAAATAAATATTTTTCTTGACAAAGGTAGGGGAGAGATTGGGCCAATCACATCAGCGTGAGTTAATTCACCTGGTCTTGAAGCTCGTTCACGATCTTTATCGAAACGTTTACGAGTCATTTTTGTTTGGTTACAAACTTGACAATCTTGAAATGTGTCCGGACAGATTATGTCCGGGACACCAATAGCAACTGAACAAAGACGGTATAAATTTGGAGAAAAGATATGTCCCATCCTACGATGCCAAATATTCCCTTCATTCACCAATTTTGATCTTTGTTTGTCACTTATCATTTTCTTGACTTTTCGATTTTTCCTTTTACCAGTTTTCGTACGATAAACTGGTAAAGAATTCGAATTATTCTTAACATTGCTTGAATTTTCTTGACTTGATTCCCCCTTCGAATCCTGCATAATTTTACCAGAATTTGCGGAATCGATATTACTTGATTTATTTTGTTGACTTTTACTTAACTCCATTTTATCAAACTTATCGATCCAGGAGTCATCAACATCAGACCCATCAGTAGCAACATTAGACCCATTACTATCAGACTTTTTGTTACGAGACGATTTACTTGATTTGGGGGACTTGACTTGACTTTTATTACCCAGACCACTTTGATCAGCAATTTCTGACGAACTCGGATCATTAGTGTATTCAGATAATAAAATTGATTTACCTTTAAATATTCTTGATAAAGCCTTTTTTAGTTCTTGATATTTTTATTCGTACTTAAGGGGACAAATTGATATCTATCTTGACTTGATACTATCTAAATGTAACTTGATTAGACTCAAAGAGTAACTTGATTTTATTGTCATTAACAAATTGCTTAACACTAATGAGACCATTTGCTAGACCGGGAACTACTAAGACTTCTTTTAAAACAAAGGAAAATATTCTTGATGACGATTCGTGATTTAAGGTAAATAAAATCATACCCTCACCCGTAGCTTTTAAAACACTATCTTTGCCAGCTTGTCCCAAAGTTTTGTCTTTTGGGAAAGCTCGATAGTTTAAAACTTGGTGACTGTAGGCTACAGCATTATTTGTTGCCCCACTATCAATCACAAATACATCAGTATCTTGATTACACGAATCTTGATGTAGGGAATCTTGATTATTAATTACATTTAAATTAATTAAATGCAACTCACTTGAAATACTGTTAGGATCTGGTTGCGGTGCAGGACAGTTTCTGGCTTTGTGACCTGGTTTCTGGCACTGGTAGCAGACCTTCTTGTTGCCATTGAAACATTTGTCCACCGTGTGACCATTCCAGCCACAGTCCTTGCACCGGACTTTCCTGGCTTAATTCTCCTTCTTGATATCTTGATTTTGTTTTGCGGGAGTAGTAGGAGTTGTCTTGACACTTGATTTATTACTTGATTCGTCGAGTGACTTATAAATAACATTACTTGAAGGAGAACTTGATATTGGAGCAGGCGATTTACTTGACTGAGGTGTCGAGGGAGTCGACGCTGCTTTACATGCGTATTCTTGATGCTTCGGAGCACTCTCCACCTGTTTAGCAGATGTCGACTTCTTTCTTTCTACGTAATCCAAAAGGGATGTATGTAGCATCTCCTCAGACAAGTCCTCACCTGCTCGAGCACATAGAGTATCGATTACCGCCTTGAACGAAGGATTTAATTTTTGAATCAACTTGATTAGCCAAAATGATGGTGGAAAAACTTGACCAAATTCCACTAAACTTCGTCGGGCGGCATCGAACTTTGAAAGAAACAGAATTAATTCTGTATTTTCTACGTACTTGAGATCGTCAAGACGGTTCATGACAGCAATCATGTCATGAATCGTCTTACTACTGTACTGCCTCTTGAGCTCTTGATAAATTTCACAGGCTGATTCGAGATGAAAGATTAGCGTCTTGATGGGTTGTGCTACATTCAGCCGTATCAGGTTCTGTACTTGAGCATCGACTCCTCGGTGAATGTTCTCAGGAAGGTTGAGATGTTCAGCTTGAGGGAATGCGATCCACTCGATCGCATTTGCCGCCACCAAGTCATTCTTGATGTCCCTCTCCCACATCTTGAAATTTTGTTTACCCTTTAGCTTCTCATTATTTCCATATGTACGCAATGGAATCAATGGAACCATTTGAAATTGGCCCATCGACGGGTAACATTGATATTGAAACAAAGTATTCATTGGAGTATAAATGTTACCCGATAGCGTTTGATTCGCATCGCGCACAAATGAACTTGAATCTTGAAAAACTGTAGGGTAACTTGACACTTGAGGTGCAGGCATAAAGCCTGCTCTTGATAATTTGGTACTTGACCAAAACTTGATTCTTGACCGATGTTAGTTAGTCCGGGAGGAGGAACAAAATGACTTTTTGGCGACATTTTCGAGAAATCGAGCGCTGCGAGTGCGTTTGACATGGAGTCGACTACCATGCTGTCGACATTCGACGACGATTTAATTTCTGGAAAAACACTTGAATATTTTTTATTAATATTTACTTGATTAGAACTCGTTGATATGGCAGACGGCGATTTGTTTGAACTTGATGTTTCTGCTTGACTCGACAAACTACTTGACGGACTTGAGAATGACGTAGACGAGATATCTTGACTTACCGTATGTAATGGTATTATTTTATTTTGATTAAGCTCGATGGATGGTGATGTCGACTGGCCTGGTTGAACTTTCTTGATGATCTTTCCAGAATCCGAGAAAGTAACAGTGATTGTCAGTTCAGCCATAGTACTCGAAGACATCTTGATTTCACCAGCCATAACGGATAATTCTTGAACGAGCGGTAGATCTTGAATTTGAACGATCTCGTCTATCGTATACGTTGTCACAGTATTCACAACCGGATTAAATGACACCTTCTTGATTTTAGATACCTGCTTCTTTTTTGCGACAGGAAGAGCAGGAACTTGAGAACGGCCTTTGCGTGTTTTCGGAGCCATAAAAGACGAAAACCGACAAACACAACCCGCAAATTTCTTGAAAAACCAACTTGAAAAATTAAACGATCTTGACTTACGGACTTGACATTTTTTGTAAAATAAAATACGAACGTAATTCTTGACAATAACAAAGGCGCGAACACGCAAACACACTTGAACTTTGCTACCACTTTATATTTTGAAGAGAAATTAATTACGAACAACTAACTCAGTTCTAAATGTAAATTTACTTGATTTATCTCATAAATAAAACTTGAATACTATCATAATAGAAAACTAATTTATTGTAAAAACTAAACATATTAATGTAGTATCGCCATATTGAAAACAACAAAATTGAATGAGCGTCACCTCTTGACCAGAAAACAGAAAGTGATATAAAGACACAGATAAAAACGACGAGAACTTGACTGTGGGAAATCTTGATTACAGTAGTACCAACTACTGACATCTAACATTTTCAATGGAGGATAAAAGATTTTTGTTCTTAATCAGTCCATTTCGGATATAACTCCAGCCTCTGCTAGAAGCATTTTCTATGGTATTAAATTAAATTTTCATAATTTCTATTCTAAACAAAATTACTGCGCAAAGAACATTTAAATCATTATCAACCCAACCCAACTAACTTTTTCCTCCTATGTCTTGGCAATTGATAACAAAATTTTGTATGTATTTTTCAATCACATAGCAGTCCATGTTAATTCTGTATAGTCAAAGGTCCAAACAAACATATATTGTTATCACAAACCTATGTAAATTTCTATATACCTAATCACGAAAAACGGGAAGAAATTGCAAATGTTTGAAGAACAATGAGATAGAAATTTAACTGTTCTATTCAGAGCATCATAAATTCATAAGCTATCGGTATAAGAAATAATATTTTTTCTCGGTGATCTTCAGCCATTAAGAATGTTTTTTCACTTTTCTTACCGTACAAATTAGATGGGTTAAAATGTTTGTTTGGACCCAGTTTCAATTGATAACAACGTGATGACGTCAATCTGTGACTGATCTATTAAAAATTAAATTTTTTCCATAATCATGTCAAAAAACAAAAACCAGAAACCACTTTAAAATTAAGTTATTTGGAAATAATTTCATTTAATATAGGTAAATATACATATAATTTAATGGGTTTGCCGATAATAATTTAATTTTTATTCTAGAAAAATCTATTTAATTTTTTCAAAAAAATATAGGTACATAATTATAGAATATAGGTACAGGGGTGGCAATTTCCGTGTCGTGTGTGTTGCATGTGTGATACGCCAGAAAATATTCACATTGTTTTCTATCGAATATAAAAAAATTTTCTTTTTGTTGTCCTGCACTCCACCTACACTCGCTCACTAACATGTAGCGCAACTACTCTTGATAGCGCGTACTAACAATATTCAGGTTGTGCGAACAAACACGACTTTTTTCATTCGTTCACCCGAGAACGCTGAAACTCATTTCCCACTCAAACTTTAATCTCGTAATTGAGGAAGATCGTTCATCTTCCTCAAACTTGTAATTTGTACTTTAAATCATTGCATTATAGTTGTGAAGAAATAGTAACTATCAACGGATCGAATTGTATGAAAATATCGACGAAAGACTTTAAATGACTGTAGACATCGAACAAGAACTAGACACACACATTACGAACACATAAATAAAACACTAAATATTCACTTTTCACAAACTTTTATTTCCACATAAAAATGGTGGTGTTGTTGTTTCATCAACGTTTGATGAGCGACAAGAGGCACACAAAATATATTATCACCGTTGGGTTTCAAACATAAAATCACAGATTACAAATAATACTAAAAACAGTGTTACCACCACAAATGATATGTGAGAATAATAAGCTAACGTATAATATAATTTGCTATCATTCTCACACGCCTCCTCAAATTATAATTATTCAATATGTCAATAGAAAACAAATTACTAGACTAATAAAACAAGAAATTGGTCATTAAACAAAAATGACATTAGTTAACAAAAAACAGAAATTACAACATAAAAATATTTTAGACATATATAGTAAACAAGTACAAAAAGTTACAACAATTTCAACATTTCACAAAATTTGGTAAATTGAGGACTCGGTCAGCCCTTCGTGAAAACATCTCCCAACTGTCGCAAAGTTGGTATGTATGAATATTTAAATTCTACATTTACATGATCGCATACAAAACAGTATTTTATATCTACATGTTTGGATCTGCGAGTATTCCATTTACCAGAATGCAGAAGTGCCAAACAACTCTGATTATCTTCGTAAATCGTGGCTCTGTCATTTATTTGAATGCAAAAATCACCCAACAGATACTTCAACCAAATTGATTCAGTAGTGGCATCACATATTGCAATCAACTCTCTCTCAGTGCTAGATAACGCTACAGTTGGCTGCTTTTTGTTGGACCAGGACACCAGTGAACCATAGACAAAGACACAATATCCAGAAATTGACCATCTTGTAGTCACACAATTACCCCAATCGGCATCAGAATATGTTTCTAAAATATTACTATTATTATTGTGTTCATTTGTGAATGTTAGTTTCTTATCTTTTGTGGTTACTAAATATTTAAGAACCCGTAGTAAATACCTAAAATGTTCATCAGTAGCATAACTGGAAAATTGGCTAAAATACGATATTGCAAAGCAAATATCAGGCCGTGATCCTAGCATTAGGTACATTAGACATCCCACGAGCTGTTGGTAGTCACTATTCAGTACACTATCACACGCATTGAGATCCCTGTCCAATTGGAGTTTGGGGTCAATAGGTGTGTAAGTAGGTGCACAATTTGCAACACCAAAACGCCTAGCAACAGTCTCAATGAGATTCCTCTGCTCAATCTCCAGAATGCCTCCATCACGATTGTGATTAATATTTAATCCTAGATATTTATTAATTTTTCCAAGGTCTTTACATTTAAATCTTTTATTAATTTCCCTTTTAAAATATGTGATTAGTGTTTGATTATTAGAGCTTATTATGACGTTATCAACGTATGTGAGTAATATACTATAGAATTATTATTTTTATCTGTGAATATATATAAGCATTCATCAGCCTTACTTTGTACAAAACCAAGAGAAACAAGGAATTCGTTGAACAATCTGTTCCACCCCTTAGGCGACTGCTTCAGACCATAAATCGACCTATTTAATTTTAATACATTATTGTGTTTATTTATTTGTGTTTCTATGCCTTCTGGTATCTCAAGATATACATCCTCAGACAGAATACCATTTAGAAAGGCACTACATATATCTATTTGTTCAATATAAAATTTAAATTTGTTGCTAACTGCAAACAGTGTCCTAACAGTCGAAAGTTTTGCCACCGGCGCATAAACTTTATCAAAGTTATATCCTTTCTTCTGCTGACACCCTCTGGCAACTAGTCTGGCCTTATACAGGACTTTATTATTATTATCATATTTTTTATTGAAAATCCAGCGACATGTGATGGTGGGGGCGCCCTTTGGACATTTGGTCACCTGCCAAGTCTGATTGGAATCCAGAGCTTTAATTTCTTCTGAAATAGCTTCTTTCCACATCACACTGTCAGGTGCAGCTATCGCCTCCTCAAACATCAAAGGGATGCCGTCCTCAGCAACATATATATAATTTGCTGTACCATCACGTCCAGTCACCTCCTGTGGCAAACAATCCAAGTTCAAGTCACCATCTACTTCAATATTCTCCAAGTTTGATTCTGTAACTTCTTTAAAAATATCATCATCTTTTGTGTATTTATTACTATTATTATTCCCTATTTTATTTTCAAAGAACTCAACATCTCGTGACAAACGTACTTCTTTTGCATTTGTATCTAATAATTTATATCCACAGGGTGAATACCCTACCATAACCAACTTCTCACTTTTGTTTTTAAATTTATTGGAATCATGTTTGAATGACAACATATTATATGCGTCACATCCAAACGTTTTCAATTTTGTATAATCATATTCTTCATTAAACCACCTCTCAAAGGGGACAAAATCCTTATTTGTGGGACATCTATTCACTATATAGGCAGAGCACAATATGGCTTCTGACCAATAGATCTTATCAAGACAACTCTCGAATAACATTGTCCTTGCCCTTTCACAAAGTGTCCTGTTCATCCTCTCAGCTTTCCCATTCTGTTGGGGACAGCCACCAACTGTAGGATCGAAAATTATTCCCTTCTCAGCACAATATGACTGGAAGGTTGTATTTGTGTATTCTGTGCCACGATCACAGTGGAGTCTTTTCACATTATATTCAAATTTATTTGAGAACATTTTGTGATATTCCCTAAATTTTGTGAACACTTCCGTTTTACTCGTCAGTAGGTACACACAACAAAAATTGGAATAATCATCTATAAATGTCATAAAATATTTCGCTCCTTTATATGAAGGAGGATTTATTGGACCACAGAGGTCAGTATGCACCAATTCTAAAGGCTTTGTAGTTTTTCTTTCATGCCTCAGGAATGGTTTTTGTCTCTGTTTCCCCATAACACAGGGTTCACACAACAATCTGCGATTGGTATCAACTTTTGGTAAAAACCCTCTGTTTGACAACAATTTGATATCAATACCATTCAAATGAGCAAGACGTCTGTGCCACACAGTCAGTGAACTTGAGTCATCCTCCAACGTTAGATTGCACGATTGACTTGGTATTTTTTAAAAATCAATTGTGTATAAATCTGAATCCACACTGATTCCAGTAGTCACAATATTACAACTACTACGTTGGATGATCTCAACCGATTCCTCTCTGAAAAGAGTATCAAACCCGTACTTGCTCATTCGTTTTACGGAAAGCAGATTTTGCGGCAGCTCCCGAGCATACCTTACATTCTTTAATTCGATTACAATTCCATTTAAAAGTTTCAATTTCACCGTACCCACAGATGTGACGGAAAGCGAGACTCCCTTTTTCGCAACACAAATATTATGAGGTTTGATCAAGTTAATATACTCACTGAATAAATTGATATCATTGATTATGTGAATTGTGCATCCACTGTCTACAACAAATGTGGTTCAAGGTACTAAATTTTTACTTTCATTAACATTATCCAAATCATCAATTTTATCATTATTATTAACTGTGAAACTATAGCCCACTTCAGAGCAACCGTCATTAACATTAAAATTTTCATTGCACATCTGTTCAGAATTTTTATTACTATTATTACTATGATCATTTGATCGATTTCCATTATTATTATTGTGATTTTCGTGATTATTATTCCTATTTTTGGCAAAGCAATTTTGAGCTATATGCCCTAATTTATTGCAGTAGTGACATTTGACATTTGACTATCCACTATCATTACCAAAATTACGACCATTTCCATTAAAATTATTATTATTCTGTGAACCTAAATTGTGATTATTATTATTATTAAAATTTTGACCTTCACTATTGGAAGACGAATTGTGATAATTATTATTATTATTGTGAACTCTTCCTCGATTAAAACCACGGTTATTATTACGACTTTGTGACCGACCACAATTAAAACGATTATTAACATTAACAGAATTACGATCGACATTGTTGTGGTTGCTAAAGAAAAGGTTCTCCTCACCAGTAACAGGTACTGATGAAGGTTTTTGTGATACAGAATTCAGAGAATTACCTCTAACAGTCGACTTAATATCCAAAGATAGTTCACACTGGAAGTTGTTCAGCTTCATGAACACACTGTCCCAGGTGATGACTTCTGCATCCTCCACAACAACTTTAATCGGACAAAATTCAGCAGGTAGCGATCTCAGCAGCACCAGGATAAACTGTTTGGTGGTTGTCAGGTCTCCCAATTTGGTCAGGCGTCGACATCAAGCACAAAAATCAAGCAAATACCTCTGTAATTAAGTACCAGAAACTTACCATTTAGCATACAAATGCCCCTGTAAATCCATCAGTGTCTGGTCATTGCCATTGTTAATCAAACTAGTCAGCACATGAAACATTTCTTTTGCCGTTGTATATGTCTGGATCATCTCCAGGTATTTGTCAGTCACATTGTTCGCTATCAGGAACATCGCCTTAGCATTCTCCTTCGACCAAGCATCTCCCCTATTTCGAACAGTTGGTAAAGAATCAGTTATAATATTACCCAACGATTCCTTTGCCAACAACAGCTCTATCCGGAACTTCCAGGTTCTGCCATTTTGCCAATTAAACGGCTCAATATTATTCAGCTTCCTAACGTCCATCTCGATGACAGGTAACGACGATCAGTTGCACCGCAAACAGCAATTTCAGCAACTACCAGATACGCCGACCAACGAATCAACTCGAACGAGATCACAGGAACAGCGAGAAGCGAACATATTAGAAGACGAAAAATAAATTAGAAGGCATGGTTACTACTTGGAAGAAGTGATCAGGATTCGACAGCACAACACTGATGACTTAGAACAATAGCAACCAATAGTAACTATCAACAGATCAAATTGTATGAAAATATCGACAAAAGACTTTAAATGACTGTAGACATCGAACAAGGACTAGACACACACATTACAAACACATAAATAAAACACTAAATATTCACTTTTCACAAACTTTTATTTCCACATAAAAATGGTGGTGTTGTTGTTTCATCAACGTTTGATGAGCGACAAGAGGCACACAAAATATATTATCACAGTTGGGTTTCAAACATAAAATCACAGATTACAAATAATACTAAAAACAGTGTTACCACAACAAATGATATGTGAGAATAATAAGCTAACGTATAATATAATTTGCTATCATTCTCACAATAGTATCTCTAACTAACTTGTTTCTTTCCTTGGATTTCAACCTCACTTCATGGTAGGCAGAGCTGCGATTCCTGAACAGTTAGTACAGAGCAATACTTAATCTTTCATCTTAATTTTTTTGCTATAGTAACCAAAAGTTTAAGGAACTATAAGCTTTTATTTTTGTTAAGTTCATTTTTTTTACGAAGTATATTTTAATTCATGAGTCGTTAACTCAGTGAATTTTTTTCGTTTCATTTTTCGAAAAGTTCATCGAAAATTATTCGAGGTTAAACTGAATTGCATTGGCGCCAAAATAGTTTGACGCCATTTTAATCATCTTCCGAAAAATACTGGATCATCTTTTTGTGGTAAGGTGAAACAAAAAGGATTTTCGCCGTGGGAATGCAGATTATTTCAGACCTAGATCGTCTGTTACAGCAAGGTGAATCATCAAAAAGTTCAAAAATCTGAGATTGCTGTTACGTTGAACTCAACTATCGTGATCTTCGAACACTATTATCCACTAAAAATCATCATCGAAATTTCGTCGATCAAGTGCTGCTGATTCAACCGATTGGTATGCGGCCAAGACTGAAATTCTCTAAAGACGACCTGAGATTGATCCAAGTACTGACTCACGGGAAAACGCCTATTACTCACGAACTCAACTGGGAAATATTCAACGGAATTCCGCAGATTACGGGTAATGTAATTTTTGATACTTTCAAGTTATATATTTCATTTACTATTGCAGAAAACGATGGGATATTTTCAGTGATTTTGTGGGAGATTGAACGAAATTAGTAATATTAAAAAATTTTTTTTCTCTTTGAGAATTTTTTTTTCCTTCAATTTCCAAAACGCTTAATTTCAAGAACCCCCTTTAGTTTGGTAAAAATCAAGTGAAATTTCACAGGACAATTAAGCTTAAAAATAAGTTCGAATAAAGCAGGTTACGAATGATAAGGTTTTGGAAACAAATTGCTAATTGCCCATCAAACTGTGAAGGAACAATAAAAATTAAAGAAAAAGATTATAAAAAATTATTAAATACTTTTGAATACGAAAAAATAACAGACGTAAGAATTAACTTAATTGAATTTCCATTCTGGAAAACATTTTTGGGAGAAATAGTTTTAGAACCTTCTCAGTAAATGTTAGTGGAATAATCCAATATAAAAGAGGTATCGAAGTCGCAAAATTCATAGAAATTTCAAAGAATATTTTTAGTATTCAAGCTTTGGACTCGATAGAATCCTTCAGAATTTTTCTTGAAAATTTTGAGAGAAAATCCTCTTTAAAAATACGTAAAATTACGAAAATTAAAACATATAATATAATATTAACAAGCAAAATACTTTCATAATTGAACAAATTTCATGTTTTAACAATTATTGTCATAAAAGAAAAAATCCTTTGTCATATAGGACAAGTTTACTTGTGAAATTTCATGTCACAAAATTCGTTTGTTCAAAATACTAATGCATAAACTTGAAAATTTATTACAATAAAATATTACAGATAGTATTCAAAAATAATTTTCAATAGATCCTTTGTTATAGACATTCACAAGGATTCAAATTTAAACAAGACTTCTTCAAGTTTAATTTTGAAATATATTCTCAGTTGGAATATTTTTTTCTTCTCTCATATTTTAAAATACAAATATATACACGAATAATATTACGAAAATTAATAATTCAAATAAAAATAGTTATTAATTAAAAAATAAATTTTTTTGAAAATAAATTTTATTATTTCTTTTCAAAATTGAGTTGTCGGAACTAAGTACACTACCAAGTACTCCAGAAAGCATGAATACGGCAAGTGAGAGAACCACTACCCCATCTCCTCAAGGAGGATCAGGCTCTGGGAGTACACACCCTCAAGTACATTATGTTATGCCAGCTGATGAAACCATACGTCTGATACAAGGTCCAAGTGGGAAAATATTTGATGGCCAATATTACTTGGACTGGAAACGGATGATAATAGCTTTAATAATGGGTTCAGGATATTGGGATGTTTTTGGCCCACTCCCTGAACTAAAAATTTATATCGAAAATATGGATAATTTACAATACAGACCATCTTCGAATTCTGCTAAAGCATATTTTAAAAAACAAGAATGTGCAAAAGCGTTCATTATGGAACGGATGACATATAATGTATTGAAACAAATTAGGGAATGTAAAACAGTGGATCAAATTTTTGAAAAATTAGATATAACTGACAGTTCTAAAACAAAAATAGTCGCAAATATGGCAAAATCAAAATGGACTGCTTTTAGATTTACACCAGGTGGAAATATAAGAGGTTTCTTAAATAAATGGGACATACTAGTACAAGAAGTTTGTGATGCAGGGAAGGAAGTATCTGAAGAAGAGGAATTGGAAAACCTTCAACTAGCATTAGGATACGAACAGACCATAGCAAAAATGCAATTTGATAACCTCCCTGAAAATAGAAAAAATTTAGAAGTATTCAAACAAATATTAAAAGAAGACGGTGATCAAAAAATGAGAGATAAACAAATTAAATTACAATACCAATCGTCTAACAAAAAATTCGATAATAATGGGAATAAATTTATAAATAATAATACAAATTATAATAATAATAAAGACAATAGATGGAATAGAAATAATAATTATAGATGAAATAATAACACAAATGGAAATAATAATAATAATAATTATAGAAATAATAATCCAAGAAATGAAAATAAAAATCAAAATAATCAAAATAATTATAATAAAAACCAAAATAGTAACAGAAATAATAATCAATCACCTAGAAAAAATAATAAAGAAGAAAGATGTTTCATATGTAACCAAACAGGACATTACAAAAATAAATGTCCTGATTATAAACCCGAAAATAAAGAACAAAATAAAGAAAAACCAAAAAATAAAGACAAAAAAGAAGAAGAAAGACCAATAAAATTATCATATATGGTTAAAAAATACAGCGACAATGAAGACTGGCTTTTAAAAAAAGTAATTAAAGATAATACAAAAAATGAAAATTATATACAACTTTAAAAAAAAAAGTTACTTGATGGGGGGGGTGGAAGTCCATCTCACATCAAATATAGAAAAATTAATTAATGTAACCAAATTTAAAATTCCAGTAAAATTACAATGTGCACTTAAAGACACATATTTATATGCTACACATATGGGAAACATGAGAATATTAGTAGAAAATGAAAATAAAATTCAAACAGCAATTGAATTATTAGAAATCTATTATGTACCAGATCTGTCATTAGATATTATGTCTGGAATTAAAGTAACAGAATCTGGAATATTACATATGTACCAGGGGAAAGAAAAAATACAAACATATTTCATAGAAACTGGAGACATTCTATTTACATCTTATAAAATTGATGGTGTATTTCAAGTAAATTACGATTACATAAATATACCGAAAAAATGTATGCCCGTCACTCAAAATCAAGATGATGACGAATGGGATTCTTTTTCTGTCGAATTAGAAATAGAAGAAGAAGAAGAAGAACCCATTAATAATAATAATTTAGAAGAAAGTAATGAAAATAATAATACTACAACAGAAAATAATAATAATGAAGATAATAATAATATAAAAAAAAAATAAATAATATTTCAGATAATTCATTAGAAATAATTCAAAATATAATCATAAAAAAATGATTTGGCATAGATGACTAGGCCATTTAAATGGAAAATACATGAGATATTTACATAAAGTCACAATAGGAATCCCAAAAACAATTAATTTTACAGATGATGATTTCATAAATTGTGAAATTTGCAAAATAGCAAATAGCCAACGTCTAGGCCATAATAATGTTAGAAATAAACCACAAAGGAGACTAGAAATTATATCTTCCGATATTATGGGACCATTCACACCCACAATAGCTAACCAGAAATATATGTTAACATTCATTGACAATTATAGCAAATACACCTTCGTAATACCAATATCAAATAAAAGTCAAGTATTTATAGAATTTAAAAATATTTTTCTCTCAATGAAAAACAAATTCCCTGAAACACCAATAAGTCAAATAAGATGCGATAATGCGAAGGAATATACGGATCAAAAATTAGTAAAATTTTATGAAGAAAATGGAGTACAAATAGAAAATGTAGTCCCTTACTCACCAGAATTAAATGGAATTGCTGAACGCCAAAATCAAACATTCATGAAAAGAGTAAGAAGTTTACTAATTGATGGTTATCTAGATATTAAATATTGGGCACATGCAATAGCTACAGCTGCATATTTAATAAATAGATCACCAACAAGAGTAAATTCAGAATACAAAACTCCATACGAAATTTTTTTTGGCAAAAAACCTAATCTGGATAATTTAAAAATTTTTGGATCATTAGTTTATAGACATATTCCACTCGAGGTCCGACAGCAGAGTGCGACTAAATCAAAAAATAAAAATGAACAAAGAATAGACCCAAAATTTGCACCAACGGGGGAAAAGGGAATACTCATGGGATATACCACTACAGGATATTGCATTAGAGACCCTTTTTCAAATAAATTCAATATATCTTGTGATGCCAAATTTGAAAACAAAAATATATCAAATTTAAAAAATTGTGAACAAGAACTGGTACTCAAACCAGCAAATTTTGTAAAAAATTTAGTCAACATCAATACTTTTAACATTACAAAAACTATAGATAATAGGTGGATTGAAAACTGTATACCAACATGCTATAGGGATGTTAAAAACAACCCATTTAAAAAAGAATGGATGAAAGCTATTGAGATAAATTTATTTCCCTAGGGGAAATGGACGTCTGGGAAGAGATAGATTATGACAAATCCTTAAAAACAATAGATAAAAGATGGGTTTTAGTAACAAAACCAAACAATGAAGGATACCACCAACCAAAAGCAAGATTAGTTGCTAGGGGTTTCAAGGATAGAACCAAATATGAGTTAGGACAAGTATTTGCCCCTGTTATTCCAATTTGGTTAGTAAGATGGTTCCTATCGATAGTCAATAAATATGATCTAGAAATGGTTCAATACGATGTAAAAACAGTGTATCTAAATTCCCCTGCAATAGTCCCTATATACTTAAAGCCCCCGGAAGGTTTATTAATGGAAAGTAATAAATTATTGAGACTTAAAAAATCTATTTATGGCCTAAAAACATCGTCTAAATCATGGTATAATTTAATAAATGAATATATTTTAAAAATGAATTTTGAAAGATCCACACAGACAAATGTTTATACTTTAAAAAATCAAATGAAAAAATAATTTTTATGATCACATACGTTGATGACATATTAATAGTATCAAACACTCCCGAATGGATTAAAAATGTAAATGATTCCTTTAAAAAAAGATTTACCATGAAAATAATTAATAACCCAAGATTTTATTTAGGATTTGAGATCATAAGAGATAGGAAAGAAAATACAATAACGTTAATACAGTCAAGATATATAGAAAAAATATTAAAAAAATATAATCAAAACGAATCAAATTTCATAAACACACCCATAGAAACGTCCCTAAAAATTGAAGAAGATGAAAACTGCACAGACGATACTGAATATCGTTCAATGATTGGAGCCCTGTTATATCTGGCTAGAATAACAAGACCCGATATTTCATTTGCAGTAAATTTTTTCTCTAGATTCCAAACAAAATCAAACTCAAAATTAAAAAATCATGTGAGACGAATATTTAAATATGTGAACACGACAAAAGAATTTTCAATTAAATTCACATCAGATAGTAAAGGTATACACTCTTTCGTAGATGCATCTTATGCCCCAGATGTAAAAGATCACGAAATAAAAATATCGAATTTAAATTTAGGAAAATCTATATCAGGATTTTTAATATATTTAAATGGGGATTTAATAAATTGGAACGTAAGAAGACAAACAATCGTAGCTACAAGCTCAACTGCTGCTGAAATAATTGCAGTATTTGATGCTTTGGACGATATACAAGTTACATTCCTTTTACAAAAAGAAATATTTGAAGAAAATGACCCGGTAAGAATATTTGAAGACAATATATCAGCTCTCAGAATAATGTCAGGAGGAGCTCAAAAACGAGCAAGGGCCTTAATGATAAAATGTTATGCCATTACACAATCGGTAGAAGATAAAGAAATTGAATTCAAAACTATTGGTACAAATTCACAATTAGCTGACATGCTAACTAAAAGTCTTGACAAACAAAAATTCAGAAACTTAGTCGACAAAATATTAACAACATCAAATCTCTCACAATAAAATTCATCAAATTCATAATAATTTTATGGGGAAATCGTTTATTTTAAAAGGTAAAGGATCACAAACATTTGAAGTCAATAATATGTCAATTCACAAGTCACAGAATATAATAATTTTTTTTCAGCTTGGTACATGAAAATATAACGTTCGAGAAAAAGAAAAGAAAAAATCACATGCTCAAACAAAATTAATAATATATTATATTCTTTAGGCCAAAAAATACTTGTTGAAACAAAATTTATTTTCGTGTAGGTATTCATTGTCATCTCTGCAAATTCAACTTTCGAATGAACAGAGATTTGAATACAAATCATCGACATGATTTCACACATTTAGTTGATATTAGTTTATCACATTTCGGAACACCCTTATTCAACAAGTACTAAACAAAATTGAACAAAACTTTTCTCGAACAGCATGAAAGATTGAAAAAATATCCGAATTGAAATCCGTTAACGCAATACAATATGTCGATAAATAATTTCGAAAATACATCGAAATATATGTTATAATCTAGTCATAATTAATCATTTATTTAATTTTATGTAATTTATTTTATTTATTTTGTTTGGGAAATGACAATAAATGTGTAATAGTATAGTAATTCAAAATTAATTTTCGTTCTCGCGATAAATCATGTTCGCTCGTTTCGTTGGACTGTGGGGGGGGGTGTTGTTCTGCACTCCACCTACACTCGCTCACTAACATGTAGCGCAACTACTCTCGATAGCGCGTACTAACAATATTCAGGTTGTGCGAACAAACACGACTTTTTTCGGGAGAACACATTTTTGAAGGTAAACAATATCGCGGGTAAACGATATTCAGGGTAAATTTGCCTGGTTGTTTTTGCAGGCACACTTTATCACGAGTAAACAAAACGCAGGGTAACATTTACCAGGGCAACATTTCTCCTGGTAATTGATTGTGCGAGTATACAAAACAGAGGGTAATATTTTTCAGGGTAACATTTCTCCGGGTAATTAATTGTGCGGGTAGACAAAAGACAGGGTAACATTTATCAGGGCTACATTTCGGAGGGTAATCGATTGTAAGGGTAGACAAAAGACAGGACAACATTTCTCAGGTTAACATTTCTCAGGGTAATATTTTATGTTACAAGTTGGGCAAAAGTTAAACCATCAAATACTTTTCTTAGTACTACTGTGATTTTTAAGCATATAGTAGTACTAAGAAAAGTATTTGAGTGTTTAACTTTTGCTCAACCTGTAACATAAAATATTACCCTGAGAAATATTGCCTTGTCTTTTGTCTACCCCTACAATCGATTACCCTCAGAAATGTAGCCCTGATAAATGTTACCCTGTCTTTTGTCTACCCGCACAATTGATTACCTGGAGAAATGTTACCCTGAAAAATGTTACCCTCTGTTTTGTATACCCACACAATCAATTACCTGGAGAAATGTTGCCCTGATAAATGTTACCCTGCATTTTGTTTACCTGTGATAAAGTGTGCCCGCAAAAACAACCAGGCAAATTTACCCTGAATATTATTTACCCGCGATATTGTTTACCCTCAAGAAAGTATAGAGCCCTTTTTTCATTCGTTCAACCGAGAACGCTGAAACTCATTTCCCACTCAAACTTTAATCTCGTAATAGAGGGAGATCGTTCATCTACCTCAAACTTGTAATTTGTACTTTAAATCATCGCATTATAGTATCTCTTACTAACTTGTTTCTTTCCTTGGATTTCAACCTCACTTCACTTTTAATTCACTTCCCTTTTTTCCTGCGAGTCTGAGAATTTGAGTTGGCGACATGCTAAAAAAATCTAAGTTGCTACCCGACAGAAGACTGAACATATATACGTTCACTGTGATTAATTCTTTCACTGTGATTCATTCTTTGATTCTTTTGTTTTTGTTCTGAGTTGCCAATCTATGTGGCGTCGTTACGTTCTATGATTTAAGTAGACGATGAATGCTTTTGAGTTTTGGTTTTGATTGATTATTAATTTGATAATGATTTGATTCTGTTTCTAATAAAAGGTTTCTTTCTAAAGTAAAATATTGTTAATTATTTATTCTCAATCAATTTTCTATCGTGGTGGAGGCGCCGGGTAAAATAAAATTTCTATTTTGTTAAAGTTTATATCTGATTTTAAAATGGAAGAACAAATTAAAATGTTGGCGGAGCAAATGAAAAGCATCCAAGAACAGCTAGATCAGCTTCAACAAAAAACGAAAGAAGAATCCACTCCAAAGGAACTGTTACGACCATCAGCCAACCCAGCTTTGATACTTACTGCTGAAATGAATTTTGATGTTTGGGATCGTATGATTACTGGTGAGCTAGCTGCATTAAAATATAATGATTTGCTTTTAGAACCGATTGACAAAGATGGTAAAATAAATTATGACCCTGAAGATGAGGCAACAAAAGGTAGAATTCATTTTGTCTCTACTTATTTGTTAGCGCGAGTTGATGATACATATAAAACAAGCTTGTGTGATATTAAATTGCCCTATGAAATGCTTGCTCGCATACGTGAGATGAGATTTCCTAATCTGATGTCAATGCGAATGACTCTTGAACGTCAGTGGGCTAATATAGTTATGTCAGACGCAGAAGATGTTTTAAAATTTACAAACCGTTATCAAGATGCCACAAAACGTTTGCTCTCTTCAGGTGTCAAACTAGAACCTGAGAGAATTGTTGGTAATTATTGCATTGCTATGAAAAATCGTTTTCCTGAATGTAGTCGCCGTTTCGATGTACAGAATAACATCACAATGAAAGAAATGACTCAGTTGGCAATGAATATTGAATCAACTGAACGGGAGTCAAAAGCTCGTATCGAAGAATCGAATCCTAATGCGTCTGTCTTAACTGCCACTGTTTCTACAACAAATCAAAGTGTTTCAGTAAAGAAAATCGTTTGCTTTCGTTGTGGAAAACCTAATCATACAGCAAAAGAATGTACAAATCCCCGATGGATTTGCTATAATTGTGGCAAATTGGGAAGTCACTCGTCAAAAGAATGCACAGCTCCGCCAGTTCAATTTCCATTTGGTGCTCGTTTTCCATCTGGTCGAATAGAAAAGCCGTCACTTCGTGGTTCATTTCGAGGTCGTTTGTCTCGCGTAAATAATCGTAGAGGTTTTGGTTCCCGAGGCCGTAATTTTTGCAATCCAGGCCAACAAAAAGAAAACACATACAAAAAGGTAAAAATGACTGGTGTTGACGGCAAAGAAAAATTTGTCATGTTGTCGGAGGCTGATGGACACGTGTTTGAACTACCTGAATCAAATTACACTAATGGTAAGTTGAATATGATTACATTTATTGGTGACTCCGGGGCTACAGAGCATATAGTAAAAGATGATTCATTTTTAAATAAAATAAATAAAATAGAGGGAGGTGAAATTCGTTGTGCTAATAAAAATCAGTCTGCAAATATAAAAATAAAAAGTACTGGTATTTTTAATGCTTCTGGTGAAGATGGTAAAAATATAAAATTACAAAATGTTCTGTATGCTCCAGATATTACAAGGAATATTGTTTCGCTTAGTAAAGTAGTCAACTCAGGAGTCACCGTAGGTTTATCTAAAGAAGGAATAAAATTGATAGATGAAAAACAAAATAAAACAATAAAAGAGGGTCCATATGATGGTAGGTTTTGGTATCTGAATTTTGAAAAATCTAAAAATTCGTCTGATTCTAATTATTGTCTACACAGCAAGTTTGCATCTAACCATAAAAAATCTAACCTTGGCCAAGGCGTCACAAATTCGTTTGCGTTTCTTGATCAACAAAAAAATAATAAAAATAACACTTTGGTTTCAAACGAAGGGAGCACCGTTTTGCTTTCACAGAACTCCCATGTTTCGCTTCATCAAAATAAAATTTGTGACGAAAGTTTAACTGCTGATGTAGAGGAGGAGCATAATTATGCTAAAAAGACGCTCAATGAAATAGAGCAAAAGGAGGAGCACAAGAGTGTCGTTGAACATGATGACACTTGTGCTAGGTCTCAAGACCACCAAAATTTAGAAAAGAAAAAGAAAAATGAGAATATAGAAAGTTTTAGTAACAATGATATAGACCCTATTAAAGCTAATAAATCTTTTGAGGAAGTTTCTAGGACGAATAATATGGACACCTCGGTTTTGAAAAATATAAAAGGAAATAAAGGCTTAATGTGGCATATTAGATTAGGGCATGTCTCAAAAACGTATTTACAAACTGCTTCTAAATATATCCCTGAATTAAAAGATGTAAAATTTGATGATAATATCCAAAATTGTGAAGTTTGCATACAGGCTAAAGCCACAAAGAAAAGTTGCCCTTCTATTCGTTTTAAAAATACTGAGCCACTAAAATTGATTCACACTGATGTAATGGGTCCTATTTCTCCCAGTAGTTTTCAATTTGGAAATAAATACATTGTGACTTTTACTGATGACGCTTCTCGATATGTGTGGGCATATCCAATGCCAGATAAAACAACTGTCCACTTAGCTGTTTCTAAGCTTCTTGATGACATTAGAAAATTAAAAGGTCAAAATGCTTCTATAGGGGAATTTCGTCTTGATAATGGGACAGAATACTTAACTGAAAATATGAAAGACTTAATTAAAAAAGAAAAAATAATTTTAAGCCCAGTTCCACCGTATTCTCCAAATTTAAATGGAACAGCTGAAAGATTAAATCTCAGTTTACAGAGAATAATTAGATGTTTAATTTTTGACTCTGGGTTCTCAAAAGATATGTGGGCATGGGCCCTTAAATTTGCAGTGGATGTGCATAATAAAACACCAAAGAAGGCTTTAGATGGTAAATGTCCATATTCTGAGTTTCTTCAAAAACCATGTACAGTAAAATATTTTAGGCGTTTTGGTTGTCTTGCACACATATTGAAAAATACTAATTTGGCAAAATTTGAAGAAAGAACAACAAAAGGTTTCTTAGTAAGTTGCAATGAAGATTCTTATAATATTTTTATACCTGAGACAGGAAAATGTTTCAAAAGCAAAAATGTAGATTTTATAGAAAATAAAGTATACGGCGATGTTTTTAATAAACCTAAAGAAAAATCCGTTTTAGAAATGGAAGGGAGAGAAAAAGAAAATAATTTTTGGTTAGACCCATTAACAGATTCTCCTAACACTGATTCGCCAAGCAAATTAATTGAAGCTATAAATCTTACTGAAATTAATTGGGTTGATTATTTTGAAAATACTGATGACGATTTTGTAGAAATTTTAAATTTAGAAAATGATCCGTTGTCTTACAATGAAGCACTAACTCGCCCTGACTCTGAAAATTGGAAAAATGCAATCCAAGAAGAACTAAATTCCATTAATAAAAAAAATACTTGGTGTCTAGTAAAAAGAAATAATATAGCATCTAAAAATATTCTGACTTCAAAATGGTTGTTCAAGAAAAAGGAAACTCCAGATAAAAATGTTATTTATAAAGCTAGATTAGTAATCCGTGGTTTCCAAGACAAAAATATTTATGATCGTACTGAGACTTATGCTCCAGTAATTAGACTTGCAGATTTTCGTTTCCTTGTATCTATTGCCTGTAAATATAAATTAGAAATGCATCAAATGGACGTGAAGACTGCTTTTCTAAATGGTAAGTTAGATGATGAGATTTATATGTCCCTACCTGATGGCATGATTGGAAAAGAAAATCTGAAAAATGATTATGTCTGTAAATTACAAAGATCTCTTTATAGACTAAAAACTAGTCCAAAGAACTGGTATGAAAAATTCAAATCTGAAATTATGAAATTAGGATTTACACCTTACCCGTTTCAATCTTGCTTATTTATTTGGAAACATTTAAAAAGTTTTGTCATTGTTGGACTTTACGTTGATGATCTGTTGATTGTAGGAAACAATACAAATAAAATTAAAAATCTAAAATTTAATTTAAATAAGGCTTTTGAAATGGTGGATTTAAAGGAACCTAAAAAGTTTCTTGGCATTGAACTATTAAAAGACCCTGTTTCAAATTCAATTTTTCTACACCAAAGAAAGTTTATTGAAAAATTATTAAAAAGATTTAAGATGGATGATTGCAATTCTGTTAAAACTCCATGTGTTACTAATGAATCTGAGAGGAAAGGTATTAAAAGAAAAATAGAAAAATTGAATGATTCTGATTTGAAAGATATACCGTTTCGTCAATGTATTGGGAGTCTCTTATATCTTGCTAATGCAACTCGTCCAGACCTAACGTTTGTTGTAAATAAATTGAGTAGAAAACAATCAAATTATAACTGGGATGACTGGCTTGAAATAAAAAGAATTTTTCGATATCTTTCTGGAACAAAAAATCTTGGTTTAAAATTTGAAGGTCAAACTGATGAAATAGAATGTTTTGTTGATGCTTCTCTCGGCACAAGTGATGAATTAGGAAAATCTACAACAGGATTGATTCTGACTCTGTTTGGTGACCCAATTTTTTGGAGAACTAAAAAGCAAACCCATGTTGCATTGTCAACAATGGAGGCAGAATTTATAGCCATGTCTCTAGCAGCTAAAGAATTAGTTTCATTGAGGGAAATGTGTAAGAGATTGATTAACTTAAATACTGTTCCAATCTTTTATGAAGATAATACAGCAGCAATTAGTGTTGCAAAATCTGAAGATTCTCAATCCCTCAAGCATGTCGTAAATTTATGCTATCATTATATTCATTTTGAAGTTGCACATAAAAATTTAATAATTAAATGGATTAAATCTGAAAATCAGCTTGCTGATATGTTTACAAAAGCTTTGGGCTATGAAAAGTTTCTAATGTTTCGTTCAAAAATTCTATTTCCCATTCCTTGAAGTAATTATTATTTTATTTGTTACAGTTTCACCTGCTGACGATTGGGGAACAAATGAATAAGACTGTTTACTCATGATCCGTTCCTGTTTTTGTACTTTTATTAATCTTATTCTTACGATTTATTTTGTTACATTCAAGTTTAATTTAGTCATTAGTTTCCGCTCTTCGACTACAACCAATGAGAAGGGAGCGACAGAAGACTGAACATATATACGTTCACTGTGATTAATTCTTTCACTGTGATTCATTCTTTGATTCTTTTGTTTTTGTTCTGAGTTGCCAATCTATGTGGCGTTACGTTCTATGATTTAAGTAGACGATGAATGCTTTTGAGTTTTGGTTTTGATTGATTATTAATTTGATAATGATTTGATTCTGTTTCTAATAAAAGGTTTCTTTCTAAAGTAAAATATTGTTAATTATTTATTCTCAATCAATTTTCTATCGCTACCTCTGTACAGGTCTACATAGGTACCTCTGATCAAAGAGTATTAAATATAATAAAGGACGCACGTTTGTTTAAACGCTACAACGAAAAATGGCACTGCTTTTGTAGCTATTTGTCTCCACTCCTTCGGTACCAAATTCGATTTTCCTCACCCCTCATCCGAGCCCATGCGCATTAGTCAGAATTTTTTCTTTCAAATAATTTAATTAAATAAATGAATAAATATAATTGTTAATTAAGAAATCACGATAAACACGAATTTTGTAGATAAAAATGAGGTTGAGGTTGAAAATTGCCGGTACCTTGGCAATGGTGGATATTTTGATAGTAAAAGTGGTGCCGTTTTTTTTTTGTTTCACATGCGTCCTCTATAATATTATATTTAATACTCTGTGCCTCTGATGTTGTCATATTAATGAAACAATTAAATGAAAAATCATCTGAAACATATTATTTTATTGGTTATGATAGTAATTTTTATATGGTATAAAATAAATACTGGGTATATATACGAAGATATATTAAAAAAAATCGTCTGCCAGTCAGAATTTGTATGTAAATATAGGTGCGAAACGATCTGTACTTTGACGGATTACTTCAAAAACATGTTAAGTTTATGGTTCTTTGCTAATCACAATGCAGGCCGTGAAAACGCCTAGGAGAGCCTATAAAAATATTAATTTTCATGTTAATTAAATTAAATTTATTAATTTTAAATTATACACAGTAAATTCAATATTTTGGGCATAAGAAATAATAACAGCTACCTATATTATATTTCATTAGATAAACAATATTAATAGGTAAAATTATGTCGATGAATCAATTACAGGATCTTATTTTAGGAGAAGAAAATGCGTGAAATTGAAAATTCCAGAAATTTTTCTTTATTTTGTGTTTAGATTATGCGGTTCTTAAAATTAAAAAAATAAAAATTAATCATACTTCAACAACAAATATGGCGATGATGAAGTGCATTAATGGCTCTTTTAGTTGGTTCATCCTTTCTTTAAGAATTTTTTCGCAAGGTGGTTTCGAAAGAACTTCCGATGTTAAACAAGGTGTTTTGATAGGTTTTCCACAACAAGAACCCGGTATCGCTGATAGTACTTTTAGCCAATCACCATGAGATTCAAAACCACAACATTTATGCTATGAATAAATAAATATACTTCAACATTCACAGGTACACGCGGTGATCATTACTCTATCTTCCAATAAATATTGAGTACTCTATATTTGGACTTTTTTTTTCCTCCTAAATTAGGTTTCGGTTATCACGTTTGTAACCATTTTACCAACGTCTGGAGGTTATTAGATGTAGATGTGAATTGTGGGTGAAGAGTCGGAATTCGGTGACCATTGTCGTCCAGCATGAATTTTTCAATACTACGGATGGGAGAGCATAGTTGGAAACAAACCAATCACCCCGCCATTTTGTGTCAAGTATGGGTGATGATGGCTGGTCTTAAACCTACATCCTTGGGTCCTGAGGTCCGGTTCCTAATCACTATTTCACGCACGTCCCATTTTTTTTCTCAGATAATTCTGAGGATTAAAACTCCATACATTTTTATTTCTTTAAATGAAAAATCAAGTAAATGGAAAATTCTATTTAATCTGATGTATTATTTCCCCTCAGCTCATTAAGCGACTTAGGGCAGAATGCAAGAACCGTAGTTGAGTAATTCTTACATTTTTTTCAGTATCAATTATATCTACACATAAACATGTATATACGTATACAACTTTTTCAAGATAAATAATTCTAAAGTCATTTTTGATACATAAGTATCGTTGTTGCATTCGGTCCCTGATAGTATATTTAAACGAAAAAGCGATATTTTATTTTATTTTTTGTAAATAAAATAAAGTAAAGGCTTCCCATATGGTGTTCCAGAAACATTACGTCAGCTATATTTCTTCGAAAATACTGATTACCTGCGTATAAAAAAATGAAAAATAGGTGTCTCATAATTTGGAAAAATCTATCAATAGAGTGAATTTCCCCTTTCTGCACAGGTTAACCTATGATTAGAGACTGTTGAGAATGAAAAAGAAGATAAAGTATTTTCAGTTATCTACTTTCTTTTTTCTCTTTTTCACCGTGAAGGAGTCTCACCCCATAAATGACCGAAGTCTACGGAGATGCCAGTCCCTGAAATTATTTGAGAAATTCAGTATTTCTCCTACCTACCAACGATACACTTGTTCGGCGTAAAATTTTTGTCCAGTAATTAGGTTGAATTAGTGAAAAAAGAATTATAATTATTTTACAATATATGTGTAATGATGAAATTTTACTTTTCTCTGAAATTCATGCATGAAATGATCCGTATGATTTGCATTCAAAGTTTGATTTTTAATGATTTCCACAAATTTGTTTTCAATATTGCTTTCTTTTGTGTTTAATATAGAATAAACTCCATAACCGAAGAAGAGCTGGACAACTATGAGAAGTAATAGTGTAGTTGAATACTGCAATAAAAACAATTAATATAAATAATCAGTTAGTTCATTCATGATTTTTACACGTAATACATAATATATCTATGTTAGTTTCAAGATCTTTTGACATAAATCAAAAATTTCTCATTAGACCTATTAACATGCCAGAACCACCAAATTTCTATATATAACGGTTTCTTAAGACGGCACGCGGTAATCGACTTTGAATTTTTGTGCCAGTTCTTGCGAAAATTTAAATTTGACCTTATCCGTACGTATCCACCTTTAAGAGAATGTCTAGGGAGATTCATCCAATTTTACACTTACCACAAGTAAATAAAGTTTGCTGTCGGTTGCCACGCCGTAACAACCCATGAACGATAATACTCCAACAAACACGCTTAATGATAAAATTACATTCGAGATAACCGAATAAGAACCATCGCTTTCAGGTATATCCCTTGCTTGAATTGGATATTCACCAAACAAACCAATATATATTAAGAAAATGGCTATTAGCTGGAAGAAAAGGCAGACATTTACAGTTTTCGAATATTTAAAAAAATAAAATTAGTACAGAAATACAGCGCCATTATTTTTTTATACTTACGAATAATATGAAATTGAAAGTAAAAACTAAAAATGTTAATATACCATTTAAAAGACCCATTATAGTTTGACTTTTCTGAAAAATCAAAAGATAAAGATGTTTTTCAACATTATTTTAGTTTTTTAATAATTGTTTTCATACTCAATATTGTTTTGCGTGTTTTAAAAGTAAAAATTTCAATTAATATGATCAGCCAATAATATCCAAATTTATAAATTTTGGAACATTTTTTGAAGCTTTCTCATAATTTTAGAAGGTGGAATATAATAATATTATGATGAATCACATTTTCCTTTTGTGTATGAGACTACATGCCCCTCCCATAAAACAATTAATTGGGGATTCCTGAAATTTTTATGAAGAATTTTCAATAATTAATATTTTTGCTGTAGTTTTACAGTTTAAGATCCATCAAAATTTCACAGAAAACTTTTTTTTCTTATAGGAGTATAGTGAAATTAATTATCTTTCGAAACGGAAAAATTTGTTTTCGATAATCGCCTAAGCGAGAAAAATTCAGTTTTAATTTATTCTCTTAACATTTTCCAAAATAATGTCCAGAAAACAAAATAGAAATAATATAAATAGCTAATTTAAAAATTTGTGTTTCTTAGTTGAAATCAGAAGCAAATAAGATATAAGCTGAAGCTTGTTTCAAATAATTTTAATAAACTTCGAAACTCGACTCAAGGGAAATAATTATTAATGAACTGTGTTTATTACTAATGGAACAGTTAGGCGATTATATACTTGACTTGAATTTTAAGTTGGTAAAATTGTCTATGTACAAAAAGTTCAGCATTTATGTTTTGTTATTGAGCATATGCATCAGGTCTTGAGAGTATACCTTCAATATGCATGTTGGTCCACTAATTATCCGAAAAGGTATTATACAATGTTTATAGTATCTGTTCAATTATTCATTTCTCACCACGAATAATATTCGTTCAGACATGAAGATAATTGTTTTATTGATCAAAGGAATGTTTGAAAAGAAAACATATCTACATAGGACAATTTTTCGTACAGAAGCAAAAGAAAAATTTCATGGTTTGGAACTATAAAAAGAACCAATGCATATATACTGTTTTACAAGTCTACTTTTTTCTTTACTTTCCTACATACGTTAGGTGTGATAAAAGCCCAGGCCTACGGCTGTAAGTTATGAAGGAAATTTTAACATTGAAAATGTTTTTCACTCTACTTCGGCACGTTTTAAAACAATGTAAAAACTTTTCCATCAACAATCGACAATACGCGCGCACAAATACATATTATAACTATAGACATGAAAAAAAAGACTAAAGAAAAATCAGTGAAGAATACGGAAAAGAAAAAATAATGAAAATAGAAAGTATATAAAAACGACACGAAAACGATTAGGTAGAGTTGATAACTAATTGATCACAGCTCTCAGAATAGAGTTTTGGAAAAGAAATTTGGCAGAAACTATCTAAGGATAGGCACCTATATGAGATTGAAATTTAATGAAAATCTGTCAGAGTGGGAGAGGCGTGATGCTACGACAAAAAAATAAGCAACTTCAATTTACAATATAAAAGTGTAGAAAACTATATATACGATAGTGAACGGAATTGTTTGATTTCTCAAAAGTAAGTAGCAATTTTCCTTATTATTATTATTCTTTTTATTAGTTTTTATTTTTCCAACTGGCTGTTCGATTTGGTAAAGTTCGTCAAACAATTATTATGAAAAATCTAGAAAAGTTTTATTATAATACAAGATCATTGTTTCAGAAAAATTATTCTCAATGATAATATCAGTCATTTCATTCATTCTCGATTTTTTCAAATGGTATTCCCAAAAAGATGTCAATTAGTAATAAATTATTATCGTTTGACGTTTTTTAATCCCGTAAGCCGCAGTATAAATTTTTTATCATAATTTACTGAGAATCAAAAAATACGCAAGATGCAACTATTTGAATGCAAATCGTCTGAAGCAAAAATGTCTATATTATATAAACTAATTTTCAAATTTGAATCGTTTGAACTTTTAACTTCTTCGAAATTAATTTATTTTTAAGATTTTCATTAAAAATAGAATATATTATAGTTTCTTCGTCAATCATGAGCGTTCAGACTTTCTTCAAATCAAAATGGATACCGCTGTCTTCTAAGTTTTTCTGTCAGTGATGATTATAGAAAACTGATTACTCGCACCCTCAAAATTAATAACGATCGAAATAGAACGCACAAATAACATTACCTGACAAAAAATTTGATGTAATGCACTTTTTTTTTTCCTCAATATAATCACTTATATTTCAAAAATGAAGATGAAAGAGAAAACGTGCGGCAGATACATGACACCTTGGTCGATATAACTGTAAATTATCTTGAAACACCTTAAAACATTCAAAACAGAATCAGTGGAGCACGAATTATAAAATGGTCTCCCACAATACGAACCAGGGACATCTTCCCCTCGTCTCAGCCAATCTGTACATGGGTTGAAACCGCAACAGTTATGCTACAACCAAAACATATTCAACATTTGTTCTTTTTTGAGTAAATAACAAAAGGAAGAGGATAACTTCAATGCTTTGGTAAAAAGATTGAAGCAGTTTTGAAACAAAATTTTCTTAAAATTTTGTAAATATAAGAGAAAATGTCTAGCGCAGCAATACTTTGCTAGAAAACCCAGTTTGCCAATTTTCATCTACAATTCAAAAAAAAAAAAAATCCTAATCGGACACCAAAAACTAGCGCCGATAACTGGCTGTCAATTTCAAAATTCTCATATTCAGTTTATTTCGTGTTAACCAACGTAACATAAATTATGTAAAAACAACAAATCTAAACATATGAAAAAAAGAATGATCAAAACAATTGAGAATAAAAAAAAACAAAAAATATCAGTTTTAAGCAAAAATATTATTCGTTAGGCGATGACTGATGACCATTATAGATACAACAATTTCTTCTTAATTACAGTTGATAACTCACCAGTAAGCATAAATTACTGAGAACTACGACTAACGCTAAAATAATTTTATTGTATTCATGATAAATCGGGGCATCTGAAATTTGTTCGTGTTTCACAATTTTCACATTTCTAATTTAAAAATAAAAAGTAATTTAGTTTTACAAAAACTGTTAGGAGTTGAATATTTTCGTTCAGCGGATTATATATTTTGAGAAAGTGGCGAGCCTTCAAAAATAAAGAGAAAAACAATTGATATTTGAAAATATTCATTTATTACATGAACATAAACTGCCATCTTTTTTTCTTTTTTCAGACTAGAAATACAGCAAAAAAAATATTTACGTCTTTTAGTCAATTAAATACGGAAGTAATAATATTTTGAAAATAACAAAAAAATATTTTATTTTTGGTAACCCTTTGGATTTTTTGACTGCCATCTCCATGCGTCTTTACCTGTGGAAACCCAAGTTAAATTAGTAATTTCGACGTTTGTCTTGATAAGTAAGCTAAAACTTTGAGAAAAATGATACGATTCTTACACATTTCGACAAGTCCATATTTAGCTTCCCAATTAAGCTCATTTTTAGCTAATTTTACTGCACAGTAAGAAGAAGCAACATCACCGGCTCTTCTACCCACAATTTTGTACGGAATTTCGACGTTATTAACTTTCTCGAAAGCTTTAATCATCTAAAAGCAGAGGCAGAAAAAATTTATAGTTACTATCGAGTCACCGTAAAATTATTAAAATTTTGGGTAGAGATTTTTTATACCTCCAAAACTGAATAACCCGATCCAGTACCCAAATTGTACGCTTTAAATATGCCATCATTCCCCTTATGTTTCAATAGAACATTCAATGCGGCGGAATGACCTTCAGCTAAATCCATTATGTGAATATAGTCTCTTACACCTGCGCAAAAACGTGTAAAATGATATTTGAGATACCACATGAAAGTTCCACATAGAAATCCTACGAGGAAAAGTTCTAAGCTTTAGAAAGTTTTTACAAATATTTATCTCTGTAACCTGTATCAAAAGAAATTTTAAAGAATTTTCCCTGATAACAAGAAAAAAAAATCCTTAAAAACCAATTAAGCAATAATTATTTAAAAAAATTATTTTGAGGGAATACCACCTACTTTTTTAAATATCACACAAATATTCATGATAACGAATCGTTATTATCTATGTAAAGAAGTAAGTTTTCACAAAGCAGTATCAGTTTCCTGTCCCCCGGTCCCTCCAGCTACAGCTAAATACTTCACGACGGACAAATTTCACTGAAGGATTACTGATATGAGTTAGTTCTTTTTTCCATTGGAATCGAGATTACTTTACCGTTGGAGGATAATTTTGATATCAACGAGAGAGAGTTATACAGGATTTGTCGGCTAATGATTT
Source organism: Ericerus pela (assembly GCA_011428145.1). Classification (NCBI taxonomy): domain Eukaryota; kingdom Metazoa; phylum Arthropoda; class Insecta; order Hemiptera; family Coccidae; genus Ericerus; species Ericerus pela. The sequence goes on from WOFM01000207.1 coordinate 1,600,410, forward strand.
CTCAACAAGAATTTTTCAATCATACACGCAAGCACCAATTAGACTAAATCAAACTTCCCGCCATTATAAGTCGGAATGTGACGGCAGTTGATCTTGAACCTACGACCTAAGAGTTAAGGCTACCGAAGAAGACATATCATAATGATCGAAAACTAATAAAATTTATTCCTCTCCAACAGTATAGCTCTTTATTTAAAAATCAACAGAACACGTCGTACCTGTGCCGTCAACTGTATCGTAATCATTCCCATATACGTCAATGGATTTCAGTTTACCAACTGCGACTTGAGTTATTACCGGCATTAAATTATTTGGTATACCTAGAGGATCTTCTCCAATATCACCTGACGGATGAGCACCCACTGGATTAAAATATCGTAACGAATAAACACACCAATCCTGTTTTACGAAAATTATTATTCAAAAAATTAAAATTTTAGATTAAATTAACGACGTTAAAATGATGGTAACAAACTTTGTCACTTTTACACAAATCCTTCAAAATTTCTTCGACTAAAAATTTGGTGCGACCGTAAGGATTGGCACAGTTTTGTCCTGTGGGGTGTTCTTCAGTAAGAGGTAAGAATTGAGGATCTCCGTAAACCGTCGACGAAGAAGAAAATATCAACTTTTTAACGCCAAATTCGCTCATAACCTAATGAATTTCTCATCAGACTTATAAATTAAATTACACGCTTCCATATATTAAAACAAATAACTTACTGCGAACAAATTTATAGACCCCGTAACATTATTTGAGTAATACGATAAAGGTATATCCCATGATTCCTTCACAGATTTCAGAGCTGCACAATGAATAACGCAAGAAATACTGAACTGTAAAGACATTTTCAGACAATAAAATAGAAATCTAAGAGATGACGGAGTTGAAATCATTCAAACTTCACATACTTTCTTAAACACGGCTCTAAGATTTTCACAATCCAACAGATCCCCTTTAACAAATTCTACGACTTTATTCGTCAACTTTTCCACGCGCATGAGTGATTCTGGCTTTAGTTTTGGAGTACCTGTGGATAAAATAAATTACTTTAACTAAACAATTCCAAACTGTTACGAAAAATTTGAATTAATTATAATCTTGACGTGAGACATTATTCGTAGGGTGCACTTACCGAGAAAGGCGTTGGAACCATTGTCGATCACAATAACATCATATCCATGTTCCAACAGGACGAGAGCACAGTGACTTCCAATGTAACCAGCACCTCCGGTTATCAGAATATAAGAATTTGACATGATACCTGTGGAAAAACGAAACTAAGATTATAGCATTTAATGCCCAAGAAAAAAAATTCAAGAAAAGATGCCGGTGAAATTGCGATAGGAATGAAAGCAGAAGCAAACTGAACAAGGCAGGTCAGAAAATGGATGAAAAATGAATAGGTTAAATAAAAAATATAGCTGACCTCACAACACTTAAACGATATTTTTTATCGCAAAATAGACGTACTTCACATTTTTTCCGATTATTTTGGTCTTATCTGAAATATAAACCGAAAGTACAACGAACAAAAGATAAGAAAAATCTTGCTAAAGCAAACATAGAACGCACCACACCAATTACCGACAGAAAATAAAACATTATTACGTTTATTTTTGAAAGGAAAGGGCAAAATATAAAGAACACCGGTATTAGAAAGAAGTCGAACGCGTTACTCGCTACTTACATGATGAGGCTCCCAATTTTGTAGGCAAATGTTTCACGATGTTGGCTTACGTTAACCGATTAAATAATGATTAATTTTTCATATTTTAGTTTAATAAGAACTGAGGTCAAAGAAATATATAATTATTAATTATTCTCGAATTAAAATTTAATTTAAATTAGCGAATAAAGAGATCCTCGATAATCAATTAATTCATAGATAAAAAGTACTACTGACGGTAATAGATAGGCATCTTTCCGCTTTTTTCTAAAACTATTATTTTATAGAACACAAAACGACCGCTAGAAGCACTACTATCGCTAATTTCGAATTCTGTTGATACAAAATTCCCACACTTATTACTTCATTCACAGCTCAGAGAAGGGCAAAAGATTATAAGATTGTTAGATTGTTATTTTTCAAACGATCTAAGATCACAATCTAAGATCACAATCTAGATCGCACTTTTCAAGTGGATAGATCGCGTAAAAGATCGCAAATGGAAATAACAAAAATAAACCCAAAAGACCAAAACCATTGAATCTATCTAGTATATTTTTTATGAATCGAATTCATGTTGTGGATTGCCTTCACAAATGAGGAAGAGTAAACCTTCTGTCTGTATAACGAAAGTTCACAATCTTTGATAAATATCAAATTGTCAAGTTGATATTTTTAAAATATAACTGCATTTTAAGCAGCTCAGTGCCTGTAAAAAGATTTTTCTGTATCAGTAACTGGCTGCATGCCAAGACGTAATTGGTTTGGCAACAAAGTTTTCAAATCCATGCTTTTATTGCATGGTAATCAACAACTGATGTAATTGTGTGTGTTGCGAATTTGTAAAATAAATCGTAATTGTAATCACTAATTGTAATATCATTTATTTCTGTTTAGGGCATTACATTTTTTCTAGATTCTAATTCTGTGTTTATTTCCATTTCATCTCAATATCATGGCTCACCTCCAAGTTCTGAGTCTGACTAATTTCTATCAACATACGAGTAAGTATTGAAAAAAAAATGGCCAGTGTTCTTTATGATGACAAAATCACAATCTTTTAAATTGATCTAGATTGTGATTTGTCTGTATCTTGAAATCATGATCTAGATTGCGGCCAGTGATCTTTTGCCCAATACATTTACAGTGTCATTGGCTTCGAGGATATATATATGATGGAGATGACACTTGGGGAGTTTTGGTGCCCTGCCTATAGAAACAGCTTCTACAAACACGTGTATTTCCAACTAAATATCAGATTGGAGGAAAATGTTGCAACGTGCATTTGTTTATAAACACTGGCATACAAAGTACCTCACTTTTACACCAATTTTTGATTCTGATTGATTGAGATGTTCAGTCTGGGGTACTTCATACACCAGGACATAGCATCCATAATCTAGACACTCAACTCCAAGTTAAAACTATTCCGTGTTGTCTCCATCATATATATATCCTCAAAGGTACACATGGATGTCTGTGGTTTCATAAACCCAGTTAGTTATGATTCAGGTTGAGAATTTAGTGCCATAAAAACTGTTCAAAGTGCGCTTAAAAAATTCCCTTATTTTACTCAAAAATGCTCTATATATTCCCTAAAAAAATGAAAAATGCCCTAAAATGCCCAAACAATATGGGTATCATTTTAAACAGAAAAATGGCACATTGTCTAGTCTACATAGGTAATGTTCAGGTAACAAAAAATTCCTTACGGATCACAAAACCAGTTTCACAAATAAAATAAAAAGTGAAGTGAGGTTGAAATCCAAGGAAAGGAACAAGTTAGTTAGAGATACTTTAATGCAATGATCGAAGATACAAATTATAAGTTTGAGGAAGATGAACGATCTCCCTCCATTACGAGATTACAGTTTGAGTGGGAAACGAGTTTCAGCGTTCTCGGGTGAACGGATGAAAAAGTCGTGTTTGTTTGCATAACCTGAAAGTGTTAGTTTACGTTGTCGAAAATAGTAGCGCTAACAGTTAGTGAGCGAGTATAGATGGAGTGTAGAACAACACCCCCCACAGTCTATCGAAACGAGCGAACATGATTTAACGCGAGAACGAAAATTTGAATTATAATATTATTACACTTTTATATTCATTTCCCAAGCAAAAATAAATAAATCAAATTACATAAAATTAAATTAATAATGAACAATGACTAGATTACAACATATATATCGATGTATCTTCGAAATTATTTATCGACATATTATATTACATTAACGTATTCTGATCCGGATATTTTTTCGATCTTTCATGTTGTTCGAGAAAAATTTTTTCAATTTTGTTTAGTACTTGTTGAATAAAGGTGTTCCGAAATGTGATAAACTAATATCAATTAAACGTGTGAAATCATGTCTATGATTTGTATTCAAATCTCTGTTCGTTCAAAAACTGAATTTGCAGAGATGACAATGAATACTTACACAAAAATAAATTTTGTTTCAACAAGTATTATTTGGCCTAAAGAATATATTATATTATTAATTTTGTTTGAACTTGGGATTTTTCTTTTTCTCGAACATTATATTTTTCATGTACTATATTACAAAAGGCGAGATTATTGTATTCAGTGATTCTTGACTTGACATATAATTAACTTTGAGTTTTTATATTTCTTCCCCTTTTAAAATAAACGATTTTTCCATATGATTATTGTGAATTTAATGAATTTTATTGTGAGAGGTTCGATGTTGTTAATATTTTATCAACTAGATTTCTAAATTTTTGTTTTTCGAGACTTGTTAGCATATCTGCCTTTGACTATATAGCTTAATGGACTGCTAGAACTAATAAAATCTTGAAGCCAAAGAATGCAGGCGTTACTTTTCGAAAAAGGTACTTTGTGTGAAAACTGAATTTGTATTCAGTTAAATTTTCGTGACTCCTAACAATATAAGCAGTGAGAGAACGATATTCTTTTAAGTTTCATTAGTGTTTGTACTTTCACTTATCACCAAAGGTCGTTTTTCGTAAAAAGAACGCCTGTTAACAGTGGCTTCAGCGATGTTCCATTTAACCCTATGTATTTCTTATCAGTTCTAGCAGTCCATTAAGCTATATAGTCAAAGATATCTGCTAATTGCAAATTTGTACCCACAGTTTTGAATTCAATTTCTTTATCTTCTACTGATTGTGTAATGGCATAACATTTTATCATTAAGGCCCTTGCTCGTTTTTGAGCTCCTCCCTACATTATTCTGAGGGCTGAAATATTATCTTTGAAAATTCTTACTGGGTCATTTTCTTGGAATATTTCTTTTTGTAGAAGGAATGTGACTTGTATATCGTCCAAAGCATCAAATACCGCAATAATTTCAGCAGCAGTTGAGCTTGTAGCTACAATTGTTTGTCTTCTTACATTCCAATTAATTAGATCCCCATTTAAATATATTAAAATCCTGATATCAATTTTCCTAAATTTAAATTTGATATTTTTATTTTATGATCTTTTACATCTGGGGCATAAGATGCATCAACGAAAGAGTGTATGCCTTTACTATCCAATGTGAATTTAATTGAGAATTCTTTTGTGGTGTTTACATATTTAAATATTCTTCTCACATGATTTTTTAATTTAGAAATTGATTTCGTTTAGAACCTTGAGAAAAAGTTCACTGCAAACGAAATATCTGGTCTTGTTATTCTAGCCAGATATAATAGGGCTCCAATCATTGAGCGATATTCTGTATCATCTGTACAATTTTCATTTTCTTCAATTTTTAAGGATGTTTCTATGGGTGTATTTATGAAATTTGATTCATTTTGTTTATATTTTTTTTTAATTTTTTCTATATATCGTGATTGTATTAGAGTTATGGTATTTTCTTTTCTATCTCTAATAATCTCAAATCCTAAATAAAATCTTGGATTATCAATAATTTTCATGGTAAATCTTTTTTTAAAGGAATTGTTTACATTTTTAATCCATTCGGGGGTATTTGACGCTATTAATATGTCGTCAACATATGTGATCATAAGAATTATTTTTTCATTTGATTTTTTGAAATATAAACATTTGTTCGTTTTGGATCTTTCAAAGTTCATTTTCAAAATGTATTCATTTATTAAGTTGTACCATGATTTAGACGATGTTTTTAGGCCATAAATAGATCTTTTTAGTCTTAATAATTTATTGCTTTCCATTAATAGGCCTTCTGGGGTTTTTAAATATATGGGGACAATTGCAGGAGAATTTAGATACGCCGTTTTTACATCATATTGAACCATTTCTAGGTCATATTTATTGACTATCGATAGGAACCATCTTACCAACCAAATCGGGATCACAGGGGCGAATACCTGTCCCAACTCATATTCAGTTCTATCCTTAAAACCCCTCGCAACTAATCTTGCTTTCGGTTGATGGTATCCTTCATCATTCGGTTTTGTCACAAATACCCATCCTGTGTCCATTATTTCTAAGGATTTATTGTAGTCTACTTCTTCCCACACGTCCATTTCCCCCAATGAAATAAATTCATCCTCAATAGCTTTCATCCATTCCTTTCCAAATGGATTATTTTTAACATCCTTATAGCATGTTGGTACACAATCCTCAATCCACCTATTATCTATAGTTTTTGTAATATTAAAAGTATTTATATTGACTAGGGTTTTTACAAAATTTGCTGGTTTAAGTACCAGTTCTTGTTCACAATTTTTTAAATTTGATATATTTTTGTTTTTGTCAAATTTGGCATCACAAGATATATTGAATTTATTTGAAAAAGGGTCTCTAATGCAATATCCCGTAGTGGTATATCCCATGAGTATACCTTTTTCTCCCCTTGGTACAAATTTTGGGCCAATTTTTTGTTCATTTCTATTTTTTGATTTAGTTGCATTTTGTTGTCGAACTTCTAATGGAATATGCCTATAAACTAATGATCCAAAAATTTTTAAATTATCTAAATTGGGTTTTCTACTAAAAAAAATTTCATATGGAGTTTTGTACTCTGAATTTACTCTTGTTGGTGATCTGTTTATCAAATATGCGGCTGTAGTTATTGCATGTGCCCAATATTTAATATCCAGATAACCATCAATTAGTAAACTTCTTACTCTTTTCATTAAAGTTTGATTTTGTCGTTCAGCAATTCCATTTAGTTCTGGTGAGTAAGGAACTACATTTTCTATTTGTATTCCATTTTCTTCACAAAATTTTACTAATTTTTGATCTGTAAATTCCTTTGCATTGTCGCACCTTATTTGACTTATTGGTGTTTCAGGGAATTTGTTTTTCATTGAGAGAAAAATATTTTTAAATTCAGTAAATACTCGACTTTTATTCGATATTGGTATTACAAAGGTGTATTTGCTATAATTATCAATGAATGTTAATATGTATTTTTGGTTAGCTATTGTGGGTGTGAATGGTCCCATAATATCGGAAGATATAATTTCCAGTCTCCTTTGTGGTTTATTTCTAACATTATTATGACCTAGACGTTGACTATTTGCTATTTTGCAAATTTCACAATTTATGAAATCATCATCTTTAAAAATAATTGTTTTTGGAATACCTATTGTGACTTTATGTAAGTATCTCATATATTTTCCATTTAAGTGACCTAAACGTCTATGCCAAATCATTTTTTTATGATTATTTGTATTATTTTGGATTATTTCTAACGAATTATCTGAAATATTTTTTTTTTATTATTATTATTATTACTATTATCCTCATTATTATTATTTTCAGTAGTAATATTATTATTTTCATTATTTTCTTCTAAATTATTATTATTATTAGGTTCTTCTTCCTCTTCTTCTATTTCTAATTTGACAGAAAAAGAATCCCATTCATCGTCATCTTGATTTTGTGTGACGGGCATACATTTTTTTGGTATATTTATGTAATCATAATATACTTGAAAGACATCATCGATTTTATAAGATGTAAATAAAATGTCTCATGTTTCTATGAAGTACGTTTGTATTTTTCCTTTTCCCTGGTCCATATGTAGAATTCCAGATTCTGTCACTTTAATCCCAGACATAATATCTAATGACAGATCTGGTACATAATAGATTTCTAATAATTCAATTGCTGTTTGAATTTTATTTTCATTTTCTACTAATATTCTCATGTTTCCCATATGTGTAGCATATAAATATGTGTCTTTAAGTGCACATTGTAATTTTACTGGAATTTTAAATTTGGTTACATTAATTAATTTTTCTATATTTGATGTGAGATGGACTTCCACCCCCCCCATCAAGTAACTTTTTTTTTAAAGTTGTATATAATTTTCATTTTTTGTATTATCTTTAATTACTTTTTTTAAAAGCCAGTCTTCATTGTCGCTGTATTTTTTAACCATATATGATAATTTTATTGGTCTTTCTTCTTCTTTTTTGTCTTTATTTTTTGGTTTCTTTATTTTGTTCTTTATTTTCGGGTTTATAATCAGGACATTTATTTTTGTAATGTCCTGTTTGGTTACATATGAAACATCTTTCTTCTTTATTATTTTTTCTAGGTGATTGATTATTATTTCTGTTACTATTTTGGTTTTTATTATAATTATTTTGATTATTTTGATTTTTATTTTCATTTCTTGGATTATTATTTCTATAATAATTATTATTATTATTTCCATTTGTGTTATTATTTCATCTATAATTATTATTTCTATTCCATCTATTGTCTTTATTATTATTATAATTTGTATTATTATTTATAAATTTATTCCCATTATTATCGAATTTTTTGTTAGACGATTGGTATTGTAATTTAATTTGTTTATCTCTCATTTTTTGATCACCGTCTTCTTTTAATATTTGTTTGAATACTTCTAAATTTTTTCTATTTTCAGGGAGGTTATCAAATTGCATTTTTGCTATGGTCTGTTCGTATCTTAATGCTAGTTGAAGGTTTTCCAATTCCTCTTCTTCAGATACTTCCTTCCCTGCATCACGAACTTCTTGTACTAGTATGTCCCATTTATTTAAGAAACCTCTTATATTTCCACCTGGTGTAAATCTAAAAGTAGTCCATTTTGATTTTGCCATATTTGCGACTATTTTTGTTTTAGAACCGTCAGTTATATCTAATTTTTCAAAAATTTGATCCACTGTTTTACATTTCCTAATTTGTTTCAATACATTATATGTCATCCGTTCCATAATGAACGCTTTTGCACATTCTTGTTTTTTAAAATATGCTTTAGCAGAATTCGAAGATGGTCTGTATTGTAAATTATCCATATTTTCGATATAAATTTTTAGTTCAGGGAGTGGGCCAAAAACATCCCAATATCCTGAACCCATTATTAAAGCTATTATCATCCGTTTCCAGTCCAAGTAATATTGGCCATCAAATATTTTCCCACTTGGACCTTGTATCAGACGTATGGTTTCATCAGCTGGCATAACATAATGTACTTGAGGGTGTGTACTCCCAGAGCCTGATCCTCCTTGAGGAGATGGGGTAGTGGTTCTCTCACTTGCCGTATTCATGCTTTCTGGAGTACTTGGTAGTGTACTTAGTTCCGACAACTCAATTTTGAAAAGAAATAATAAAATTTATTTTCAAAAAAAATTAATTGCAAAAAAAAAATTTATTTTATTTTTTGGAAAAAAAAAATTTTATTTTTTAATTAATAATTATTTTTATTTGAATTATTAATTTTCGTAATATTATTCGTGTATATATATGTATTTTAAAATATGAGAGAAGAAAAAAATATTCTAACTGAGAATATATTTCAAAATTAAACTTGAAGAAGTCTTGTTTAAATTTGAATCCTTGTGAATGTCTATAACAATGGATCTATTGAAAATTATTTTTGAATGCTATCTGTAATATTTTGTTGTAATAAATTTTCAAGTTTATGCATTAGTATTTTGAACAAACGAATTTTGTGACATGAAATTTCACAAGTAAACTTGTCCTATATGACAAAGGATTTTTTTTTTTATGACAATAATTGTTAAAACATGAAATTTGTTCAATTATGAAAGTATTTTGCTTGTTAATATTATATTATATGTTTTAATTTTCATAATTTTATGTATTTTTAAAGAGGATTTTCTCTCTCAAAATTTTCAAGAAAAATTCTGAAGGATTCTATCGAGTCCAAAGCTTGAATTCTAAAAATATTCTTTGAAATTTCTATGAATTTTGCGACTTCGATACCTCTATTATATTGGATTATTCCACTAACATTTACTGAGAAGGTTCTAAAACTATTTCTCCCAAAAATGTTTTCCAGAATGGAAATTCAATTAAGTTAATTCTTACGTCTGTTATTTTTTCGTATTCAAAAGTATTTAATAATTTTTTATAATCTTTTTCTTTAATTTTTATTGTTCCTTCACAGTTTGATGGGCAATTAGCAATTTGTTTCCAAAACCTTATCATTCGTAACCTGCTTTATTCGAACTTATTTTTAAGCTTAATCATCCTGTGAAATTTCACTTGATTTTTACCGAACTAAAGGGGGTTCTTGAAATTAAGCATTTTGGAACTTAAAGGAAAGAAGGAAAAAACATTTCAAAGAGAAAAAATAATTTTTTATATAATTAAATTCGCTCAATATCCCACAAAATCACTGAATATATCCCATCGTTTTCCGCAATAGTAAATGAAATATATAACTTGAAAGTATCGAAAATTACATTACCCGTAACCTGCGGAATTCCGTTGAATATCTCCCAGCTGAGTTCGTGAGTAATCAGCGTTTTCCCATGGGTCAGTACTTGGATCAATTTCAGGTCGTCCTCAGAAAATTTCAATCTTGGCAGCATACAAAACAGTTGAATCAGCAGCACTTAATCGACAAAATTTTGATGATGATGATGTTCGAAAATCACAATGATTGCGTTCGATGTAAAAATGGTCTCTGATTTTTGAACTTTATTATGTTTCACCTTGCTGTAACAGATGATCCAGGTCTGAAGTAATCTGCAATCCCACGACAAAAAAAAAACTTTGGTTTCACCTTACCGCAAAAAGACGATCCAGTATTTTTCGGAAGATGATCAAAATGGCATTAAATTAATTTGGCGCCAATATGATTTAAATAAACTACGAATAATTTTCGATGAACTTTCCGAAAAATTAAATGAAAAAAAATTCACTTGAGTTAACAACTCTTGAATTAAAATATATTTCGTAAAGAAAACAAATTTTAACGAAAATAAAAGCTTATAGTTCCTTAAACTTTTGGATACTATAGCAAAAAAATTAAATTGAAAGAGTACTAATTATTCAGGAATTGCAGCTCTGCCTACCATGAAGTGAGGTTGAAATCCAAGGAAAGGAACAAGTTAGTTAGAGATACTTTAATGCAATGATCGAAGATACAAATTATAAGTTTGAAGAAGATGAACGATCTCCCTCCATTACGAGATTACTGTTTGAGTGGGAAACAAGTTTCAGCTTTCTCGGGTGAACGGACAAAAAAGTCGTGTTGGTTTGCATAACCTGATAGTGTTAGTTTACGTTGTCGAAAATAGTAGCACTAACGGTTAGTGAGCGAGTGTAGGTGGAGTGTAGAACAACAAAAAGTAAACGGCTGAACACTGGAACACCAAACAAAGCTGTAATTGTTAAGGGTGTGAGAAGGGAAATAGGAATTTAGGCTTGTTTGTTTGCCATAATACATCGCCTTTTTCCCAAATCTGCACTGTAGGTGAGTTTTGCATATTTTTTCACTTTTTTTTTTTTAAATAAAATTTTAATTGTCATTGGGTAATTTTGGTTTCTATCATTATTTAAAAAATTTTTCATTTTTCATTTTTTCTTGAAAATTTCCTAAAAATATAAAAAATTAGATGAAAATGCTTTTAAATGTTCTAAAAAAAAGCCAAATAATGCTTAATAATGCTCAAAAAAGGTTGAAAGTGCCAAAAAATGCCCTGAAAAAGTGGTCAATTTCCATAGAAATTTTCTGAATTGAAAAACTATGTACTCCATTCTCAATAGGCTGTGTTAGGAAAATAAGTGCTAGAGCACTACATTCACAACCTTAGATATGATGATAAAAAATATTTTGTTACATTTCTAAACAATTACACTAATTTTTGTTACATGTATCTACTTAATAAAAAATCTGAAGTGTTTTCAAAATTCAAGGATTAGCACCTGCGACAAGTTGTTCTCATCACAGTTCATATGTTTTATATTATATGTTGGATTAAGGTTGAAGATCAAATTGAAAAAGAAACGCAGAAGAAGAACCGTTACAAATGTATTTTGATAAGGTACAAAAATGTCAGCAGAAGACTAGAAATTTGTTGAGCGAATTATTCCCCAGCTGGAAATCAGTGCTGCCACATGGCAAAGCATAAAATTATATAATATATTTGATTACAGTTTGTGTAAAGTTATAAATACGTAAAGTCATGTTATGAGGTTGTGTGGGAATTGTATCCCAACACCACCCTGCGATTCCACATAACCGAATGTATTTGTTAAAAAAATGAAAAAAAAATGGTAAACAAATAGATGAATTACAAATACAAAAAAAAAAAAACTTATAGTGTTATATAACAAAAGCGTTATTAGTAAGTAACAAGTACATAGATAATGATCATCAATTTAAATGGTTCACATATGCATACATAAAAAATAAAATAACATTCGTGGTATAGACTAGATGTGTGTATGTGTAGGTAATTTCAATTTATTGTGGTGTGTGCATTTATTAATTTAAACATATATAATATAAAAATTGTTATGTATCAATTCCGTGATATGGTTGGAGAGAATCTATGATTATTCATCTTAATTTAAATATATATAATTATATATATAGTTATTCGTGTGAGTATAGGATTGAGTTATAGGATATAGACTATTGTTGGACTCAATGGAAAATAAAAGGATACTGAATACCAATAAGAGAGGCAGAGCAGCTATGGGGAACCTAATAAAGTAAAACTTAAAAATAAAATTGTGTGTAACAAATTTTTGAACCACACAGTCCTATGTCACACCATTTTCATCGCAAAAGGACTTCATTTGTGCGTCAAAGTATTCATGGGCATTGTCACAACACAAAGTTGCAATTAGACAGTCCAGAAACTTTGATTTTAATTTAAGATATAATTTTTTAAATTCCTGAAAAACCATTAATTTTTTCTCAATAGGAATAACAAATGTGTATTTGGTCATATGATCTACAAAGATCAATACATATTTTTCACCAAATATTCCAGGTGAGAATGGGCCCATTGTATCCGATGAGACTATCTCAAGTTTCCTATTTGGTCGTGTGCGAGTTCCATTATGACCTAGACGCCTTGAATTGGCTTTCATACAAGTCTCATAAAGACAGAATCCGTCATCACAAAAGTTAATTCTAGAAGGAATTCCTCTTGAATCTTACTTAGTATCTAAATTTTTTCCTGACAAATGACCTAAACGCCTATGCCATATTAATTTTTTATTTTTCATAGATTGTATCATTCTTTCATCTGAATCCCATTCGTTATTATTTATTGTGTTTTCATTATAATTATTATTTATTAATTGAGATCCTATATTATCATCTCTTTCATTTTCGTTCAATTCTTCATCCCTTTTTTGTTCTATGTTTATTTCATTGTTGTTATTATTATGTTCTTTATTTAATATGTTTTCTAAATTTTGTTCGTTTGTGGAATTTTGTTCGTTTGTTTTGTTTTTATTATTGAGGTCATCTTTATTTTCGCCACTAACACCAACTACATCCTCTATTTCTACCTCCCCATTTTCTTCAATCACTTCTTCTTCTATTTCAAATTCATTCCACTCATCTTGTGTTTTTATGTTTGGCATACAAGCCAATTTATTCGAATTGCTATAATAAGGACATATTTTATCAAGATAATCTGACTGGTCATAAGATTCTGGAACTGTTTCATCATTAGCCATTTCATAATTGACCATATAGACTCCCTTTATTTTAGGAGAGGTGAACAACACCTCGTTAGTACCACATACATATATATTTGATGCAGAAAAATTCTGATCAATCCCTGAAGCTTTGTTTTTGGTTATTTTAATGCCTGATAATAGGTCAATGTTCAACGAAGGAACATAATGGACATTTTTGAGACATATAACTTGTTGTTTCTTATCTAGATTCTCTACTCCGATATACATATTACCTATGTGAGTTGCGACTAACAAAATATCCTGTATTGCGCACTCTAATTCTAACAGTTTTTCCAGCATAACTGGATTCCGTAATTTGGACAGATCCAAAATTACGTGTGCCACAGAACCACCGTCTAACATAATTCGTTTATTTAATTGTATATAATCTGCAGGTAGATTTCTATCTTGGTTTCTATTAGATAAAAGATTAATTAAATTTCTATTCTGTCTATTTAAGCTGCTATCAGAATCCTTATAGCGCAACATCATAGACCACTGAATTTCATTTTCCTTTTTATTTTTACGTTGATTATTATTATTATTATTATTATTATTATTATTATTATTATTGTGATTATTACATCCATATAGTGTTTTGTGCCAGACCGTCAGCACTATTATTATTGTGGGCTTTTAATTCCTCTTTCTTTGATGGACAAACGTTAGCTAAATGTCCTTTACCAAAACATTTGAAGCAAGTAACTATATTTTCGGAATTTGGTAAAGGTTTGTTGTTTTCATTATGTTTATATTACACTTTGTTATAATTATTATTATTATTAGCAGGCATATTTGAAAATTGATTATTATTATTATATATTTTCCCCTGTTCTGGATTGTGATTTCTATTATTATTATATCTATTATAATTAAAATTCCAACTTCACTAAATTATAGCAATTTGCGAGTGGATCTGCAGTTTAATGTACTCAGTGACCATGAAAAAGATATGTTACTTATCGAACTGTAAAAAATTCAAATATATTAAATCAAGTATTGTATGAGTGTTAACAAAGAAAAAATTCAGGTTCAGAATTGTTATCATAAAATAATCTTGTCTTTGAAAATAGTTATTGTCAAAAGCATACAAGCTTGCACAAGATAACTATTTTGAGACCAAGTAATTCTTTAAAATTTAAGAAAGCAAAATTTTCCAAAAGTGTTCAGGTTCAAACTCGTGATAAAGTTGAACATGAAACAAGGAATTTTAGGCTATGATATCAAAATTATGCACAAAAAAATACGCTTTGAGACATAAATTATGAAAAAAAAAACAATGAATCAAACATAAAATGAATTAATAAATAAATTTTTTCACTTATCCTATGATTTTCTGCGATCCTTGATCCGTTGACAAGTCCAAAAACAATGGGAACTGGACTTCCGATGACACCAGATCCAGTAAAATGCAAATTTGTAGTTCAAGAAATGGAAAAAACGCAATTCTCAACTATAAAATCAATGTAAAATATAGATTATCCAACCATTTTTGATGTAGTTGGAGGGATTTTCATACCGTAAATTCGATTTGAAGTTAATTTTCTTCTTCTAAATCCTGCTTCTTGTAGTTAGCATCAGTGACTATGAATTTGCTGCCATACACATTTATTTTTACTTTAATTAACAAATTAGAGCAAAGTTCATCAAAATTTTATTATTGCACATTCACTTTTGAATCATTATTGATTCGAACTTTAACGGCCATTTGCCTTTCAAGTTTTTGTGAAAAAAAAAAACAAACATTAAATGGGACATGGCCTTTCACTTTACTGCGAATTAATAAATTGAAAATTACTTAAAAAATGGTACACATCACTAAAATAAAACGTATTTTTCAAATCTGCACTCTGTTAACATGTTGGATTAAGGTTGAAGATCGAATTGAAAAAGAAACGCAGAAAAAGAACCGTTAAAAATGTATTTTGATAAGGTACAAAAATGTCAGCAGAAGACTAGAAATTTGTAGAGTGAATTATTACCCAGCTGAGAATCAGTGCTGCCAAATGGCAAAGCATAAAATTATATAATCTATTTGATTACAGTTTGTGTAAAGTTATAAACTCATAAAGTCATGTTATGAGGTCGTGTGGGAATCGTATCCCAATATTATATTGTCTGTGATTCTGTGCTTCTCCACAGTAGAGTTAGGAATTTTAGTTTATTTTGCGGATTTAGTTCATTGAGTCTTGTTGATATAAACTTCCGTGTGGCAAACCTGCTCGCTCATTTTAGTATTACCAACTGTTAATTTTATTAAGATTAAATGTCCCTCAATTATACCCGTCTTACTAGTTGTACCTAATCATTGTCACCACCTGTACCTTTAGATTTACTTAAGTTTAATTATTATCACACGATGTGCAGCTCATTATTTAGTAGAATATACACTTGTGAATTTGAAATTTGTCCTTAACTGAACGCCTAATATGGCGGTACATAATAAAGTGGTGAAACTAAAACTTCGTTTTTAATACAAATTTTGTTCGAATAGTGAGCCAAATTCAATAGGTTATGGGCTCAGCAGCACGCTTTCACTGTGATATATGTAATTCCTTCTAGTCATTTGTTTTAAGTTTCGTTTATTTTCGTGTTCCTAGTTCCTGTGATCGATGTACGCACATAAGACAAGTTTGTTCAAGGACCAGTTCCTATTGTTTTCGCACATGATGTGTTAGTTCATTTTTTTTGGATTTAATTGGCAATATTAGACTAATATGGATCGTGAAACTACGTTTTATGCTAAACTCGATGCGATTGAGAAGAGTCACAGTCTTGTCCAATTTAATGGTACCAATTACGATCCATGGCATTTTCGTCTGTTTATGACGATCAGAGGAGAAGGATTGGCTGATTTGCTGACCCGAGAAACTGTAGGAACTACTAACCGTGATTACTGTAAGAAAGCTGATAGATGTTTATCATAAATTGTTCGTTTTATCGCAGACTCTCATCTCTCATATGCTCAAGATGTTACTGAGCCATATGAAGTCATCGAGAAACTCGATCGTGTTTATCAAAGGTCCGGTACCTATAGTCGCATCATGTTGAAACAATAATGGTCCAATTTGTGCCTGAAAGAGGGTGGAAATCTTGAAGATCATCTACGCCGTTTCGAGGAGCTCATTGTGAAAATGAAGTCCGCTGACATTCTTCTCAAAGTTCCTGATGTAGTGGAACAACTTCTTATGTCACTTCCACTGTCATATAACACCGTTGTTGCTATTTTAGAAAATGAAAACAATCCTAAGTCGGAGGACGTGAAGCTGAAACTCCTAAATGAGTATGCAAAGCAGAAAAGTTTGTCCGTAACATCGAAAGTCAACGATTCACAGTCAGCGATGGTTGCTGGTCACTCAAATGGCAATGGTTATCAACATAATGGTAATGGTCATCAGTCAAGTGGTTCCAGTCATCGTTTCAATGGCAATGGTCATCGAAGTCGTGATGGTAATGGTCAATATAATAGTTAATGAGATGGTAATCACCAATCGGGTAATAGTCAATCAAATCATGTTAATAATTATGCTTCCGATTGTAATTTTAAATGTTTTAACTGTGGTAAACCAGGTCACGTTAGTCGTGACTGCCGATTGAAGGCAAATCATTCTGGTAATAATTACAATAACGGAAATTCACAAATAAAATGTCATAAATGTAATCGTTTTGGCCACATAGCCAGAAATTGTCGCGTTAATGTTAATAGGGCTAATTTATCCGAAAATTCGAATTGTGTTGGTGGTAATGCTGGGTCATCGACCAATAATAATAGTAATAACAATTGTAATAGTAATTTAGGAGCCACAGATAGGTACTCATCGTTTATGTGTTTGTTTGATTCATCTGATAAATCAGTCAGCTGTAAAGAGGTGTGGTTTAAATTAGATTCTGGAGCCACAAATCATAATGTAAATGACGCTGGACTGTTTACTAAAAGTATAACATTAAAAAATCCAATTCAAATTAAAATTTATAAAAGAGATGTTTATTTGTACGCCACTAAGGTGGGCACGATTGTTTGTTGGTCCGAAACGGGTGAAAAATGTATAATTAATAATGTCTTTTTCTCTGAATAATTCCCCACCAACCTTTTATCGATTTGTAAGCTCACTCAGGCAGGGATTAATGTCAATTTTGATACTAACGGAAATGCACAGCTAATTCGAGTAGAAACTGGTGAGCTAATAAATTATAGTAAATCACCTGATCAACAATTGTATAATGTTCATTTCTTTTTGAAAGATTATTCAAAATCATATATTAATGAATCAAATGGCGATGTAAACTTTTGGCATGCACAGTCGGGGCATCCAAACATACGATTATGAAGAAAATGTTGAAAGCCCATTTCATACAAGATTTTAATTATAATAACGTAGAATTTTGCAGGTCTTGTATTGAAGGTAAACAATCTAAACTGCCTCACAGTCCATCACAACACCTCACCTCTCGTTCACTCGAACTTGTGCATACCGATTTAGTTGGACCTATGCAGACCACCAGTTATGACGGAAAACAATTTATATTAACGTTTATTGATGATTTCACAGCGTTCGCTACAATTTATTTGTTAGAAACAAAAGACCAGGGGTTTGAGTACTTCCTCGATTATGAGGCTAGAGTTAAAAACATGTTTGGTTGTGGTATCGGCAAAATTCGCTGTGATAATGGAACGGAGTACATGAATGTGAGACTTAAAACACAATGCAAATTGAATGGA
This sequence comes from Ericerus pela, assembly GCA_011428145.1. Lineage (NCBI taxonomy): Eukaryota > Metazoa > Arthropoda > Insecta > Hemiptera > Coccidae > Ericerus > Ericerus pela. Next base: position 1,618,675 of record WOFM01000207.1, read on the forward strand.
ATTGTTATTGGTAACACGGTACCTTTCTGTCCGCAAATGAATGGACGTGCTGAGCGTTTCAATCGTAGATTAGTTGAAAAGGCTCGCACAATGCTGTTGCATGCAAAGATGCATAACAAATATTAGTCCAAGGCTGTTCTATGTTCTACATACTTATATAATCGAACCTCAATTACAGGGGTCAATTCCCAGCGATGCTTTGGTATAACAAAGAGGTTGATCTGTCGAATGTTAGGATTTTTGGTTGTGATGCGTACGCTTTAATTCCTAAATAGAAAAGGAAAGATAAATTTGATTCTAAAACTCGCTCCCTGGTATTTGTTGGATATAATCCTGAGGGTATCGGCTGTTAAATACTAACTCCGATGAATTGGTCATAGCTAGAGACGTGACCTTTGACGAGACCAAATTTATGAAAAATTTAAATAAAAATTTAGAAGATAGGGAACAGGTTGCATCTACAAGCACTTCAGGATCTAATGTAAATGGTAACTCGAATGCAAATAACGTAAATAAAAATAACGTAAGTCCATATGACAGAAAATATTGATAATATTGTTATTGATGAGTTAAGTGACAATGACCTTTGTCATTACACTTACTCAGTTTTTAACGAGTTTCCTATGAACTTTCAAGAAGCTATTGCTTCAGAACATAAGTCTGAATGGGAGGTTGCCATAGCCAAGGAATTGGACGCACTTCACGCAAACAATACTTGGACTCCGACAGACCGTCCTCGTACCACAAAGCCCATCAGTAGTCGATGGTTGTTTAAAGTAAAGGAAGACAGCGATGGCGTTAAGTTATATAAAGCTCGTTTAGTCGCTCGTGGATTTGAGGTTAAGAAGGAATTCGATTTTAAGGAACTTTCTTCCACAAAGAGCCAGTAAGGTATATTGGTAGTTCTTTTGCAAATATCTCAAAAATATTTGAGTTTAGGGAAAAAGTCATTTCTAACAAAATTAAAAAGAATAGTTTTCTAAAAAATGAGCTACTGTTTGTGTTTTTACCTAATCTAGTGGTTTCCGAGATAACTAAGACAGAAAATTATTTGGTATTACTTAGCCTTGATAGGTACTAATGTTTTCATTGCCTTGTAGCTTGTATAATTATATATTAATTTAAATGGTGGAAGATTGTGTAGTAGTGATAAAGGGAATAAAAATGTTGAATAATGGTAATGTAATTTGTGGATTACCTTGTTATGAAGAACTATTCACACAAGAAGGCAATCAACAGCTTTGTGTGTTCTGCCACATCATACACGAATGTATGGAAAAGCCAAATCCTAGGCAAACAATGACAATTTATGAGTACTTTCCTTGCACTTTTGTCATATTGTAATAATCATGGTTATATTATTTCTCAAATCGATATCAAAAATGCCTTTCTAAATGGAATTTTGCATGATGAGGTCTACATGGAAATTCCAAACAGCATATATAATAAAGTAAATAAAGATAAAAAGGTCCTTAAGTTAAATAAAGCTCTGTATGGACTGAAACAAGCTCCTAAAGCCTGGTTCGAAAAATGGAGGAATTTCATCACCTCTGTTGGTTTTGTAGCTTCAAGACATGATGAGTGTCTTTATATTAGACAAAATTCAGAAGATGTGTTCATCCTTGCATATGTAGACGATATTTTGATCTGTGGCCGAACTAATAGTATAATTGATAAAATTAAAATAAGTCTTAACAACATCTTCAAGACCCACGATATGGGCAATGTTCGATCTTACTTGGGATTGCAAATAACAAACGAAAGAGAAAATAAAATATTAAAGTTAAATCAAAAACATTTAATAAATAAAGTAGCTGAAAAATTTAAATTACAGAATTGCAATCCGGTCTACACACCAATAGAAGAAAAATTATATCTATTGGTTGATGATGAAAAAGAAAAAGATGAAAAGCTATGCACCCGTTATAAGGAGTTACTCGGTTGCTTGATGTATGTTATGCTCGGAACAAGGCCCGATATTTGTTATGTGGTTTCTTACTTTGGACAGTTCCAGTGTTGTGCCAATAAGGTCGTGTATTCTCACTTATTAAGAGTACTGAAATATCTTGTTACTACTATAAATTTGGAAATTGTATATCGTTGTGTTCCTAATTCCGAACAAATTGTTTCCTACGTTGACGCTGACTGGGCCAACTGCCCGATTACTCGAAGGTCAGTCAGTGGGTACTGTACATTTATTCATGGCAATTTAATTTTATGGAGAAGCTGTAAACAATCTCTTGTCACTTTATCTACCACCGATGCAGAGATTAGGGCTCTTTGCGACTGTGTACTCGATACAGTTGCCATACGTAATATATTATTGGACATGTATGTAAATGTTTCGTCTCCATGCCTCATATTTGAGGATAATGATAATTGTATTAAATTTGCCAATGGCTCAATTAATAAGAAACATCTCGACGTAAAATTTTATTTCGTCCGAGACTACGTTGAAGCCAAAATCATAAGTATGAAAAGAGTGCCAACCTTGGACCAGTTGGCCGATGTGTTTATTAAAGGATTGGGTCGTACGAAATTTTTGAAGTTTCGAGACTTGTTGCTCGACTGAAGTCGCTTAGCTACGCATTTGAGGGAACAACCTTAAAACGTCCAATGCCTTAGTGTCTGATAATAGGCACATTTGCCCTTGTACATACGACAAGTTGTGCCCATGCACACTTATATTTTAGTATATTTTAAACTGTCTTTCCATTTGTTAGGAGTGTTGTATCCATTGGGAACCACAAAATTTTATTATGTGATGCATGTATTTTAAATTTTGAATTTTTTATCATAGTTACCGCGTTTTTTATATTTTTTGTAACTGTTTAAAATGGACATATATCGATATTGATTTTTTTGTTTTGTATTGATTACTGAGCTTGCACATATATATTTGTACACGTCTGTTTATGTTCTGTAATGTTTGATAATATCGCAGGTTTGGGGGGAGGTGTTGATATACACTTCCATGTGGCAAACCTGCGCACTCATTTCAGTATTACCAACTGTTAATTTTATGAAGATTAAATGTCCCTCAATTATACCCGTCTTACTAGTTATACCTTATCATTGTCACCATCTGTACCTCTAGATTTACTTAAGTTTGATTATTATCACACGATGTGCAGCTCATTATTTAGTAGAATATACACTTGTGAATTTGAAATTTGTCCTTAACTGAACGCCTAATATGACGGTACATAATAAAGTGGTGAAACTAAAACTTCGTTTTTAATACAAATTTTGTTCGAATAATGAGCCAAATTCAATAAGTCTGCTTCATCAAAGTGAACTAGTTCAATTAGTTCAATAAATTTTTCAACTCGATCACTTCACTCACTCATCCTGCTAGTTACTTCAACTTCAGTTCGATCAACGGATCAAGTAGAGTAGACTGATAAGAACTGAGAACTATCAAAAAAGAAAGAACTAATGAACTAGTTCATTTAGAAGTGAACTAAATAATCAATTAGTTCACTTCCAGGATTCGTACAAAAGAACTAACTCATGAACGAACTACCCATCACTACTTCACAGCCCCTAGCTCATTATAACAGTATTCTGTTCATCAGTCATATATTATTTTTGTTGATTAATCTATGTATATTCCTTTTATTTGCAATATATGTAAGCTCTTTAGAAAGTAATGAAGAAACATGTAGACACATCTCTCATCTTTCCATACTTAAAATCCATCAATAGATGAATATAATACAAATCTAATATATATATGAGAGATCTCTGCAACTCACTATATCAGCGAGTGCGAGACACAGACAGAAACTGTGGTTATTTTAAGAATGTGAATACATACTCTTACATATAATATTGAGCTCAATATTCGTGTAATTCTTATTTGTTCGTTCAAGTTTCTTTTAATGGTGTTTGTGTAATGTCATTTGTTTTGAATCTACAATTCTAATTGTGTCATTCAGTTTCTCATCATCGTGAATTCGATCTTTACAGGGGTCATACTCAATGTTGACAAAATGACAATGATAAATCGATGATAACTGATAATAATTGATCGATAATTCATAATTTAGGAAGCAAAATATAATTCAAAAATCATTTGGTAAATTATTTGTTTATTCAGATAACGGATTCTCAGTATTCTATAACTGGTTATGAGAAAAGTTCCTAGCATTGTAAAAACCTTCATTACATTTTACACACTATAGGCTGTGAATATTAAATTAAAACTTTATTCTTCAGAATTTTCAAATAAAATTACTGATTTGAAAAGAAAAGCCCCTCCATGGTTTCTCAAAATGCAAGTTGTCATTTTATGACATAAATTTTATCTCTCCAAAGGTCTTTGAAGCTCTGTTTGATAGGACTACACCAACTTACACCAACCTACACTAGGAGGGTGATTCCACAAATGTGGGAATGTTATGACTTTGCGCCAAGTTTTACTTGAATATTTGTGGAATATCCCTACTGATGTAGGTTGGTGTAAGTTAGTGTAATCCTATCAAACAGAGCTTATATGGGTAGCGTGTATCTACAATCTATTTGTAAATTCAGTCTGAAATATTTGAAATAAGCTTGTGAAGGCTAGAAAAAATTTTGGAAGAAATTATTTCTAATAAATTCGTTTTAAAAAAAGAATGTTTTTCAACTCTGAAGTTCCATAGTTACAAAATGGTTACCACCATCTTTTTTGAACATAAATCTGCTGAATGAATGAAAGGTCATATTAACAGGAATAAAAAATTTTTGGAGGGTGTTGGAAAAAAACAAACTAAACAGTACGGTTAATTTCTGTTTTTATTTTACTTTTTCAACCAAAAAACGTGATTTTGTCCTAGTTAAACAAAAATGACAAGCCTAGTTTTCTTCTCCACTTTGTTTTATTTTTACAAATAATTAAAACTGTTTTTCATTTTTTTTTTCTAACAGGAACCTCCAAATAGAAAATTCATGAACCTTCACTCTTATAATGTCAATAATCTAGGATATTTAATATTTGAATTTTAATTTAATTATGGAATTGGTGTACAATGAAGTGGGTTATTTCATTCAATATATTTATTTCTTTTTAGAGATTTTTAATTTTCTTCAGTTCTACTGAATGAAAATTGATGAGGATGGTTGTAAAATTATTAGGGTGGGAACAGTATCCATTTTTACGATGCCTTCAGAAATTTTAAATTTTCTCGAGTTATACCGAATGATGAACACGTTGACGATGGAGATGCTGAGAACGAATAATTATTTTTTTATTCACTTGTCGGTAGCTTCATGAGAAAATAAGAAAATCAATTTTCGTATCATTCAACAACAAAAAAGATTAGAAAATATGAAAAAGTTACCTTAGAATGAACTTAATATGCGTACGTACAAATGTAAAATTTCAAAACAAACGTCAGAAATATTAAGAAACAAGGAAAATATACATATATTTCATATATTACCTCAAAAAACAAAAATATAAAATATTTTTCCATTCTATGCTTTTACAGCATAGATTCTGGGGGGAAAAGCTTGATTTTTTCTTATTTCTTTCATCGATTTTATATTTTTCTCTTTCTTCGTCAATGCTCGGCGGATCGCTCTCGTCTTTTTCGGCCTCAAGTCTAAAGGTTTATATTTGCGGTTCTAAAACACAAAATATAAATTTACGAGAGTATAGACTAACACTAAATCAACCAGTTTGCTGAGTACAATTACATCAGACGTTCTTGCTAGACATGTTTTCCAACAAAGCATCTGGTTCAAAATGATACACTTGAAAAGCAGTCAACGTATATAATGTTTTTTAAAAATTTACTTTAAATAATTTTCGTAAGTTGTCTTTCTGCTTCTGATTCATAACGATATGAACTTTGGCAATAGATTTACGAACAACACGGCTGTAAAGACAAAAGAAATCAAACAAATGCAACAGGAGATAAGAAATATGCATTAAAACTACAACTTATTCAACATCAATCTAGAAATGATAAACTAAAAGAAATGAATAATATAATTCTTTACATTCTTGATAGTTTGGAAGCAGCTCCGCCGGTAACTTTGGCTACTCTCAAATTCGCTAATTCCGTTCTAAGTTCATCGAGTTGTTTTGTCAACTCCTTCTTATCCTTCGTTCGAAGATCTGAACAGCGTACTCGCACCTGAGGGAAACAGAAAATAAACTCATATGGAAAAGCTTTAGTACAACCAGTGATGGTACAGTCATCATATAGAACTCAACAGTTCCAAAACTGTAAAACGATTGTGAAAACACTGAACAGAGTAGATGTTCAAATGACTACAAAAGCAGTGGAATAGAATTCATTCATCAAATCAGTTAAATGGGAAAGACGTCGAAGAACCAAAATTTAATTTCGAAATAATGAGGAACTTCTTGAACCGACTGCTGACAATGATAACTGTTCAATAGCTCAATTTGAATAGGGCAAAATTAACAAAATACATACCATCGTAAGGCCGGTAGACGGAGAATTACGGAATACGAATAGTACTTAAGTTTAATAAAATACAAAACCACGAAAATTAATCGATCTGCGAATCTTATTTACAAATTTTGTTACATATCTATCGAAGACAACGAAGAACGGACAACGTGCAACTTCAAAGAAATTTATTTAAGAGGTTTGTTTTATTTGCCACGCGGTGTCGACACACGACAAAAAGGATACTGTCGTTACTATGTACTTTTTTTCTGTGGCCGGTAACTAAGCGTGCAATCATGCATTAAAATTTGAAATTTTGATAAAACATTTAACTTAAAATTAGTAAAGAATGAAGATGTCGAAAAAAATTTATAAAAGACACCCCTAATTAATTATTTTATTTTGTGTTTGTCAATTTGTTCTATGATTGTTAGCCTTATATTATAATTGATAATCCGTCCAGTGTTTACTAAATATGGGTCATCCCAGTTTAAGTAAGTTTAAATTGAATTAAATTTTTAATTTATCTCAAATTTGTCTCGTAATCATCAGGATTGTGGGTTTCACTTTCATCTGTGTCATTCATTTGTATTTGATTTTAATTTTTAGAAAAAAAAAGTAAAAGATTATCTTGTCGCACTCGTTACAAGATTGACAAAAGAGTTAGAGAACATAATCGAAAGAAAAGACGAGAAGCCAAGAAGCAGAAGAAAGGTACCTATACTCAAATAATTTTGATTTTCTTAATTCTTCGCCAGTTGCCTTTATTGTTCATTTTTCTATATTTCAGGACATAAAACTGATGTCATCATGGCTCCAAATTTATGTCCTTTTAAGGAAAAGATTATTGAGGAGTTGAACGAAGCTAAAGTGAAGGAAAAAGAAATATTTTTAAAGAATAAAATAAACGAAAATACAGAAGCCGGAGAATCAGAAGCTATTGCGTTAGCTAAGTTAGTCGAAGACGCTCGAACTAGAGCTCGTGGCTATGAACCTACTGTCGAAGAGACAATGAAGATAGCTGCTCATGAGAAAATGGAAAGTAGTTCCCTAGCTAAAGAGTTTAAAAAAGTAAGATCTTGTTTGCTAGTTCTTTTGTTGTTGTTTACGTATGTGAGACTGTTCCTATGTTTGTTTAAAACTTTATGTGTATTAGGTAGTAGCGGCAGCTGATGTTATTCTTGAAATCGTTGATGCCCGTGATCCTCTTGGAACCAGGTGTAAAATAGTGGAAGATGCAGTACTGCAACATCCGGGTAAAAGACTTGTTCTTGTGGTTAATAAAGCTGATCTCGTTCCAAGAGAAAATTTGGAAGCATGGTTGAAGTATTTGCGACGTAGTTGGCCGACTGTTCCCTTCAAGGCAAGTGTGCAACAGCAGGCTCATAAACTGGGTCGCCGAGCTATGATTAAGAAATCGAAAAAAAAAAAAAATATGGACCGACTTATGTCCATTTCATCCTGTGTTGGTGCCGAGTTTCTTATGAAGTTATTAGCAAATTACAGACGCAACAAAGGGATAACAACGTCTATCACCGTAGGAGTTGTTGGTATGGTTATATGACGCTTCGCGATTTCTTTACTTTTCAAGTTTTACTTTTTTTTTAACACGCGTAATACTTTTTAGGAGTTCCGAATGTTGGAAAAAGTAGTGTCATAAATAGCTTAAAAAGGGCTAGATCTTGTAAAGTTGGTGCTGAACCTGGTGTTACAAAGTAATTATCAGTGCCTCTAATTTGATTGAAGTTATTATTTAGTGTTTTTAGTGAGAAGTCCGCCATACTTCAGATTTAGATATAACCGGGTACGACTAAGAAAAAATGCCTCTAACTTCTTAACTTTGTTCTACTTTTTTTTTTTTAAACTGATCGAGTTATGGTGTTTTTAACTTATAAAACTGGAAAAGATAGGATACCTGTCATGCCCTCTTGTACAGAAAGTTGCCTATTCAAAAATATTTAGGTGTGAACTATTTTTGATGTGTAAATATCAGAGCTTTTGTTGGGAGTACGCGAGACTTATGAGCGTCGGGTGTCAGATCGCAAGTCTCATTGATATGTCTTTATTTGTGTGGTTGTGTGCGTGCCTCTTGTCAACTGAACACAATATTCCAGTTTTGAAACAAACTTCATTAATTTCACTCAATGATTCCTCAGTCTCTGTTTAATCTAGAGAGCCGGTGTTGAAAGAGGATGAAATTTACATTTGATTTTATTATCATCTTTAGCTATTTAGAAACAAACAAATGAAAAAAAACGTAAATAATGGAAAATTTACCATTTTTTGGATTCTAGAAACTTCTTATCTTTCACTCAATGATTCCTCAGTCGCAATTAAAGCTAGAAAACTGACGTTGGTATCATCGGAAAGAGAAGAAAATTTGCATACTCTATCCCTCTAATTTTTCTATTATCATTAACAGTTTGAAAATGAATGAACATTACTGGATTGTAGAAACCTCTCCTCTTTTACTCAATGATTCTTCAGCCGTTATTTAAGTTAAGAAGCTGGCTGAGGTTAGTATTATTAATAAATGAGAAAATTTGCATAAATCTACTGTTTATGTTATTTTTTTTATCATCTTTAGCACTTGAAAAATAAACAAATTAAAAAACAAATTAATGGAAAATTTGCCATTTTTGTATTGTGGTTTACACATAAATCTTTTATGAGTATAGCCACAGCAGCACTCGCGTTTTTTTTTTCTCAGTGTTTCTTCATGATAATGCCTAGATGTTCTTGTACCCAACTCCGCAGCATCTTTCTAAATTTTGTCTCAAATATTCGAAGTATGAAATTTCAAATTTTCAAACCCTACAAACCCCATAGCTCCGTCAGTTTTAAAAATCAAGCATATGCTTAGATAATCATTTTTCTTAATTGGATCAGAATATGCTCAAATCCGAAGTTTCAAAGATCTTTCCCCAAATTTTTTGTTGAATTACTCATCACTACAAATTTTCAAATTAATAGATATCAGTTTTAAAAGTAGAGCAAATGTTAGAAGGAATTTTTTCTTAATCGTACCCGGGTATATCCAAAACTGAAATATGGCAGACTTTTCAGCAAAGACTGTATTGAAATTTAAAAATTTCGCATTTTCTTTGCAGAACTTTGCAAGCCGTTCAGATAGCAGCAAATATTAAAATTCTTGATAGTCCTGGTGTTGTTATGGAGAACCCAATTGTTAAAAACAATACTTTACTCTGCTTGAAAAACTTAGTTCGGTCTGACCGATTGACTGATCCCGTGCATGCAGCTCAAACTATATTACTTCGTGCTACGAAAGAACAAGTATGACGATGAATAAGGAATATAAATTGTTTTTAACTAAATCAATGTATAATAGTTATTTAATTTTTTTTTTTTTCCAGATGATGTCTTTGTACAATGTGGAAGATTATTCGACTCCTGAAGAATTTTTGCGTACATTTGCCAAACGATTTGGATTGCTGGGCAAACGCGGTATACCGGACATAATGAAAGCTGCTCGAGCTTTGGTTCAAGACTGGAACAGGTAATGCTTAGACGAATTCGAAAATAATTTATAAAATTTGTTTTTTACAATGCATCGTTCTCTTTTGGTTTTTAGAGGAAAAATCAGATTTTACACGTTACCACCTGAAGACAGCACTGATTCTGTCATCAGTGCTGAAATTGTTAGTGATCACGTCAAAGAGTTTGACATTTCTGAGTTTCAAAGTGTTGAAAGCAATCTTCTTGAAGTACTTGAAGATGCAACTAATAGAAAATTTGTTACATATCTTCCTTTTGGTAATGAACAAATGCAAGTCGATTCAAAATCATCAGAAGTGAGTTACTTCTTTTAAATATTCCAACAAATACTTTGCTTAGATTTTATTTGATAATTTTATGCAAATGTTTTCAGTTGAATAATATTGTTGTTGACACGACTGTGTCTACGAAGAAAAAAGGCAAATTGCGCTGGAGAAAAAAAAGTAAGGTAGGTTCGAATGAAAAGGAGAACAATGGAATGTTACCAAAACAGAAGAAACTTCAAAAAATGGCTGCGAAGAAAAAACGAAAGGAAGAAGCGAGAAAGTTGAAACGCGTAATTACTGTTTCGGAAGTGCCTATGGAGTGTAGTTGATCGTGAAATATCGAAATTCCACGCTGTCTGTTATCTGTATTTCAGTAAATAAAGTTGAAAATATTTTAAATGAACGTACTTTTATTCGTGATCAATAAATTCATAATTTAATTATTATTTTAAATGTTAGGTTGAAGAAATACAAACCATAAGTACACTTCTAAATTCAATTCACTACGAGGCAGCATCCTGAACTTCTTGCGAAGTTCGATCTATCATAATTTGTTCTCCGTTTTCATGTTGACAAACGTTTGAAATAAAACAAAATTTTAAAACATTTTGCATAACTTGATATTTGATTACTCAAATAACAGCAAATTCACCTGCACCGATACCTATTTTACCGTCGATCAATCTTCATGAATTGATGTACGTTAAAATTTTTGCATGTCCATTGCGCGAACACTGGTTAGGTCGTAGAAACCTAGTTTATAAGCACATGGTGTTGAATTTGTCATTTTGAATTTGTCCACGCGTTTTAAACGAAAGCCTTCGTTCTCAATTTGAGCCTGCGTTTTATGGAGGTTGTTCGTTATGCATTCGATCTCAGCGAACATTTTTCAAACGAAACCCGAATAATGTTCTGTGAATGGAACTTGCGAATATGCGTGCGAAACTGTTGCAGTCTTGTGCAAAAATACGTAGTACAAGCTGATGACAGCACCGAGAGCATTTGTTACGGCCGATCCAATTAATGTGATAATGAGAAAGCCTTCGACTTGCGCACATGTTAATAATGGGTACTTGTAGACTAGAGGGTCAACGTCCAGTATATCGAACGAATTACTTCGATTATGCGTTGACACATGACACTCGCAAGATTGGTTTGGATTTCCGGTTGGCTTACACTCGGATGTTTTAATCACGTAAATATGCACAGACGTGAAAACGAGGGCGCAAAGGCACGCTAACGATGCGAATATCGTCACGATTAGGCTGAAAACCTGTAAAAAGTGCGTAAATATTTATATACTTAATTAGGTATATACTGTAATTAATAAATTTTTCAGTGCCTACTTGCAGGGCCGAAGAGAGCGAATTCGGGCCCCGGGGGAAAACCAATTTATGGGGCTACCTGAAAAATTGAAAACTGCAACTATGTTCAAGTGCAGAGTCAAGGATTTATTTGTGGGAAGGGTTTTATAATATTGGAGAAGCCTATTTCGCGAACGGAGCTTATGCGCCGACTTCCAAATGCAAGAGGTACAACTGCAACACTGAGACGATTTTCAGTGTTGATAGTCCAGTTAAATTTTACAAAAAAAAAAAAATTAGCATATAAACTTTAACTATATAGGATTGTTGTGTGGGTTTCCTAGATTAACATGCAAATAGTTGCACCCTCCTCACCTCTTGAATTTTTTTAGAGGGGATTTTTGTCTCAAAAATTTAGTTTTTTGCATTTTTCTCCACAAATTTTGATTTTTTGTTAAAAATAGATCAGTAAAAAATTATTTATCATAAAATTTCCTACAAAAAAGTGACCTGCAGTTTTTTTTCCAATGCCCCCATTCTCTTGAGAAAGTCTTGAAAAAAGAATTCTGTAGAGAATATGTTCAATAGAATTATATGGGAGATAATACTTGTAGTTATCATACCATGGAGATAACTTGTAAACCCGATAGATATTTTCCCATCAACCCCCTTTTATAACTCCTTCCAACAAAAAATGTTACATGCTGTTTTTTTCCAACCCCTCCTCATTCCCCTCAGAAGAATCTTGAAAACAACCCAATTCAGTGAGTATAGTTATTTACAAGACTTTTTGGAGGGGAAGTGGTCATCAGACAAAAAACTTTGAAGGTGGAAAGGTTAGGGAAGGAGAGTGAATGGGTGGAAGATATGTTTAGGGTTTACAAATTATTTACATAGTATGATATTTAAGAGTTATATTTTCCATATGATATCTATTGAACATGTTCAATGAAGAATGGTTTTTTCAAGACTCTCTGGGGAGAAAGGGGGTGTGAGACTGTGTAACTGAAATAGTTACCAGAGAGAAGATGATTGTTCAAAAGTTCTTCATGAAGAAAATATTATATTTCATGTTCTCTAATTATATTAACCACGGATTTGCGAGCGGATGAATATAAAATGGTTGTGAGAGATGAATGATGTCATGATTGACATTATCCTCCTATTAATTATGCAGCTTGGTCTAGATAGTTCTTATAGAAGATTTGAGAAAATTCCAGAAAGTATAGGTATTGTTTTGGGTGATTCATACCTTCTCTCTTTTAATTGTAAAATGTCAACGCTTTTGGCAGTCAAGTAAAGGTTATGACAGGTGTGGACGTGAATGTGAGAGTGAGAGATATATTTCATGATGTAATAATATTCCTATATGGCGTCTGTATTCTGTTTATTGCATTTTATCGTTGTATAGTTGTAAGGGTGAATGACAATTGACTGATATGTCGATATATGAATATGAGTGTTGTTGAGTAGAAATATATCGTTTCAGGGGGCATTGGGCAAAAAACTGCTTGCAACTTTTTTTTAGCAAATTTTATGTTGAATAATGTTGTATTGTCCTATTTTTATCACAAAATCAAAATTCGCAGAGAAAACCATGAAAAACCAAATGATTTTCTATGAAAATCTACTTATTTATTTATTTATTTTTTTTTTGAGAATGCCGGGCCTATGAAAATCCCGAGTCCGGGTGAATCTTCCCTTCCCCCTATCGTCAGGCCTGCCTACTTGGAAAATAAAGGTGTGCGACATTGTGTATCAGTTTTCGGTTGAATTACTTACTTTCGGATAAAAAGCATACCACGATGATGAATCATTTGAAAGTTTTTTGCGGCAGCATACGAGCAGTATGGCGTTCATTAGACCTGAGATTAACAGCTGAAATGATGAAAAATTTAATAATAAATGAAAGAAAATTAGTAATATTTTTTTGAGGAAATTCAAGTAAGTAGACTTGTTTAAAAATACTAGTGAATTTGCTAAGCTGTTTTAAACTTCGACAGTTGAATGTGAGCCATGGAGACATTTCCACGTTTAGAAAAGAATATTTTTATGGCAGGGGACGGCCAGTATTGGTTTGTTGGGGACTTGGTAACCATTTTCGCGAAAGAGTCGAGAAAATTATTGCGTTGGAAAGGAGAAAAAAACATGTTTTAAAAAGAAAATATTTTTGAAATAAGCGCCAATCCGTTGTTTCACACCTCAATGGACATTTTTCATATTTTTACATTATTTCCAGTTGTTAGTCTGCATTTTTGTGGTATGCGTACTGTTCTCTTATGAGAAAAGTTTAGTCTTAACCCTGGAAAGCAAGAAGAAAGGTAAGAAATAAATGCAAAAATAGAATATATTTCTAATAAAAAATAGCTTTTTCGTAGAGGGGTAGAAGGTTTATGTAAAATTACTTGAATTGACACCATCTCAATGACGTATTTTATTGATCCGCACAATACATTGTTCCTTCGTATAGCTATCGGAGGATTGATAACCTGTGATGATGGTATGGCTTTTCATTCGACAGACTGCTTAAGTTTAGGCCTTTAAATTTTCCAAGTTCTTCTCAATCCAAAAAAAAAGGCTTCCCAGACTATTTTAAAAGCATCATATTCCCCAAGGCTTATAAATTTATAATATCTTATCTCATATTCAGAAAAACAAAAATTTTACTACGCGTAAAAAAGGAAAATTGGTTGGTTCACATTCACCATTAAATAATTGAAATTGCAAAAAAAAAAAAAAAGAAAAAGAAAAAAAGAAGAGGAGATAAATTTTTATTAAACTCGTTCAGTACATTGGTCGAGAAATATCTGTCATAATCGTCTGCACAAGTGTTTTGAGTAATCCAGGGGGCGGTAGTATCCTCGGAAGTGATTAGGGGGCGTTTAATGAAAATCAAGAGCAGGTGGAAACATGAAAAAAAATTTTTTTCTTGCAAGACTGTATTTTTTTGTAAATTTTGCTTGAAACTTCTGATATGCGATCACGAAAATTGTTTAATTTCTTGTAGAAATTGTAATTTTTGATATTTTTATCTCAAAATTCGGGTAAAATTTATAATTAGTGTTTTGAAATTTGAATGCTCATAAATTCCTGTGTAATGTTATTCTTTTTCATTTCTTTTTCTTTTGAGAGTTTTGATTAGATATTGTCAGGTTTGTAAAATAAATCGAAGTCTCTGCTATGAACCTTTTTGTGACAGCAACGCTTTGATTCAGTTGGAAAATAAAAATGTAAAAAATGAACGTAACTTTTTTTTTTTTTTGGGAAGTGGAAACATACTTATAGGCTTAATATTTTCAAAACGATAGCTTTATATTATTACTCACAAGACCACCACTCCAATATGGATTATCGCGATCCTTGAAATTGCGTGTTCGTAAGACCATTAAAGCGGAAATAAATAAAATAAATGCTGCTAAGATAATTTGCATGAGAAAAAAATATTTGGCCAGTGTCGGATGTTTTGTAATGATGGACAAACGACCCCGATCTGAAAGCAAAAAAAAAACATTCATTAAAGTAGGCCTATAAAAGTTGGGACAGTACATTTTTGTATACTTCTATACACGTATACAGTTTCTATATACAGCCTAAATGAAGGAAAATCGATGAAAAATGTCTTAAGGTGAAATAAAAGTACCATGAAGCATTACACTCTAGTGTTCGGATGGATTACGTATCATATGTATAGGCTATAATATTGTGTTCCAAGAACGAAGGAATTCCCGGAGTGTAAACCGGTTTTCATTATGAGATGAGATAGGTATTTTTTTCGGAAGAGAGCAAGACTGCACAGCCTCATTATATTTTCTTGATTCGTTAAAAAGTAATTCAACGGAGATAGAGTTGAAATTTTGTTTCAAATTTTATTTCTTTTCTGGAGCGAAAACAAATTTTTATTCTCTTG
The DNA here is from genome assembly GCA_011428145.1 of Ericerus pela. Taxonomy (NCBI): domain Eukaryota; kingdom Metazoa; phylum Arthropoda; class Insecta; order Hemiptera; family Coccidae; genus Ericerus; species Ericerus pela. Next base: position 1,634,075 of record WOFM01000207.1, read on the forward strand.
AGGGGGTTAGATGAAAATTTTTTATTTAAGAAAATTTTCAAGCATTTTTAAATTCATATGATTGGCTAGACTTTTGAAAAATTCTGGCTGGAATTGTTTTTTACTGTATTTTTCTTCATGATCAATATAATAATGTCAAATATTTCAGGGTTTTCAACCTCTTCCAGTTTCTCATACCCGTATTTTACTATACCTTGAAAATTACTGTATTATAATAGTATCATTTTATTCGATTAATTTGTTAAACATCACTTGAATTCGTAGATGAAATCAAAAAGCTAAAAACTTCAAAATGTTAGTCATTGATAATATTTCCATGAATAAAAACTACCAATCAATGAACAATTAAATTTCAGAAAAAAATATAAATGTCTGTAATCAGACAAACAGGATTTCAGAAAAAGTGTACGAGACAGGAGTAATAAGACCTCTCCATGTGAAAATGAAACAAAAAAATAATAATTAGTAAACAATATTATAATTTTTTTTTTTTAATAAAGATTCGAGTATGGTTACCAGATTGATAGTCCATGCTTCATGGTAAGGAGCCACAGAGGAGCTTATAAAGTTGCTCCTTCAAACATCACTACATAGAACACTTAACCCAAAAACACCTATGATAATCTATGATAACACAAATAAAAAAATAGGTATTCTTTGTCTGAACATAGATCCTTCTGAAAAACATCATCATCATCGTGTTACTTACATAAGTCATTTGTTCATATCTATATAAGTACCTGGTTCAATGAGCTTTGCTCGGATGTGGAAAATTAAAATAGAAAAAATTTTGTTAATTTAAATCCTTCCTTAGTCATAAATCATAATAAGCATATCTAGCCTAGGCCTAGCAAAATTTTCTAATAATTTCCTATTTGTTACTTTTAGCGTTAATCACAAAATTTCATCCATACTGTTACTACTTTAACTGATGGACAGATTGAGATGCTTATATCTCTGTTCAACGAATTTTCTCAAACTTGGTACATGTTTAGATTGTTTTCTCACACTCAAAAAAAAAACTATTCTGTAATTTTCAGTCACTTTGTTGGTGTACTTCAGAACGTGATTACACACACACACACACACACACACAAACACAAAACAAACTCGTATTATAGTATAGGATTATTAATAAAGCTGCGGATCCACTGTACAAAATGATAAGCTGGAAAATGTTTCTCTGCAAATCACTCCCTTCCCAAAGAAATAAAGAGTGAAAAAAGGAAGGAAAATGGTTAAACGTAATAAATTTATGTGATTTGTTGGTAGATTTGTGTTTTTATGTGTTATCAATCAAATAATTTTTTCAAACAATTCTTTGTTAAATAGTGAGGAAATATTTTTTTTTGTTTTTGTAAAATTTTACTTTCTAAAATATGCTTTTATCGGTTCTATGGATCTGATGTGGAAAAATATTTGAATACTTTGTACTTAACTGTATTTTGGCATAGTATGCCTCATCATGGACAGTTTTACTTATTAAATACAGCGTTAAAGATTTATGATTAATCATAATAACTTTATTCGATGCCCTCAACGAGTTCAATAATAACTGATTCGACAATAAAATTGAAGAATAAAACATTTTTTTTTATTTGGATTTTAGATTTTTTAATTTTTTTAGACTAAACTTTGAAAACCCCTAGTTCGACAATTTTTGATTTATAGACCTATGACTTATGTAAGTATCTATGAAATGTTTTCTTCACTTTGATAAGTAGATTATTCCTGCATAGTACCAAAGTATCGCAGACTTTTTCTAGGATACACTTCATACACTTTATTCAGGGTGTTTCTTGAGAAGCTCGCAAAACATTAACTACCGTAAGATTGAACAACTTATGATTAATAAAAAATGTTTAATAAATCCGCGTCACATTTTCATTGATACAGGAACTAGGTTTAGAAAAAGTATGACAAATCAGTAAATTTTTATTTAAAATAAAATATCTTGTTCCGCAAAGATACTAAAGGTACTAGGAGTTCCAAAACTTGTACTAAAAATCCAAAGTGTACTTATACTCAAGGCTGTGGAACCCAAACTATTCCGTTTCCAGGATCGATTCTATTTACATATTAAAAATAATTTGCGTTCTAACAGAGCCATCCCGTGACTTTGCGAGGCCTGGTGTAAGGTAAAATTAGCGAGGCCTTAAGGGCTCTCCGAATTAGTTTTTCCAGGGGGAGATGAAATTCCTAATTCAGCCAGCTTTTTTTAATCATAAAATTACATTCAAGAAAAAACTAGTCATCTAATTTTGCTAAATTCATGGCAATTTTTCCTACTAACATCGAGCCAGGAGGGTGAGACACTTCCACACTTCCTGCTTGAAGAGCCCAAATGAGACCTGTGGACTGTGGTAAAGTCTTGGTTATTATTATTATTATTATTATTATTATTCAAGAGGGATAAAGGGATTCATCAAAAAATGTGTCTTTTTGTAATCATTCCAATGTTTACAAGTTCTATAATTCTAACAAAATTCACTCCATCCACTCTCCCTAATATAGAAATTACTCAAATTTGTCCAATTTTTGAGGGAAAAATGTATGAATTACAGAATAGAAAGTGTATTACAAAATAAAAAATGTATTACAAAATAAAAAATGTATTACCTGTATAAAATAAAAGTAGCCTATTTAGACAAAATTTATTCTCCTTGCCTTTTGGGAATCAAAACAATCTATCAAATTTTTTAATTCAAGGTTGCGAGTTACCTCACTTTCAATTGACACAATTGCTAAACTATTAAGTCAATCTTGTTTCATGGTACTTCTTAAATAATTTTTGGTGAGCTTCAATTTAGAAAAACTTCTTTCCCCTGAAGCTACTGTGATGGTAGAGTGAGGAGAATACGATACGCAATAGTGAGATTTAGATATGAATCACACAGAGATTTTAAAAATTGAAGGGCATCCAATGCTGTTTTCACATCTGGAGAAACCATATGTTTAAATAATCTCAGCTCTGAAAATAAATCAACTCCATCTACATCTAGTAATTCACCATCTTGAAGTATTGTAGCAAAATTTGTGCAACACTTCTGCAGTTCTTCTTCCATTTTACAAAGCAATGGCATGTCAAAAATAAATCCGAAGCAATCAGAATACTCTTGAAGCCCAGAAAATTTAGTTATCATACAACTAAGAGCTCTATCAATGATTGGTAAGAAATAATTAATTCGAAAATCGTTTATTGCTTTAGCTTGGCTTTGATCCTCTAATATTGTACTATCAACTAGCCCTGATTCATCCTGATTTTCATCATCGTTATTTTTTTCATTAAAAAAATGTTTACGTTTCTTTTAATGGCGAGTAGAAAATTTTGGGTCCTTACCCAATTCTATCATCATTTCTTTTGCTGCAATAATAGAAGATGTGAGGTCAGTCTCTCGATAGCTCTGAATTAAATTTTTTAGACCCTTAATTTCTTGGATTGCAAAATCCAGTTGCATATCCCTAGATTGCAGCACTTTACTAACTGCGTTGATGGCATGCGACAAGTCATACCAAAAAACCAAACAACACAAATTCATAAGAAGTAACTCCATGGTTTATCAATGACAAAAACTCAGAATGGGCAACAGGGTCTTTTGTTCTTTCAGCAACTTCTTCCAGTTCCTAGATGGTAGTGTACAGTAAAATATACAGACCAGATGCTACCGTAATTTCATGCACTTTGTTAATTTTACTTTCAGCTGTTTTTATTTTTCCAAGAAATTGTTCTTTTTTTTTTTTTTTTTTTGTATATTTGCAAAGCAACAAACAATCATACGTATATATTCCCTTTCATTTATTTTTTTATGTACAATGTATGATGTAGTGAAAATTTGTCAGTTTTTTTTCTCCTTTTGCGCAAGGCCCTCCTCTGAGGCGTGAGGCCTGGTACAACTGCACCTATATCACCCCCCACCACAACGACCCTGCATTCTTATTCCGGTAATGATTGCTTCTATCTAAAAATTCTTTCTGTTTATTCCATTACTGTTTTGGAAGCAGAATTGTATCAGACTTGGATTCGACTTCCACTTTTAATTCCACTTCCAATTCTATTTCATTTCCACTCTCTATTCGGTTCTCCAAATATTTAAGAAGATTGTTTTTTCTGCTGTGATCTAGAAAATTTATACTGAATTATTTGGAACTACTGATTGAAGGGTACTTTGAAATTTCAATAGATCAATCACTAACTTTATTTTGCTTTCACTTTTGATTTTGCTTTTGGTATCACAGCCCTACATTACCTACATATTAAATATCTATGTACTTATATTAATCTAATATTGTTTATATCGGTGCGATATTAATCACCATAGGGCAGAAATTAAAATACTTTTTTTGTTCCTCATTGTTAATTCGATAGGTCCTTACATAAACAGATCATAATTCAAAGTAGGTAAGTTTGTTCATGTCCCACTTTTGGTATACCTACTTAGCCCCATCTAGCTCTGTAACCATTAGAAACAAAACACTTTTTTACTGAAATTTTTTCATTTGCCATGAAAGTATGTACACTATCTGGTATCAAAGTCCTGTGCGGGTTTCGCAGAAAACACCTTGTATAATTATGTTTTCAATGCTTGAAATAGAAAATCAGAAGGTTCTATAAGCCCGATTACCTACACTGAAGGCTTTTTCATCATTTATGAGCACGCTGACGAGTAGGAAGAGGATAAGGGAGGCTGAAAAGGAATTCAAGTCTGCAACTTTGGGAAAGTGGAATTTTTCACCGTAGACTGTACTTACCTACAGGAGTTGGTGTTCATTCCCTATTCAAAATCCCAAGCACGTTATTTATGATTAGATTGAATATATTGGAGTTATTTTGAAAATCCATTTCGAAGAAATGCAATAGAGTGTTTTCTCCAACCGGTGAAGGTTATCCTCAATGGGGGAAGGTTACTTCAAAAATCGTGGCTTCAATTTTGCAATTACCAATGCCAACTATCAGCGGATAATTCAGATTGATTTGAAAAGATATCGATTACAGCGGAATTAAAAAGGGGGGGTTCAAGAAAAAGGAGAAGAAGAAGAAGAAGAATATTCGATATTATTTATGGATTTACGCACCTTTTTTTCCGCTTTTGTTCATGGCGATCATTCGACTATGTCGAAGTGCTTGCTTAGTGGGTGTGTGCCGGCCACCGATGTTGGAACCGACTATATTTATAGGAACTGTGGTATTGAGGCAAAGCGCTTGCGATCGACCCGACGAATTTAAATTTCGACGAAATTCTGATGAAATCGACGTGTCCGGTGATTTTTCTGTCAAAGGTGTGTCCATTTTTCTGACGAGTCGGTTACTAATTTCAACGGCATAGACGACGAACGTAGTACGTGCTGGCCATTCATTCGAATTCTGCTTTCATAAACGTTCTAAATTAGCATAATATATAACTCTGTGCGATGTAATTTCTGGAAAAAAAAAAAAAAAAAAAAAAAGATAACATAAGTATACCTATGTATTACAAAGTCTTTTATTATATCAACCATTTTTTTGTTCTCCATTTCCGAGAAATTACGTCTGAAGATAGTCCGCAGTTGGTAATTGAGAGAAATTTGAAAGAACCCTCTATACGAAAGAATTCAAAAAATAAAACACCATTTTTTTTTTTCTAGTGCCAATAAATTTCTTGATTTTAAAGTTTACAACGAAGAATTCTTATGAACTGAAATGAAATCCAACCATTTGGATGAGGAAGATGGAATGCAAGGACTTATATATAGCTACATGCAGCCTGAGCATATGCATCTGGCACTATGTACACTGATTTCCAATTCCACACAATAGGTATAGGCTATGAGAAGAAGTACGCGTATACGTAATTCAACTTTATTTTTCAGTCGTCGTATATAATCTCAGTAGCTGTATATTCAGAATAGTAAAATAGTTCTGTACTCAAGTTTTAGGCTCTCGACAAGTTCTGTTAAGAGTGACTCGTTGGATTCAATCCATTAAGTTTTATTCCTATCTAAATTCTGCAAAGTGATCAAAACTCAGGAAATTCTTCAAATAGAATAAAAAACTAATTTTTTTAATTAGAAGTAAGAAGGGCATGTGTTACAAATACGATAATATCTTTAGAGGATAACTTTTTATCAGAACCTATTTATTCACTAAGTAAGATCAGGAAGTTTCAAACTAAAATTGAAAACTGAAATTCTTTCAAATTTTATCCTAAAAAAATAAAACAACTATGTAGTTACTCACTTCTCTGAATAAAACAGCGTGTTATCAAAATGCCAGCATAACATAAAGTGCTGTAGCTAATTAAAATTAGATTGGAGAAAAGGCGGATTCAGGGCTACAACTAGGGAGGGGCGAAGACGCAACCTTCCTCTGGCGACGGCTCTTGCCCCCTCTAGCAAAAAAAGTAAAAATTAGATATATTTCGCCCTTCAGACTTCAGCATAATTATATCATATTTTTTCAAATTTTTCTTTTGTGACCACAGTGTGGGGCACAGATCTTTTAAAATTAGATCGAAAGATCGCGATCGTAGATCATTAGATCACTTCAAAAAAATGATCTAATTTTGATATCTATATCGCCATTTTTCAGATATTTTAAATCTTTAGATCTTCAAAATTGAATTGTTTGTAATAGCTTAAATACACAAATCAGATAATCAAATCATAATATTGAAAATAAATTAATAAATGGGATCTAAAGTCAAAGTAGTCACCTTCTAGTGGCCCATTCGTCAAACAAGTTGATTTCAGGATTATGTAGGGGAGACCAGAGTGTCATGGAACACTTTTTTCCTTTTTGTCTCTGATTTAAGCTAAAATTGAATTAGAAAACTGAGACCAATAAATTTGAAAAGAACGAACCTTCATCTACAAAACAAAATCAAAAGAAATAACTAACATGAGATAGTTTTTTCTCTAATTCCATCCAAAGGGGGTAACCTTTTTTGTTCCATGGTACATTACCCCAGTGTACCATGGAACTAAGGTAGGTGTACCCTGGAACATATTAAATCACATAAGAAAAAAATATTTTTAAACCAAAAATTAAATTTATTTTATCCAATTCAATAAGTATCATGCGCCCTGCATCTAAAAGTAATTGTATTTAAGTAACAGACGATATCTGCTATTTTAATTTTATTGTAATAATTATTATTATTATTATGAAAACTGATGGTTTTTCAACTGACATTTTTCTCATGAATTTGTTAATTTAAGACATCTTTCACGGTATCCTAAACTTTCTCAAAATCCAATGTTTCATGTTTTTGGGCAGTTTTAATCAGGAAAATTATTTGAAAAAAATTAAAAGTTATTTTTAGCATGTTCTATGTTACATCAGAAAATATACACCATGGTATACTAGGTTCATCTACTTACTAGAAATTAACATAATATTTAATCCAATTGTGTTTTTGAATATCAATAACCCTAAACAATTAATTACTTACTACAACTAAACTTCTTTGAAACATATTCAAAAATATGAATGGTCAACTTATCTCCCATTGGTCATATTTTTTATGAGTTACCAAAATTTTACTTTTGGTATAATTTTGATAAATATTGCAATAACTTTTGAATAACAAACTAGATAACAATAGTAAACAAATGAAGTATTTACCAGGTGTAGAATGCATAATGTTATGGGACCAGTTTGCTGTAAAATTGAAGGGATTCAGTTTTTTCCATGGTACACTTGTTCTATGGTACCCTGGTCTTTCCTACTGTTTTTTAGCATTGGGAATATACACATTTAGTGTATTTGAAAGCAATTCCACAAAAACAGCAAGTCGTAGAAATCTGAAATTTTCAGAAGACATCTGAATGAGTTATCTGAAGATTCCTTGAAATTTTGGCTGAAATTGTATATTAATGCTTAATACAGAATTTTTTTTAAAAGAAATTTGAACCAAAGTCTTTAAAATCACTACAGGTTGGCCAAGTTTGATGTAAACATGGAACTATCAATGTCATTGGTTTAAGGATTTTATACATATTATACTTAGGTACACAGTATTATGACTGTCCAACAAAAGAGTCCCATCTAGTGGAAAAACATAATCAATTATATGAGTAATCAATCTTTTTTCTATCATACGAGCCAATATATTTTAGACCATTTTCAAAAAATTGCCAAAAATTTAATTTTTGGAATTTGTAAAGATGCAATTGAAGCTCAATGAAAGATCAAATCCTCTTTTTCAAATAGAAGTGAGAAGAAAAGTTGTTCATCATTATAATAAACAAACAACCCGATTTTTTAAGACAAAATTCAACGAGAATTATTCAGACAAAATTCAAGGCACATGTGCCAACTACAAATGTTTTGTTATTTCCATTCTAACAATATCGAAATATATGGATAATAGAAAGAGCACTATGTCAAGACAGTTACAGGAACATGCTAGAAAGAGATAGAGTTATATCAAGGAGGTACTGCTATCTCTTTTTCACTCATTGCCAATTCAGCAGAATCAGATTAAATGCAGAAAAAAAAATTTATGTGGTTTTTGAAACTTACTTTCATAGGAATTTAATAAGTCTGACAAACATAATTATAAACAAATCAAGAATAATCTGTAACATTACAAAAATTACTAGATAATAAATCACTATGTTTACCTCTGTTTACATTTGCCACAATGAGTGGAAAAGAGACAGCACTATGTTCTTCATAGCTCTTCATTTTTTAAACATGTTCCTGACACTTTGTTTGAATTTGCCTTTAGGGTGGTGCACATTACATTATCCCTATACTTCGATGCTTAACAAAAAATTGATCAGTGTTACCTAGGTCAATACAACCTAAAGCACCACAAAGTGGAGCTTCAGGGCTTGTAATTATATATGCTTGTACAGATATGGAGAAAAATATTCTTTTCTTATGTAATTAAAAATTGTAAATTTATGAAACATAAGGTACCTTTTCAAAAGTCTGTGTAGGTTTACTCAACTGTATTCTACTGTACAATTTTATTTCATTCAGTTAATCAAAGACAAAGATCTTATCTTTCATTTACTTCAAATTGCGCTTATAAATAATTTTTGGTGAATTTTTTAAAATAGATAAAAATACGTAGGCTTTTTTGGAAAAAAAAATGAACGCTCATTCGTTTCTAATCAGCCCAGTCGATGCTGGCGCACTCTGAGCTTGGATGATCCCAAACTCCCAATAGATATTTACATATATACTTATACTGTATAATTCCTATGGACCAATGACATCAGTGGTTCCATATTTCCATCAAACTTGGCCAATTTGTAGTAATTTTATAGACTTTGGATTTAAACTACCTTCTCATTCTTTTCCACACACTCTTGCCCATTTTGAAAAATTCTAGAGATCGTTTAAAAAACAGGACAGTTATAAAAGATTAGTGAAAATTAAAGTCAAATTTTAAATAGAAAAACTAACTTTTCAAATATTTATTCTAGTTTTTTCGTAAGTTTTGTGCTTGTATATTTTAGTGACCTTGAAATATCAATTTTTGAGGGCTATAATTTACTTGTTTCTACAACCAGAAAATATAATTCTGTTCATTTTCCGAACAACTTGAACAATAAGAAATAAAAAATCCGTGCCTTCTTTACTTTTAATTTACTATCTAAAGAAAAGGATTTCTATAGCAGTAAATCCAAAATTAATAAACTGCAGAAAATAGTTTAAAAATTCAATTTTTCTACCTTAAATGTTGCTCTCAAATGACTTTTTGTTGCGGATGTTTTTTTACATTAGAAAACTCTGATAAATGTAGAGACGAATCTTTTTATTTACCTATCTTTTTATTTATTCAAAATTAATTATCACATTACATTTAATTTAGCACTATACTTCTATTACTTATACTATATTTGAAACCTGGTATGTACACAAACAACTAATGTGGGCCTTAACTTGTTTGTTTGACTGGAGACATAGGAATGAATTCATCTTCAAATGAAGAGAACATAGTGTCTGTAATTTTACTGTCATGGTTCAAAATGGTCGACCTAAAATAGGTGGTGTGACATCGGAACATCCGTCATATATGATGACTCTTCATTATCAGCATATTTGGTGGTGTTTGTCCTGAGAACAAGTATCATATAGGCAGCTATTATTCCAAGAATTAGGAATAATAGTTGTCTGTATTTTGCTTGACACATTTTTATAGATGAACTGAATCATCTGTAAAAAGATGATGGAAGATTTTTTCATTTATTTATTTATTTAACGATATTATTGTTAAATTTATTGAGAAATTAAAAGATATGATTTTTAATTATAGTGGCATGATATGAGAGTTTTGAGGCAGAGTTGGGCGTTCGTCATTCGAGTAAATATGATTGATGATTGCTACTAATAACTATATAACAATCATTACTCAACTTAATGAATAATGACAATTTTTTTTGTCAATTAAAATAAAAACAAATGATGAATTTCTTTTCTTTTCTTTTTTTTTTGACGAGAGTTGATTGCAGTATCCTTATTAGGAAGGTTTACATGCGTGTGGAATCACCTCTCTCTCGAGGCTTCGGAAATAATATTAAAAAAAACTAACTGTAAGTATAGGTACCTACTTCGGAATGGGTAGGTATAAAACATGAAGTTCTGTTTGAACATTTTTCATCACCCACGTTGATTATCTCTTGAAGTTAGGTAAATGTTAGTAAAGCTATTGGTGAGTAAATACAATGAGGATGAGCTTCATTAAACCCCCCTCCCCCACAAAAAACAACATTTTTTCACTTTGTGTGATATGATTTGATTATGAGTAATGATTAAGAGTAACAATCGTTTCTTGTGAGTAATGATTCTTACCATGAATTATGATTAGTAATTTATTACTCTTGATTAACATAAGTAAAAAATGAATCATTACTCAGTATGCATTACTCATGATTGATAATCGAGTAACATTTCATTGGGGTGACGCTCAACTCTGTTCTGAGGAGATCAGTGTTGTTCCTGAAGAAAATTTTGAGCCATGAAAATTTTCAATTTAGGAAAAATTCTTAATGGTTGAATGCTGACACATCGACTTGAAAACGATGTTTATTTGAGTTCTTTAAAGGTATTTTCTCGAATTCTTTTGCTTTTAACTTTCCTTTTTGTAATTTCTCAGTAGACGACTTTTTCAGTCTGGTCTTTCTGCCCCTTTTCATTCAATTTAATGACAAAAAGCGAATTACACCGCTGTTTTATTACCGGTCAATGTTTCACTCCAAATTTTTAAGATTGGCTAAATCGTACAAGAAAATATTTCAAGAAATGTTACTCAACTACGAATGGTTTTATTTGAGATTTTTACTCTCGATTATAACCCGCGTATTTTTATTTGTTTGAAATCTACTCGGCTAATCCTTTCACTTATACTAGTTATATTGAAGATAGTCGACTAAAACGTGACACAAAATAGGAATTAAGGATTAAAAAAAAGAGGTGTTCTGAATTGTATGAATGCTGCGCTGGAATTTTTTTAAATATCGGTTGGAAAGTTATACCTGTATGGTTTAGAGGACTTAACCAGTATCTATACAAACATATTTGACCGCATGTATCTTCCCTGGAAGGGGAATTAACTAGAAGCTTGCTCGATTCATAATACTTATAGTGTACGAAGTGTATTCCTACCTATACGTTAGTGGGAGGTGTAAGTACATTACTTCTGATTTTCGAATAATATCCCTTCCACCGGGCGTAGAAGTGCAGATCCCTTTCATTCAGAGGTTCTGGGATAAATTTTCAGTAAAACAGGGAGAAAAAGGAAAAGAAAGTAGAGTCTGTTGAAAGTTATAAAATAGGCAGTGGATGCATCTTTGCCCTCAAAAAATGTAATACCTAAAGATGGCATTGTAGAAGTGTAAAAATGATCAGTGTGGTGTAATGCATAAATTAAATATAAAAAAAGGGGGAAAACAGAAGATTGTGATAACGATAAGTGACGATAACAGAAGCTACAAAACTTTACTTAGAATATTATTCAAAGAAACTGTTACATTATGTAGAAGAATCATTAAAAAAAAAAAAAGTATAATGCATTATACTAACTTTTATCATTTATTCAAAAAATAAGATAAGGAACTTTAAATTCACCAAACTACCAAATGTTAACTTACGATTGAAATTAATTTGATTTTTTCACCGTCAACTGATAAGGAAACTAACTAATAATTTTATAATTTTGCCAATTCGTTTTCATTTTGAAATTTTTTTCTTCATTACACCTCAGCTTCTTGAGAGCAGCTGAAAAAGAAAAGTACTAACACTGTTCCTATTTTTGTTTTAGTGTAGACATTCTACTAAACAGAACGGAATTTTGGTGTGTACACTTTTTCATTGAAATAAAAAATAGAAAAAACAAGGAAAATTGAAGAAGTGTAACGCACCAAGTGTAATAGTGCATGCACCTTTATCTAAATCGAACAGATCTCAGGATTTTAGGAGAAATCCCCCCTTCAAAAAAAGGAATAAATAAATAAGTAAATGAAGAAACAGGGAAAAATTAATATAATTTTCGGCACATCCACTTTTTTGTTCGTTTATTGAAAAGTAAATTATGAAAATTTCTCCTGTTATAGAATTTGGATCTGAATTTGTTAAAATGCTTGATTAGCATACAGAACTTTTTGTTATGTATTCGACGAATAGGACAGAATTAAAATGGCATTGCAATCAAGGGTATCAGCGTGCTTACCAATAAATTTTTTTTCTTATACTTCAGAACACATTAAAGCCAAGTCAAGGAACGGTAAAAATGGGGTTCTAGATTAACCTTTTAGAACAGTTTTTTTCATTTAGGAGATTTGTTTGGAGGTGTTTGGAAATAAATATACCGTAAGTCCTAGAATATACAAGGTGAGCTGACTCCAGGGTATCGCACAATATACCTATCTCTTATTTCCATCTTTCATACAAAATCTGGTAAGTGGTTGGTTGTAGGGTAAAAACTGGAATGTACAAAAATAAATTAGACAAAAATTTCTACAAGAATATTTCAATTAATTTTTTTTGTATCTCTCATATTTTTTGATAGACAGTTCTGCCCCGCAAAATGTTATTCTTCCGTTGTATTCAGGTCCACATTCAGGAGCATCATACACCTCAGTGAAGTTACATTTAGAACGTTACTCAGCACTCAGCAGTTGAAATTCACATAATGCAGCAATATCATGCACTATATGTTTTCATATCCAGTGACGTCGCTGAACTTTGTGAAGATGGGACAAATTAAAAAACATAGCTCAGCTATGTTTGATGATTGATTACTTTTTCGATGAAGGACCTAACTATAGTCTGCTGTAATGTGTGATTAAGCAATATTTAAAACGTAGCTTCCCTAAAGCGTGTGACGGGCTTCAGGTACATTTCTATTTCCTGCTATTTCTTTGAAGAAGAAGAAGAAGAAGAAGAAGTACGAACTTGACAGGTAGACTTTTAGAAAACTATAAAGATGGGTACACATTTGTACCATTTTGCTGTACCATATTATCGCTACATATCATGATACAATAGGCATTGATGATATAATATGCACTGATAATACAGCTCTCATTTTGTGAGGTGCTGTCTGGATTAGTATCGTATCTTCAAATTCTATTGAAAATTTTGCAAATCCAGGTATTGTCTTTTGATGTGATGGCAGAATACTAACACTGCATGGAGAAGAGTCGTATCGTATCATCGTATCATTTTTTTGATATGATAGGAATTTATAGACCTCGTACAAATTGAAAAGAGATACAGATGTGTACTCACCTTTTAAAAATACAAAAAATAAATGAAAATATTCTTATAGAAAAATGTTGATAACTTTATTTTTCTTCATAACTATTTTTGGTCACCCATCAACCATTCTTAAAATATTTGAAAAAAAAACAACAAAATAATGAACATATTTTGCATTGCCTGGAGTTAGCTCAGAGGTAGATTTGATGACTTTTAGTGTATTTATCTCGAAACACCTCCAAAGGAATTCCTTAAGTAAAAAAACTGCCCAGAAAATTCTATCCAAAAACCCCTTTGTGGACTGGATTATAAGGAATAATTTTGATGAACTAACTGACAAATTGGAGTAGCCTACTTACTAAATATACCTACAGGGTTATTCAGTTTCACTCACACCATAAAAAATTCTCATTTGGTGCCGATGAATATGATTAAGTGAGGAGAAGTCTTACACTCAGGCTATGCACTTTAACTTTTACAATTGCCTGAATTTTCACTCCTTGAGCTTATGTCCGTTTTTATTTTTTTCAATTTTTTTTTGTTTTTTTCAATCGTCCATTTTCAACAAGAAACTGTTTTTTCTATGGTGCAATTTAATATGCATAAGTAAGATATTGCTTGCTTAGTCCTATTTAAACGCACAGGAATTTGGACTGAACGAGTGAAACTGAATAGTTACCTATGTATATACTTCTGGAGTCTTAGACTATGCATTATTCTAGAAATTTGTACTTTTCTATAAGACGTTATGTAAATTTTTGTCATTTTTGAGTTGTCATCGGATGGATAGAGAATTTTTTGCAGGATCTAATGGTACCACTGGTTTTGCGAAAAATTTGTTTTTTTCTAGACGCATCTAACTGAGGATTGAAAAAACAAATTCAAAACAGTTCTTTTATGAAAGGAGTTGAGTCAAAATTCCAAACACAAAAAATTCTTCTACGTAAAAGTGTGAATGATAACTTGACTGTAAGTTTTTGGCCATAATAACACAGTGGAATTTTGATTAGGTACATATCTAAAAACAATAGAAGAACATAATCATTGAGCCGTCCTGAATTTTAAATACAAAAATAAAAAACCAGCTATAAGAAAATAATTTTCATCTCAAATAATAGGCCTATATACAGGTATATTATTACACACATTATGTACTTTCAAATTATGTCATTGAGAGCATAATGGAAAAAAAAACTCTAGCGCAGTAAGTCTCGCAAGAAAAGTAAGTTTTCGAGAGAAATAATTATGAATTTTGCTAAAAATTTATATACGTTAGTGATATGTTTTGATTGTAAGGAATTAGTTAGCTGCTGACAAAATATTAAGACAATGTGAAATTTAAAATAATTATTTCTTGAAATGAAAAATTACTTATGATGATAAAGTAGGTAAATAATCATATGATTTCAAATAAAACCAAAGAAATATAAAAAAGTTATGAAATAAAAAAAAAAAACATGAAAATGTGGTTAATTTTTGTAAAAAGAAAATATCGTGCTAATTAGAAAAAAAAAAAAGAGGAAAAATAAGTTTTGCCAGAAGTATCGTCTGGTTGATCTGCACCAAAACTGGTAGCCAAATTTGTAACGTACCTACTACAATGAATTAAAATAAATGTGTATTCCAAATTTTGTGGTTATTGGTGCAACATTGAGCTTCTCATAGCCAAAATAAAAATAAAAATGGTTATACCGGAAGAATCGTACGGTTGATCCGCACCGAAATCAATAAGTCTCTTTCTTGGCTAAGTGTAAATGTACGTATCAAATTTTGTGATTATCTGATAAAAATTGCGACCTGTACCGTGGAAACAAGAAATGGACTTATATCATATATACATATATGAATTTGAGTTATTGGTGCCAAAATTTTCCTGAGATCATGAAACATAAAATGTACCCATCTCCAACCCTAGGGACTAATACCACACCAAACGTAATAAGGCAATTTTCTAAAGAAAACCTACTTAAAAAGTCTTTGAGGTAAGTTCTTTTTATTGCAGAGTTCCCCCAATGTGTTCCTACTGTTGAGTACAAGTTATTTTCTAAAATAAGTTAGTTGAAGCTTATTGACTTTGGCGTACTCAGGAGTAAGGCAATGTTTCATTGGCATACCTGTTGAATTTCAAAATAAAAAAAGAGTTTGTAATAATTCAATTATCAATAAAGATAAAAAAAATTAAAAAACAGAAATACATAAATAGTCTTATTTTTTCAGCTTCTAACACACCTGTGTCAAAAGTGCCAAGACACACCACTGCTTATTGATAAGTAATTATGAATGATATGCTGTCTTAGTCTTGCCCTTCTCAAGGTATCAGTGAACATAGGTAATAGGCTTTTTACTGCCAGGTATGTATCATTATGTACGCACAAAGGTGATATGAGCCGCCATTTTGTGTTTGTTTTGTTTACATTTAATTTACATTGTTTATATTTTTAATTATTATTACCTACATATAATTATATTCAAAAATGCTATTGTGGAATACCTTGTTGTGAGAGACATTCACATGTAGAAGGTAATCTACAGCTTTGTGTGTTCTGCCACTTCATACATTTAAGTATGGGAGAGCCAAATCTAAGACAAACAGAGGCAATTTTGTAGCCAGTTTTGTGAGCTTATATACTGGATTTGGCACACACACAGACACACATATATACGGTAGTATGTCTTAGTTTACGTTGTTTCTTGTCTCTGTAAGGTGATAAGAAACAACGCAGCGCATTTGGTGCCAGTCTGTGACATCACTGAGATCCATATCTGGTATTTTGTTATGGCCAGTATAATATATACAGGTATGAACATACAGATGTACATGTGTTATTTCATTTAACGTCATAGAGACAAAATATGCCAGCCTTTGGGCGGCAACTGTCATCAAGGGGTTCAAGCCCCTGTACCTCATACGAGTATTGTCCCTAAACTTATAGTAAGAAAAACACAAAATTGTGGTTTATCTTTTATCACAGTCATGCCCATACCTGGCAGAAAAGAGACTTAATTAAGTACATTTGGAAAATAATACTATAAGCCCATGTGAAAAGATTTTTGTCACAGAGGTGTCCTTTAAAACATGAAACAGTTTTTTGTGCCTTCTGTAAAATCAAATGTTTTGACTGAACACATTTTGGAAAAAAGTGCAAAATTTTATTAACCCTTTTCCTGCTACAAGAATTTAGATGACTCAATCGTAAGGAGGAGGGGTCAATATTTTCTGGACCGTCCTTGACAGCCTCCCCCCTCCACTAAAATACCAAAACCACGACCATTAATAAATACCCACTGTTTCAAGATTTTTTCTGAGCAATGGGTAGTCCAGATCCCTAGAACCCCCTTATATATGCCCTAGGCCTGATAGTATTTTTAATTTCGAATACCTATCATTGATTTAATTCGTTTCAAAGTGGTTGCTAATGGTTCAGAATTTTTCTGTTTTTATCATGTCCGTGTATTTGGTTTGAGAGTAAAACGAAAATTTATGCAGCGACAGTTTCTGTGTTATATTCTCTGACGTCATCGTAGGTAACCTAATCACGAAATTTAATTTTTCTAATATAGACCAAAAACATGGACATCGTTCAATGTTTCTCCTTGCATAGGAGAACTTTGTTTATACTGTCATCCCCGTACACCTCAAAATTTCTAAAATTAAACGCAAACGGTGAATTTTAAATAGGTCTTCGGTTTTTACGTGAATTAAGATCAGAATTTGTTTTCAAGTCCGACTGAAATTTTATTCTTACGAAAAGGGGAGAAGGTTTAAAATTGCCATCTGAAACTTTTGGAGTTTATTAATTAAAATTTTAATTGAAATTATTTTTGTTTTTCCACTTTAAATTCTTTTTTTTTTCTTTCTTGAGAATCCCCTCCCTTAACAATTTCACCTCTATGCTCCAGTCCAGACGGAAGTGTAGAAATAATTTTAGAAGGATTTTTAATTATAAGTACTTTCGTCGAAGATATTCTCGTAATCGACCAAGCTGTAAAATTTTTCAGGTGGCTCACCAGATCGCATAATATTATAAAAACCGAAACATGTGACATGTTTCATACATATACCCATGTATACGACTGTGCGGGCCCCTTAAGGGCAGCTGAACCGAATAATTTGGAACACGTGTTAGATGAAGAACTCTCTCTTGGCTGCACGATTATCCAGTTAATTGTCTGCCTGTATCTTCGCTTTAACATTCAGAAAAAAAAGAAGAAAAAAGGGTAGGTAGATGAAACCCTCATTATTTTTGGTTTATTCTTAAACTTCGCCGACTTACATTTCGATAGTCTATAAATGTCTCTTTCTTTATGGGCACCTTTTGATTGATGCTACCATAAGAAGCGATTATATTTTCAAAACGTTAGAAAAATTTAATAAAAAAAAAATATATATATATATATAAAATAATTGAATTCCTACTAATGTGGGATTGCGTTTGATTGACTTATTTCAATTTTGAAATTTTTAGCAAATATTATTCAGTATTATTGTAAAATTACGGAGTATTTATAGAGGAAGAATGTTAGCTAGTTTTTCTGAATACGAACGTTAAACAAGCATTTTTGGTAAAACGATCACACGAAACAATGCAAAACAACGCTTAATTTCAGATTAGCGACACGTGTGCCATGCAAATCTAATGTCTGGTTAAATGTGGAAGTCACCAAATGGCAGTCGTCATTTTTACATACATTAATTTCTTACAATTGTTTTCAACACAATACATACTATTATACAGTAGATATGTGTGGTATATACCTAATAGGAACTTACCATAAACTGAATATATACGTTCATAGTATTAATTAACGCCGCTGCACCACGAATTTCTTCATACTTTTTAGTTGACGTGAAGCGTTTACCAAAGTGAAAAAGCAAAGAAATTAAAAAAAAACAAACAAACAAACTTTAAATGAGGACAAAAATTTTATAACTTCATATTCGTACCAACGAATGAGTACTACTGAAAACGAGTTTATGTTTTCACATCAAGTTCAAAACGTAAATGCAAGAGAATTGGTGGTAGCAGCAAGTATAAAGAGGGAGTATGGGTAATATCCTACATAATGTATATAGTAAATTTTCTTTCTTGTTTTTATTTTTATTTTGAGGAACCACTTACAAGTAGTTGTCCTTGTAGGTGTTTTATGGTATGCATATTAATGATAAAAAAAAAAAGAAGAAAAAGAAGAGAAACGAATGTTATTGGGTACTATGAAACGATAATACAACACTTTGAAATGAAACATTTTTATTCCTTTTTTTTTTTTCTTTTTGAAGTTGTTTCGATACTAATGTACCTACATATTAATACGTATAAATAGACGATAATAGGAACTTTCTTAAAATACGGGTACAGGTAGTTTAGTGAACTTTGGTTTGTAATATTGACGTATATATTATGACAGCTTATAAAAATCTATTAATGAACAGATTTTCTTATAATTTCTGCAGTTTTTGAAAATTATAAAGACAAGCGAAAGCAGGGTTCTATTTTTGGAATACAAGACGATTATATTATCGGTAAAATTTTTAGATTACGAAAATAAGAGGGGGAAGATAAAATTGTTTTTTGTATTTTGTTTTTTGAAGAAGCTAAATTAAAAATAGGAAGTGATAATTTTGCTGAATCAGACATGAAAATATGATTATTTTGGAGAAATTCGTTATTTGAAAATTTAATGAAGAAATTTGTTTAATATTATATAGCATAGTGGTTCCCAATTAGCTTCCAATTTTTCTGGGGACCCCATATTTTGAAAATACGTATATCGTCACCTTAAAAGAATAGTGACCCAACTGCAAATCTTACCGATTTGCAGTTAGAACGTATAACCAGTCATAAAAATATAGCTACATGGAAAGAAATAATGACATAAGTATAATATTACAAAATGCAGCTGGAGGGAAGTTGTGTCGTTTTCCAATTTCTCTATTTCTCACATAAATTTTAATGAAAGACTGACTCAACTGCTAATAATAACAGTTTGTTATCACCTCTCAAAAGAAAAGTGGCATAAGTGTAGGTTGTGATGTTATAGCATTGAAATCATATTAAAAATTAATAAATTCTTTCATGATAAGAATGTCTTAATGTTAGTTGTGACATTATAGCTTCAAAATTGTTAGAACAATTGTTCAGTGTTTATGATAGAGGTTTGACTTTGTCAAGTTTTGCATAATTTTTGGTCAGTTTGCCCATTGCCACGAATCCCAAAAAATATTCTTATCTAATTGTAAAATTTAAAACTTTTTTTCAAGGAAAGAACGAATTAACTGTAAATAAAGGTTGATTGTATGGTGAATACAATTGGAGGGTGGTTTGTTAACATCGTTTAAACGCATTAATATTGTCCTATTTTCTGATTCCAGGCTTCAACGCTAATAATGAACTCGAGATATTAGAATTTTTACGTAATTTTTTCACATTTCCCAGTTTCCTGAAGAATTAAGTTTTTTGCATTTGGGTCACTATTCTTTTGAGATGACAATATGAGGAAACTCCGGAACCCATTCCTTAGTGAATAATAAATTTTTTTTTCTATTGCAAACTGTCAGTATCCGGACATTTTACCGAATCCTTTTTTATCGAATGGCCATTATTCTGAAATCAATTATACCGAATCCATTTTACCACCGAAAAAAATTTCTATCAAAAAACCAAAAATTTTAAACTTTGTTTTTTTATTTTATTTTAAATATTTGAAAATGATTATTTCTCTATACCTTTATATTTTATGGTGTGGTATGCGACCCTGGATGGCACAATCCAGCCCAATACAAAACCTAACATAATCTCCCATAATTAAAAACACACTTAATTGAGTGTTCCAAGAGCATCTCCACCAACAGAATTTAGTGAAGATGCGAGTTGAGAGCCCAAGACCTGCTCAGCTAGCCAGGTGATTGTTTGAACCGCTTTATACCATGCAACAGGGAAGAAAAAAAGGTGAATCAAAAATTAATTAATTACCTCATAGCTGAATTTTCCGAGAAGGCGTCTTTTTTGAAAAGAGCAGCCTGAGTTAACCTCAATTGATTGCCTCGAGCGGGTCCGGTGCCCGCAAATATAAATTAAACCATAATAAAAAAAATTAAAATTATGTATTAAAAATTTAAGTTTCACAAAAGTGCAGACGAAAAAATATTTCGACCACAATGGTCGATGACAAAACGAAAGATACATAAAATTCATAGTATTACAAAGTATCAGAAAAAAATATATAATTTAGAAGAAAGATGCAGGGGAATTTCCAACAACCTCGGTTGTATTATATTATTGTCACCATTAAAAATAAGATGGTGGTAAGAAAAGATCGAAAAGTTGAAAGAGAGGGAAAAAATGTTTAGGCTACGTAGCTAGGCTAAGAGTTTAGTCTAGCCAAAGACGCTCACGGCGTTTCAAAGTGCGTGTGTTTTATTTTTAATATTATTTTAATTTTATTATTAGGGAAAATACGAAAAAATTTTGATTTTGATTTTTTAGGGGATGGTCGCATCCTACAATGGTGGGAGATAAGGTGAGGTGGATTGTTTTTTTTTCTCTAAATTAAAAAGACTTAAGTAGGCATTTTTCTTTTCTTTTATCAAATGGTGATTAGTTAGGTGAGGTTGGTTTTTTTTTTCTTTAATAAAAAAGACTGGGAAACTGCATTTTTCCATTTCCTCTTTTTATCAAAATTCAAAGTGGTAATTAGTATTCGGGAAAAATATGTTTCGGTGAAAAGTCTTTTGGAAAAACAGTTCTGGTATATCGGAATTTGGTTAAATAATAATTTGGTAATTTTCCATTCTGTGTTTTGGATTAAGTAAAATTGACCAGGAATCCTAGCTGACAGTTGCGGACCCACTGATAACATCCCACGGACAACATTTTTGAAATGGTTATTTTAGGTTTATTTTATTTATTTATTTATTTATTTATTTTTAGGCGGAGCCTGGAAGGCGAAGCACTCTTTAGGCCGCAGCTTTTTTGCAAATATAAGGAATATTACTCCTCTGAAAATGCCTAACTAATTTGAATGAAATTTTGCATGCACATTCTGTACTCTGTTCATGCTGAGAAGTGCATGACATCATAAACCATATCCACGCTTGTTTATTTGAAAAATTGAAACACGATGTTTATTTACTCTACAAAATAACTTCAAATGATGCGCATCATATTATAACGTTGTGAATCTATACCTTTTCCTCTTCCCTCAACCAACCGCCTTGTCTAAAGGTGATTCTGACATCACGCACTTCTTACATTTAGTGTGAAAATAGCATACATCATATATAGGATGCAATGCAGCAAATTTTATGTAAAAATAAAAATTTTAAATTGAAAAAATAAATAAAATAAAAAAAAAAGTAAATAAAAAAGAAACAAAAATAAAAAAAACAAAAAATTAAAAGTAAAAAAAAATGGAGTTACATATTCTCTACATCCACGTCATCTCCGGTCAACACCAAAAAGAGTTTTATCACGTTAGAATTTTCTTTCAGTGTAATTAGTTATATTGAAAAATTGAAAAATATATTTTATAATTTGTTAACACCATTAAATGATGTGGAATGTGCACGCGAAATTCTATTAAAATCGGTCAGGTAGTCTAAGATGAGTAGGTATACCTAGCATCTATTCCTATAATTTGCAAAAAAAACTAAAGAAGAGGGATGAGCCTTCGAGGGTCCGCCTTCTTATGCCCGGAGTATGCCTAGTTTATTTATTAATTTAAATCGTATGCAAGTACTGGGTGTTTTGTAAGTGGTTCCTTAATCCGAAATATGGATACAATAAAGTACCTACGGATTAAGAAAAAATTTCTTCTTAACGTAGCCCATCTTTAAAATTGAAGTAGTCAGAAAGGCGGATTTCTTGGTAGCCCAAAAATTCGACACATTATCGGTATATTTATTATTTAGGTATTTATTCATTTAGGTACTCATTTATTTATTAATACGTTTTTTTTTTTTTGTTTTTTTGTATTAATTGTTTTAGTTTGGGAAAAATTGTAATTTTCGTTTCATTTTTGATTAGCCCACTTTAGATGAACGAAGTTAAACGATTTGTTCCGGATTTCTTACATTAAATACCAAAACCTATCGTAAAACAGTGTAATCTTGCGAACCCAGGTTGATATTGAAAGCTTTGACTTTTTTTCACCTTGAGTACAAATTTTATGACTAAAGAGATGGAATTGTTGGATCACTGAAATAATAGATTTGAAATTAAGCACGAAAAATAAATCAATTATTTCAAAATAACTGAAGTAAATAGTTTCAAATTCATAGGCGGACTTTGCCTCAAAAATAGGAAGGCTAGATATGGGGAAAAAAAAAGTTATTGGGCCAAAATATTTTTATTGATTCTTATCAGAACAACAAGATTTTAAAACAATTTGCTCCCGGCTTGCCCTAGTTGCCAAATTTCATTTTTGGCCATGGAAATTTTTGAATCGGCTAATTCAATTTTCAGGAAGGAGGCTAAGGGCCTAAGCTACCTATCACCCCACGTCCATCTACGATCAAATTCTTTCCATTTTTCTACTGAAGTATATCTGTTATCAACCTTTTTTTACACAAAATGGCGTACGAATACATTTTCCTACTATACCGGTTTATTTGTGTACCTCCAGAAGTTTTATCCCTGCTCCGTTTCTGAAGAGTGGTTCCGAAAATTCCAATGGAGAACTAACCTCCAGAAATACCCTTGGCTACGATACTGCACGTGGAGGTACCAATTCAGTTTTTATATTAAGATTATTTTGCCTAATTATTAATCAAAAAACTGCTAGGTATTCGTAAAAAGTAATTTTGAAAGCAATGTTGGAATCAAAAAAATAAAAAAATAAAAACAAAAACAAAAAACAGAAACAATGGGATGGATCCTATTCTTTTCTTTCTCACTCTTGACATACGAATATGACTTCTACGCAGTATTTCTAGATAATTTAAATTCGTATAATGCAAGGAAAAAAATCGAAAAAAAAACCAATATTTAAAAAAAAAATTAAATCCTTATGATTAGGTTAATATTAAGTCAAGCACACAAGCATTGTTTGTCACTTCAAAACACTTGGAAGCAACACTTCGACAAATTTGGCAAAGAAAAAAAAAAGGCAATTGTCTAATTCAAACAAATTTTTAACGAGTAAAAGAAAACAACTATAGTTAAGAAGATATGACAGTTAATACGTATAGCAAAGGAGAACTAGACTGTGTTATAAATGAAAAATTTTTGTTAAGAAAGCGCAAAAGTTGTAAAACGCTACTTACGGTTTATAGTGATGAGGAGAAATTACGAGCCAAAAAAAAAAAAGAAGAAGAAAAAAGATAAAAAAAGCATGAATGATCGCCCACTTTGAAAATGTCGCGTGCACTTAATTCACAAAAAAACACTGTCGTCGTGAAGTGTAACCAAAACGGATTTCGTACCTATAAAAAATACGACCTTGGCAGTAACTATAGTCTCCACTACTTCTACTAACGTGTAAGTCGAACGTAAATAGAAATTATAATGATATAACCTCTTCCTTTTTTGAAGTGGGTTAAAAATAGTCCTTTAATTTTAGGGTTAACGATTCTACCAACTTTTAGAAACTCAAAAATATTTTCGAATTATTGGGGTAAATTCAAGCTAGCCACTTTTCACCCCCTTTCCACGACTGCAAAAAGGCCAAATGACAACATTTTTGATTGAAAATAAGAATAGGTAGTAAAATAATATTTTCGTTATGACAAGATGGGGTCGGAAACTGATAATGGCATCTAAAGTTTTTGTGCTTTTTATTACCACCATTTCGTGTGTAAGTTGGTGTTGTTTTTTTATCAGAATAATTCCACAACTCGATTAAATTTTCATAATCAAGATGGGTTTTTCTTTGAAAACTGTACGAAAAAAATACAAAAACTGCGCTTCAAGTTTTCAAATGTGGGCCTTTCTCAGGGATGTATCCAAGGGAGGTGATTTAAGTGTTCAACACCATTTATAAGGTTCGAAAAAAAAAATACTTAAATAAAGTTTTTAGACCACAAAAAATATCTAAAAAACTTTTGCATTGGCTCCGATTGCGAAATTGTTTTCTCAAATTTTAAAATACCCCCCCCCCTCAAGAAGCAAATTTTGGATGCGACACTGACTTTTCTATCGCCAATCAGTGAGAAATGGATAGTTGAATCTGAAAATATCTTATTATAGTACAAATACGGTTTAAAAAATTAACAGCTTTTGCGACCTGTCGCAACGCAGCAGTGTTCGGCGAATGTCTCATCTTGTCATGACTCGGGACTACAAGAGTGAACAAATGAAACATTTCTGTACTAAAAAAAATTTTAAAAGCGTTACAAAACGTATAACCACCCCGAGACGCCCCTTAAATAAAATTATGATGTTATCAGCCCCGCCAACTGCTCCTGAGATAACACACATCAGCATCCATTTCAACATAGCCACATCAATGGGCAATAAATAGACACGTAAGAAAACTGGGTTGGATTCGTATGATGCAAACAAACCCCAGTACCATAACTGAAGCGAATAAGTTAGTTACCCAGAATGACTCCTTCCTCCCTCCCAAAAAAAGAACAAACAAACGAAACAAAACGAAGGATAGGCCTACCTGGGACATATCACAAATGTTAGAAATGAAACTTTGCACTTCAACAAACATATCCGGTGATCGTCACGCAATAAAATGATAAAAAAGTTTTCTAACTAACACTTTTTGGGTCACACGGGGGCCCAATGAGTAGTTCAATCCAAAAATGAACTGAAAATTTAAACTCTGTGTCTTAAAAAACATAACTAACGATGTAGCACTCAATTTTTTAAGAAAAAATAAAATTATCCAAACTTTTTTTGGGTCCCACGGGAGTCCAATGAATAGGTGTTTCAGTCCAAAAATGAACTGAAAATTTAAACTCAGCGCCTCAAAAAATATAACCAACGATGTATTACTCAATTTTTAAAGAAAAAATTATCCTAACCATCCTAACCTTTTTTTTGGGTCACACAGGAGACCAATGAGTAGGCACTCCAGTCTAAAAATGAACTGAAAATTTGAACTCAGCGCCTCAAAAAATATAAATGACGATGTATTTATCACTCAATTTAAAAATAAAAAAAAAACAATATCCGAACCCCTTGCCTATTAAAGTTCATAATCTGAACTAAAAAAATTGAAATTTTCGAATAAGCACGCGAGTGACGGCTGTTCTCGTTTCCTTTATCACGTATGCTTCTGTTCGTAAATTTCATTTAATTTTATTTCGAAACTTCTAAATTTAGCAACGACTTTAATTCCAGTAGATCGTGTTGGAGGAATTTTAAAAGGGTTATTTTTCTATTTTCAGCATATTTTTATTGTGTTTTTCTCAAGTCAGTTCGATCGCTTGAGAAAAAAATTTTTTTTCAATCCTTTTTCGTTTCTATGGCTTACAAAACGAATACATTTTTAAATATTAGTCAAAAATTATTTTATCAATTTTAGAACTAATGAAATGAGACCACACATTGCGAGATCATCCTCTATCATTTAAAAAAAAAATTTATCAAAATTGGTGCCCAAGATGAGGAGTTATGTGGGAAAAAATATTTACAAAATAAACGTAATATATATACGGATTAAACTGATAAACTCCACATTTTTTTTTTTCCAGTCTGTTAGAATGACCCTCAATAAAATTGCAAAAATTATTGAAAATAGAACTTAGTTAAAAGGTATCTCGTAAACTGGTAGCCTTTTTAGAAAGTGAAGTGTCCACCTTATTATGAACCGTGGGCTACCGTCCACAAAGAATTAGAACTTCTAATTAAATTTCATGTTTTCAAAGCCCTTTGAAAAAAAGAGTAGGCAAAACCTTTTCGCAATTGTAAAAGCTAAGTTATTTCAACCTAAAAACGAACCTTTTTTTTCTTTTTTTTTGAAAAAATTTCTGTAAAATTTTTATTTTTTATGAATAGTATGTGAACATTAGTCGGAACATACGAAAATGGTCTTTTCTCATAATGAACTTAAGACAAAAACCTTCCATTGTTTCGCTTTTATTTTTTCTTAAATCAAAATTATAAAGAAAACGATGTAAATTCAATTTTGAATTATATTTTTAGTTTTATTTCACGAATAAAAACAATTTACTAGATCAAATTAAAAAATAAGGTAGTTGATTTGAAGTTGGATAGTGAGAAAATTATTCAAAAATATAAACTAACGGCATAAAGACGAGTAAGTGCGACTAAACAATTAATATTTTAAAAAGAAAAGAAAAAATAAGGAATTTTCTCTTCAAGTGTCAATTAGTGGTAGAGGGCGAGGAAACAGTTGATATTAAGAAAAACTAACAGAAAATTTGAATTTTGTTCCATTTGCAATTGCAATTGCGTATTGATGTGATTCAGTACAATTTAGGTGAATTGAGAAAGGGCTTCCATTTTTAGCTGGTTTTTTATCAGTATATTGAAAATAAAGGATAAACTGGCGTAAGACTTTAATTCGGAATTTTAAAGCTATTGACACTGCCATAATAAAATGAAAAGAGGA
Organism: Ericerus pela; assembly: GCA_011428145.1. Lineage (NCBI taxonomy): Eukaryota > Metazoa > Arthropoda > Insecta > Hemiptera > Coccidae > Ericerus > Ericerus pela. Next base: position 1,661,289 of record WOFM01000207.1, read on the forward strand.
CAAATGTTTAAAGCTACCTAACTTTCAGCAACTTGTACCTATATGTATTGGGTATCCCTTACCTTTTAAATACCCAGCTTAGAAATTTTATCTGTAATTTTAAATTTTGAGGACATTAATTAGCATTTTTATTAATATTTTGTTCTTCTATCAGTTAATTGAGAGAATAAATTTTAATTTTTTGGATAAAAACTGAAAAAAAAAAAAACTGCCTAAATTGTTTTTGAAAACCTTATGTGATAAAATTGGCTCATTTTTAACGTTTTCATTTTTTTTTTTTTTGTGAGTTTTAGTTTCCTTTAGCAACATTATTAAACTATCAACATGTGTATGAAAAGTAAACACTGACATGAAACAAAAATTTTTAATTCTTTTAAAAAAAACGTTATGGCTTTCCAAAGATAATAAAAAACTATATCTATTTATTATACTTGGGTTAATTTTTAGAAATTTTCAAGTACTGCAGAGAAAAGATGAATTGTCTTTTTTGTCTATTTTAAAATTGCAGCGGAAAATTAATCGTTTTATTGGTTTTAATGATATTGTCATTGAAAAATATTTTCTGGTTATTATTATCTTGTAAACTTTCTTCGTTAAATTGTATTTCTAAATTTTTAGCCTCTATAATTGTTACGCACCATTTAAAAAAGCTGCCTAGCGTTTTAATCGAAGGCAGCATAATATACTCCAATAGAGGTTGAGAGTCGAAAGTGCCTCTATCGATCGTTTGAATTAGACGCATCATAAAATAATTTTTGAAATTACCTATTTAGTTTTTTATCGTCGTAAATGTTGATTTTATTTGAAAAATTATTTAATAAAAAATATTTCGCTTCTAATTTTAATAATAAAATAGTTATTTGTGATTCCAGTGAAAAAAGTAGGTAATTTTGATACAAGTGTGAATTTTTCAGTAGATACGAACCGAAGGCGATCGCTGCAAATCACACGAGTACCTATCAATCACTTTCTTTTCATGCTTGTCTCCTGCTATTTTTTGCAATAGCCCCCCAATAAAAAGGAAAAGAAAAAAAGACAAAACATTATTTTTTAGAACTAGATAATAATCAATAATTTTAATTTTTTCTGCTAAATATTCTCCGTATTCCTCTCATCCCTCCAACCACTGTAAAAATTACTCAAAAAATTCTTTTTCCAAACCAAATAATTACCTAACTTAATAATTTTACTTTAGAAAAAGCAAAAAACTGAGAAAATATTGGAGCCATGCCAAAAAGTGATCGAACCGTGTGAGAATTGAGAAAGTCAACTCGAAAGTGTGTATACGCCCAACAATGTTTTTTCACGTCATATTGAAATTCACTGCTTTTTGTTCAGTCAAGAGGCATTAAAAAACATATTGTTTGGTTGGATGTTGAAAAAATTAGTAGGTATCAATATTCATCATTTAGGTAGTCTGATGTGTACAATGCATTGACTGGCAGTAGAGTGTGGTTGAAAAATTTCACTTTTTCCAAGTTCTTGTCCTAATGTAGCTTATATTGCGGCTACTAATTTCTATTTACCAAGTCAGAGTATAATCAAGAATGAGGGATGATTTTACAACATTTTCTCAATGTTGAATGCATTGTACACAAAAACTGGTAATAATGTAGGTAACGATATTTTCATATCATTTCTAATTTTCCTATAAATTTTATTTCTAATTCTCATATTCCGTAAATTAATTTAAAATATATTTTCGTACATTTTCCTTTAGAAACTATCATGTCATTTGGTTGAGTATTTACTTGTCCAGTGATATCTATCATTTTATTCCTTGGAATACATTTCCTTAGTCAGCAAATAATATATTTCTCTTAATTTCAAATATATACCTACTTTCCCACTTTATGTCCTTAGTTCCTGTTTTCATTGGCTAAATCATTATGACGTATGAGAAATAACCACCGTGACACAATATATAAAATTACTCAAACTCCCTTAGTTCTAAGCTTAACTTACTATTCTGTTTTATTCATTCTTTTACTTTCACTCATATACTCAACAACATTTTGTATTTTAATATAATACCTACACACCATTATAAAATTTTTTGCAACACATGCACAAAAGAACGAGTTTTACATGCATATACAGCAAATGTAAAAAAACAAATTTTTGGCCGGTGACGTAAACGCTTTGACTATACAGAATTAACATGGACTGCTATTTGTGATAAAAATGATGTTAGAAGACGTAAGATGAAGTTAGTCGGGTCGGGTATGATAAGGATTCGTAAAACAGTAAAATATTGCTGAAATTTGAGGTTGAACTGAATTAATTATATTGAAAATATAAAAAATTACAAATAAGTAATAAGTAGAAGCATTTTCTATGGTATTAAATTAAATTTTCATAATTTCTATTCTAAACAAAATTACCACTCAAAGAACATTGAAATCCTTATCAACCCAACCCGACTAACTTTTTCCTCCTATGTCTTGGCAATTGATAACAAAATTTTGTACGTATTTTTCAATCAAATATCAGTCCATGTTAATTCTGTATAGTCAAAGCGTAAACGATAATTTTACAATCTCTTGCACATCCAAATCCTGCGCAAGAGTGTAAAAAGTTCCTGCGCAACAGGGTGTAAAATATTCGAATATATAGGTAATTATTTTGATATTATTATTTAGTTATTTCGTGAAAAACTATTCGTCAAGTTGCCAATCCAATCAAACACAACATTTCATTATAAAAAAAAATCTCAAATGATTCCTCAACCTCTAATTAAGTTAGAGAGCTGTGGTTTGTAATGATCAAAAGCGGATAAAGTTAAAAAAATTTGCATATAATTTTCTAATTATCTGTAGCTATTTGACAACAAATAAACCAAAAAAATGCAAATTATGGGAGATTTGCGATATTTTGAAATTTATAAACTTCTCCTTTTTCCTTCAATGAGGTGTATGGCAAGGCCTTGTGGGCTATTTTAACTCGTGTTAAGTTTGCAGCACTCATCTTCGGCTTGTTGGCAAATTCTTCACACTTGGTAAATAATTAAACGTTCGAAAAAAAATTGAAAACGACTGCATGTAGGTACATAAAACAATAAAACTAAAATGTTAAAAACAAGTTTTTCAGGTTTGATAATAGTAATTTTTTTACAAAGTGAAATTACAACTAACACAGTCTCTGGTAGAAATGCATTCCAAGTCACATGTTATAAATATATAATTCAAGATTTTAGAATAAAACAATGTAAATCTCTTCATATTAAATATTTCTCTGATCCAATTATTGATAAATGTAACGTGGATTTGACAACCTTGAAATACAAAGCATTATTATAGATATTTATTCAAAACATTAGGCAGTTTTATTGGTTAAGAATTTTTAAATTCCTTAGATGTGCTGTTGAAAACTCTCCACTTTCCATTTGATTTCAATCAGTTTCATAATTAGGCTTAATGATAGGTACTTATGAAATCAACATTCATTTATATATCTTTTATTGCACAATTTAAATATATTGAACCTAACAGTATTGATTTTCATATTAATATCAAAAGGTATTTCTGCCAGCCACTGCGTTAGTTGGGGTTCCACTTTGTTAAAAAATTATTATTATAAAACCTAGAAAACTTATCTACAAATTGTTGAATATTATGTTGGTGTAGAAGCAGACACAAGTCCTTTTAGAGGTGTAGAAACAATATTGAAACAGCAAACCATCAATAATTCAAAAATTTGGAGAGGTTTGTTTGTTTGAAATGGATTCTGTTAATGGCTCATTAATAGAATCCTTATAAACAAACAAACCTATTTTTGATAACATACAACGTCACCTCTATTTTTTGTTGACTATAGCCTGCCAGTGGCTATGGAAAGTGGAAACTCCCATTTCAGATTTCTTTGGCCAGTGTTATTCACCGTAAAAATACCAATTTTTTGAACCATCATTCGTATTTTTACAGTGAATGTTGAATGCTGCAGAGGGGCACAAAATTTCATTAGATTGCCAGAAAACGGGTCAAACACAATACCTCTTTCTGACGCAGTCGGTAAAAAAAATAGCCCACATTACGCACTTGTCATGCAATATAATATATTAACTGTGTCGTATGTCATTTTTGTAACAATATAATAGTCATAAATTACTTTTTTTAAATATAAAAATTTAATGGTGGTGCTTCTCAGTTCTGTCTATATTAATATTATTTTGAGCCCTGCTTCCCAAACAACCTATATATAATTACATCGGTAAACAAAATAACTTCCTACTATCTGTTTGAAACACTTGATCTACCATTGGTCTTATTAATTTAGACCTTTTAATCGACATAGGCGACACCAAATCTTTTTCTTTGTCAATAGATGTTTGTAAACGTCCAAATTAATTGATTTAAAGTCACCACCCCTTGGTACATACCTGGATGGAATATGAGGAAATACGTTCATAAACAAAATTAATTTTATAGCAAGAATAGTCATGCGAAAAAATGTTCAAAATCAACATTTAATTTTCCGCCAAATAATTTATTATTAATATATATTTATGTTCAATTTCAATGCACTGAACGACAGTAAAGTAGAGATGAAAATTATTGCAGTTTGTTTTCTTGTAATATACGGGGTGTCTGAATTTTGTTCAAGTGGCCAGATATATCCGTGATAGAAAATGTGCAAAACCGAAGCACGAAAAGTTGTCAAATTTTATATTGAATGGTTAATTGGGTTTCGAACATTGGAAAACAAATTTTTACGCCTAACACGAGAAATTATTCTGCGTTGTGTAGGGCAGTTGGCCTACTTATCTATATAACTGTTTAAAGAACGATTACAAATTTACAAATTCTTAATAAGTTCTAGCCCTTTCAATTTTGATAATAAGTAAAATATTGTGGTATCGTCAGTTTCTTGGTCGAAATTAGTGTCTAGTACTACTACTTGTCACAGTAAAAAAGAAAAAATGTCTATTCCGCTGATAATAATATTTCATGTCATACTAAAAAATTGTAGTTCCTCACTATGTGCAAAAGGCTATTTTCGATTTGGTAACATTCCATTCTAAGATTGTTTATTTTATCGAGTTATGTAGATATCAATCTGCTTGCCAATGAAATTCGGACACCTTGTAAATCGCCGCTTATATTTTTAACTGCATCTTGCAAGGATATTTGGAGTGTAACATATAAGAGTACGATTTAATCAGTATTTTCTCAGAGGTAGGTTCTTAGCAAATTGAAATTGTGAAAAAACTACGAGTGTTGCATATTTTTTACTCGGCTATTTTTGGAACAAAATTAATATTTTTAATGGAGATAATGCGAAAGAATTGATTCTGTCACATTTTCTGCATTGGACATGATTAGTAGTATTCGATATGGTAAAACACATAAATTAAAGTTTCAAAAAGAACAACTGAAAGTACTTCATTGTTAAGAAGGGCTTATGGTACATGTATTTAATTAATAAGATCGTAGGTAATACTTAGGTATTTTTAGAAGAGAACCTTACATCAGAACTTACTCGTACCGAGTTGGGTCAATAAATTCGACAATTTTTGAGCAAAAAACTTTTTTCCCAATTCTACCTGAAAAATCAAACCACCGTTCCGGAGAACAATACTTCTGTACTTTTTTAAATCGAACAGCCTATTATTGAAGATGCTATTTGTTTCCATTATTTTTACATTGAACAGATCTATGGTGATAAGTGACGTCGAGGGTATGATTTCAGTACGGCTAATGGCTACAGTGAAAATTCATCCCCCCACCATTTGCGGCGAGAAAACTGAAGGCGTTAGTTTTGACGCGCGAACAAATACGCCATTTCTATACCAGAAGTCTTAGTACTAGTAAAATCTGTTCGTGTGTTATTGTAAATTAATTCTTCACCGAGCGTGAAATGAGTGCTGCTATCTGTAAGCGTTTCATCAAACTAATTTCTCGATCAAGTTGCTGACTAATCTTCGCTGCCTCGAATCGGGACTCGAGAGTGTTATTTTACAAAACGATTCCTACGATAGTCGATGTTTGCGTTTGGTACTCGTGTGCTACTCGCCGGTTTATTTTTGTCGTGCTGCTGCATAAATTAATTTTCAAATTGTTTTTAAATTTGAACCGTTTCACGTGGTTTTAAACTTTCCGTTAAATTCTAGCTTCGTTGCAATTTTTCGTTTTTTTTTTTTCAACTGTGAGTGAATGTTGTGCAGTTCTATAAACCAAATTTCGTTTTCGTGGTGAATTTGTCTGGTTCCATTCTTGCCGTAGATAATAAATATTAAATTTTTTCGTTCTATTTATATGTCAAAGAGAAAAGTAAACAAGTTGAAACTTATCCGTTGAAGAATATACCATATGTATATACATATAACTTCTATGGTGTTCGAGTGTTTCAGTAAAATGGCTACGTATTTTGTTTTTATTATTTGTGTTTTCTAATCCCTGCATGGTTGTAAGTGGCTTAAATTTTCTTCAACCCATTGTAGTGTATTTTATACTGATTTTGAGATTTAATGTACATTATTCAGTTCTTCGTGGAGCGACGAAACGGTAAAAACTGAAATTTAAATTTTCGATTTTTTGATTTTGTTTCGTCATTTTTGTTCATCGTATATAATGATCGTTTCCATCAGTTTTGTCAGTGAATCGTGTACATTCGAGCGTAATTATTATATTAAGAGACGAAGTACCTAGCTTGTTAATTAGTTCGTCTCCATATACATATATGTATACGTAGGTACATGATGAAGGAAGCAGAGATAGATATTGATTTTGATTGCACGAATCCGAATATAGCGGATTCGATGAATGGTTATTTTCAAAGTTCGTTCGCCAGATTAATGGCATTACAGAATAACAGCCAATGCAAATCGTTGGATTCGAGTTTTTTGCGAAACGATTTGCACGACAGTGACACAATATGCGATTATATGCCCGGATGTGTGCCAATTGTGGCGAATATCAGCAAATCTGCGAATGTATCGTCAGCGAAATCGTACGCCGAGAGTTTCAAGAATCGAGCTTTGACATCGAATAAAAATGATCAAGTATGTAGGCTGCAGCCATAATTTACTATAGGCTACAATGCTGCATTGAATACAATTTAACTATACGTAATAATATTTTATATCTTCCTTTCATTGTTTTGCACTAATCGTAGAATTTTCACGGACTGAGAAATTTTAAAGAGTGGAGTGAAGTTGGTGCATGAAACCCGTATCGTAGAACGATACTTAAGTAAAGATTCGCTATACCTACTTAAATAATATTGTATCTGTGACTCCCATGTATACGTATAAGATAAATTTTGCTGAACGAGTACTCGAGTCTTATTTAACGTTAATAAATGTTCTAGAATACGGGTGTGAGTCGGTATTGAGTGGCTTTGGCATTTCGTGACTTTTCAATTATAACTTAACGTTTGAATTGCAAAATTCAGTCTCTGATTTACGAGGGTAGGCTGAAAAGTTATGCACACTTGGTTCTATATTTTCGAAAATAGAAAGAAATATTCAAATTATGTTAACGAAGCTATTATATAAGATTATTAGAATTCTCGACGCACCATTTTGAAGCTAATCGCAACATTATGACATATTGCCACTTAATCCTCATCAGGGGCTCTTCGAGCTGGGGGCTGTAAAGGTTGTCTCATCCCCTGGCTGGCTAAACTACTTCGAAGAGTCACTGATCCTCATTTTTCGTACTGTATACTGATAACAGAGAGGAGGCAAACAAAAAACGGAGAAAGTTTATGGGGCAATTTGTGGTGGGAGGGAGAGAGGCCAAGGGAGATATAAACATAAATTAGCAGTAGTAATAAGAAATTACGTTTTCGTAAAATTTTAATTAGAAAATTATATTAATTTTTTGAGGGTCAAGTTGGAGTTACTCGATTTTCTGGGGGGAGGTGCCCCATCCTAGCCATCCATTGGTTTGATAGGAATTTGTGTAAAAGCAATTTCTGCCACAGTACTGCACTATTAATGTATGAGAATATCATTAAGTTGTCATGGATCCGCTAATTAATTGTATTAAACCCATGTGTGCCACTCAGTTGACCACTAACAATTTTTTCTTCTTGCTTGACGATGCCTTCACTAATTTGGTGGAAAATTTTTATCTCTGCTTGGGACAAAATCGAGTCAGAACGTTGAATCAACCATCCTACTGGTTAATGTAGAATATGGTCCATGAAATTTTTCGTTGACCGAAGATTTGGTAGCTTATCACAGCAGAATTTTTGATAGAAGTTGACTACAATTTTCTGTGGTTTATTCACATTGATGTCCCGATAATTTTTTATTGAATTGCTCGAAAACCATTCTAATGCTGGCAACAAATTCGTAAAATATTTGTCTTTTCTCATAAATACGGTTCTAACCTTGAACTGTGTTTCTAATCGTCTTGAATTGCTACAAAACTTTAAATAGGTAGACGGCAATTTCTGTCCAGAAAACGAGGCAAAGTTTTAGAAAATGTTCTGCGACCGTAGGTATATAGTACTTACCTATATATTATGAAAACAATAACCACAACGGTGCTGTAATGCGTTTTCAATAAAAATTTTGTGGTTTGTGGTGGTAATTCTGATTTCCCTAGACAAGTTATTATGTTTGTGAAGACTTGATTATAGCTTATACTGTGGTCCAATATTCCAGTTGCAGTGTATTATTTTTCCTATCTACGTTCAGTAGTTGGTTGCCGGTATAGTGTATTTGATGATCCGTATAAAATATTTTCATTAAATTAATCTGCATTCTATAATGTGGTTCCTATTAACAGTGCTTAAGCGTTGCACGTTCTTCATTGTATAAATGCATTTCTGATTTTTTCATCAATGCAAACAATGTTACTGCTCCAAAATTCTCGAAAAATTTTATCAATAAGTATAAAGATACGTAATTTACACGTTATACCTCACAATACTTACAAACCGAATTTACAAATTAAATGCTGAAAAGTGATTTTTATACAGTGAGAAAAGGGATTACGAAATTATTGTTAATTACCATTTCGATTGATAAGAGCTGGATATTTCGGAACATCTGAATAAAATTAATTGATATGATTGCAATCGATCAATTCTAATCAACGAATGAGATTGTCTAATAAAATTTACGATCGGTCACTTTCTTAAAATTGAAATCGTTTTTCATGTATAGCCTATAAGTAGAAATTTTCAAAGTAAAAATACTACCTAATGGGTATATTATGCTATAGTACTTCATGGTGTACGTAGAATAGCAGAAATTATTTTTGGAATTTGATGGGATTATACCTATAAGACATTCGAACGTATTGGCGGTGGAAGTATCGAAGACTTTTTCAATGTTTTCATTTTCGAAATAATTTTGGAATTTGGTTATTCTATGTGAATCCCAGTATATCCTGCTCCCGGCAAATAAATATCTGATCAACTTAAGTATGTCTGTTACTGTGACACACGTTTTCGTCATTCAGTAATAAGTCGTCAGTGGCGATCAAAATTCGATTTTGGATGACTTTTTTCATCTTTGTGGATAATTTTTCCTTTCCTTTGTCGAGTCAATTCAGATTTAAATGTCCATGATCAAGGAACTGATTCTATGACCACAGAACATGAGTAGTTTGAGAGCTCAGTAATGATGAACTTAATAACGAAATCAATATTTAATTAATTAATGTTATATTATTGTTTCATCTCTTAAACTCAAACGGTATGTGAAAATATTTAAAAAAATGATGTCTTGGTGTGATTTTTAGTCATGAAATTGAAAATTTCTTGGTCATGGTGAAACAATGGTGGCACCTCCTCACCTTCTGTCATTGAATTTTCTGTATGGTCTTTATTATTAATGTATCTACTCTAATGAAGGTATGGTATAACAACATTTCGTGAAAAAAAATAGTATATTATACAGTAAGGTTCAAAAGTGAGTATTTACATGTGAGGGAAGTTTGTAAAACGAGCACAGCGAGTGAGCAATTCCCGAGATCTTAATTCACTTTTGAATCTTGTTGAGGAAGATATTTTATATAATTAATGATCATAAAGCTGCAAATGATTAAAATTCTGTCATAAAGATGAGTCTTTCACAAAAATTATAAAAAATGGAACAAAATATCAACCTCCTCATTGTGACAGATTCAACGTTTCATTCAGAAAGTGTAACATCTACCTCGATTAAAGGTGAATGTGCTTCTATGTAAAAAGATACTTCACATTTTTATATGGAGCTATTCATTTACATCGAGATTACATTCATCAATGATAAAACCTACTTTTCACTCACAAAATACCAGCATAAACATTGTTTTTCTGATCATGTGTTATATAAAAAAATTGTCTATATACCTACTTAGGAAAAAAAAAAGAATTATGTTTTTCATAAAATGACCTAATTATTACAAAAAAATTTGAGAATTAAATCCCTTTTTACATTGATTTTCTGATTCTTTCCACTTTCTACTTTCTACCAATGTCTAATGATTTCATCTGAAGGATATTTGTTTCATTTTTACTCAGTTTACTTGCAAACGAAATATTAAAATTGTTTTGTTTTTAATTTGGCGAGAAAGTAGTTTATTGGTGAAATAGGCCTGATTTTAAGATAATGTGGCCTGGGGCCCACAAAACTTTTGAACTAAATACATCCATTGGCCATTGCCATTGATTTTTATGAATGAATCGATACCTTAAAATCAGGTATCGATTCTAGAAATATCGAGGGATTTAAAATACCATCGATACACTATATTTTTTGGTCGATATATCGAAAAAGTATTGATATCGATAGAGTATCGACATCTTTAGAAGTTGGGAACAACCGCTGAGACTAACAAACTTTCTTTGATTATTAAAAGTTTAAATAAAAATTATTGGATTTATGCCGCATAGGCATCTCCTGAGAGCCATAGATTCTGGAGAGGTATTTCAGCATTCCACTAACCAGGCAAAGTGCTCGTTGTATTCAATAAAGCCATTCTGTAACAAAACAAAAAATTGGTGCTAATTTTTTTAAAACTGGTGATACAATCGTCTTTTTTGTTCGTCCTCATATAGAGGGCCACCGACTAATGAGTTCCCCTTCCGACACGAAACGATTATTTTTTTCATGCGTTAGCATTGTGTAAAAAAAAAGATAGATGACGATGGGTTAAAAATTCGTCAGATGGTTCACCCTTTTGATGTTAATTTCGAGAGTCGTCCTTCGATAAATTATTTCCGCCGGAAGCCATTTGCAAGTACCAGGTAATTTGTCGAGATACTTGTATTGCTAGGTAGTTACCTACGTTGGCTGGTCGACTGAATTCACATTAAAAAGAATTTTAAAAAAAGGAAAAAGTCATCGTGATTGTCTCTGCAGTTCATAGACACATTCGCGTATATTTTACAGGCACTGCTGATAATTCGCGTTCACCAAATGGAAGTCGGTAGTCGTGCACTCTTCAGTTTTGCAATACGAAAGCCATTATTTATTGAGCAGGCGGTTTTTTTAAATATATACATTTTCTTTACGCGAATAAATCGTTTAAAAAATATTTTCTGTTTTTTTTTTTTTTTTTTTGTTTGTTTGTTGGCTGGAACAAGCTGGCTGGAGAGACGGACTGATGGGTTTAATGGCACACCAAAATTCTTTGTACAAACCGTCCAAGGACAAGACGTGTGTATCCGCTTTATTCTTTTTTACGGTTTTCGTACTCTGCTTGAGTATACATATTATACATATATATGCTAAAAACTCGATTAAGCGTTTCTACGTTGTTTTGTATTTTCTGCGTAATTGCAAAATAAAAATTTTTCATTAAAAATTTTCGCATCACAACTTATCGCCGCGCAGTCGGCGAAGAATGGGTTATATTTTCTCATGTCTACCCGCACGTTTGAAATCGTGATTATACCTCAATCTTTGATATGAGAATTGAGTATAAATTGTGGAAGGCAAAGAAATAGGTGTAGGTAGGTATCTACATGATGATGTATTTAAAATACCGTTTACAGGTTCGAATTACATGAGCAACTGTCGCTCACAAAATGTTATACTTAGAATTACATATTAAACTTTCTTGAAAATTGTAATTTCGATTTACGAAGCTACCCAATCGGTAGAATGAAGTCAGTTTCGGCGTGGGCTCGTAAAATTCATGAGCATAACAGTACAGACTGTGGTTTACAAGAACTGTGGCGTACCCAAGGGGATGGCTTGAGAGGTTGAAGCCTCCCCTGGAGACCAAAACACAAGATACATCGTTAAGCGATGTTGAAACTGGGTTTTTGCTCAGTTGAATTGCATAACGATGTGGCTAAATATTAATCTGTATAGATAATTTCATAAAACATGTTTTGACATTTCACACTTCCCATTGTAAAAGAATGAATAAAGAAAGAATAATTCATGGTTTAATCAATTAATAATGATTAGTAATCATTAATTCATTACCAAATCAATTAATAATAATTATTAATTATTAATTTACTAATCAATTAATAATTATTAATCATTAATTCATTATTCATTCATTACCTATCATATTCATCACATAAACGAATCTGATATTAGCGCTCCAAACAATAATAGAGGAAATGAAATAGAGTAGAACTTCTTGCAAAAACTTCCCAAAAAATTACTCAAGAAGTGAAAAACAGAGATTGTAATAGGATTTTTAGCGCTTCTTGCAAAACACTTAGTAGCACTTTGCGCAGAAACCTTAATAAAACGAGCCTAATTATATATCGATTAGCAAGATTAATCAAGTCATAAAGTCATAAATAAATTCAAACCAACCGACAAAAGTCTTCAAATAAAACAGATATCACATCAATATTGAGTGGAAAACAAAAACAAATGGTTACACATATTTGATGTAATATGAGTGAATGAATTTTATTATCACAGTTAAAAACAAATATGACGATTGTAATAGAGTTTTTTTGCACTTTGTGCAAAAACCCAACAAACATTATGTACGAGAACCCAATATAAGTTTAAATTGTGTTCTAATCTGTCATTCTAATCAACGCCGTTCCCACACTCCTACAAAATGAACCTTTCAAGTAGACTAGTGGTAGTTATCCATTCAAATCTCTTCAATTCCTGTATTGCATTTTCATTATTGAAATTCGAGTAATATATCAATATCAACTTGGTTTATATTAGTAAAATTGAAAGTGAGTGCGACACGTTTGCACAGGCGAGAAGGATGCGGGTGGGAGTCAAAGAAAGCGGAAATTTAATTTTTGTTCGAATTCTTTTTAGCCCCCTCCAGAGAAAAATTCTAGGTACGCGCCGGTACAAAAAAGCGTTAAATGTATAGTAGAGATAACTAGGAGGGGTGATAAGGGGACGAATAACCTTTGAATGAAAAAATTTACACAATTTCATTGTTACATTTTGGCGAAAATATCTCAAGTCGAGTGATTAAGGATGGTATCAATTTTCTCAGGAAACTGAATAACCTTTTCTTGAAAGAAATTTTGGGAAGTGATGAGAAAAATCCAAAATTTATACTGAGACTTTACACAGCAAAAACAAGACCATACCCAAAACTTGAAACAACAAAAGAACATTTCACTGTAAAATGTTCGTAATTTACTGCTGTAGCTCTACTTGAATAATATGCAGTACCTATTTTCGTTCTTGGTGTTTAATTTTCTTCTTTGAATCCAAAACCTTTGTCATCCGCCTAGAATTAAGTCATCAATAATGATCAAAAAAAAAAAAAAAAATTAAAAAAAAATACTGTAAACAAAACCGAGACTAAGAGTCTGAGACAAAGACTTGTCTGTGCAAGACCAGGACTTGACTTCACTTACCAAAACTAAGGACTTGACTACTTATGTAGAACCAAAAACCAAGACCAAATATACAAAACCATGATTAAGGTCAAGACTATACCATGGTCTGGAAGATGTCTTGGTCTTGGTCTTAGTTTGAGTCTAGCTCGTGGCTAATTCAAGGTGCGCCAATAAAATGACTGAGTTTAAAATTTATTTTACAGTTTGTTTTATTGTTATAGGATACCATTGTATTAAAATTTAAATCTCCGTGTGCGATTTTTAGCTTCGGCTTGGGCTGCAGTTCACAAACTTGTGAAAATTTTGTTACGTTTATGTAGTTTCAAAGAATAATTGTGCACATTTTGTTGCCGCTTATGGTGAAAATAGAAATAATGGGTTATGTTGATAGTGTAGGAATTGAAAAACAAATTTTTTCATTTTTAAAATTCAAAGACGCAAGCTGTTCTCATAGTTTTGACTTCAACAAAAAAGACTGGAGTCAGATATGTTGAAGTTTCTGACATTGGGAGGAGGTGGGAACTTGTGGGGAAATGTGAGGAGTTAACTGATTCATTGGAGGAAAACAACATTATTATATTCATCTTACAATTCGATAAGGAGAAAGTTTTTCAACATTTCGATTATTGAATTAGTTTCATATTTTACATCGGTAATTGGAATTCTTTAATTTTGTCAACAAGTGCCGTAACTTGAAAATTGGTCGAAATTCATGTTTGTTTTTGTGTTTGTTGTTTCTTTTCGGAACGACTATTTTGATTTATGCGCAGTCATTGAGGAAAAATGTGTTTGAAAAATATTTTTCGTCGAGTTTGAAAGCAACGAGTACCTTTGTATACAGCACAGTTTTAGCCTTTTATTTGTTGTGTTAAAATACTTTAATTGAAAATTTTCTAAAAAATTATTCCTAAAGGGGCGAATCAATACCATTTTGAATGGCATAGTCTAGAAGACCTCAATAAGTCGCGTAGCACCCTTCGTGAAATCCTTCTGCCGAATTACTCCACAAAGTATAATAAGCATAAATTTTGCCAGATAAAGAATTATTGAAGAAAATCAAAATTTTCAAAATATTCAATAAAATTTTCTCAATAATCTGTACAGGCGATAGGAAAATAATTTCTTCGAATTTGTTTCGAGCAATTTCCCAAGGCATATTGGTTATATTATTGCCGAAATTTTACGCAAATTGGTGACTGGCACTCGCACGCCCTTTCAAAATTCTCTCCATGAACCAATTCCTAAAAAAATTTCATTGAACTGTTGTCGTGTGAAAAATGAAATAAATACTCGTAAAAGTTAATATCACGTAATTTAATTGATTCATTCGCCTGCAGGCATTGTTTGACAACATTTACAATTGTATTAAAAACTGTATTTTTTTGTTAATGCATCGATGCGCCAGTGTTAGCATCTACGATGTTTCACTTATAGGTTGAATTTCATTAAGGAGTGGGAAGTAGAGCGAAATTGCATCCCTTCCTCTAATCCTCAAATTGATTAATTCATTAAATGTGAAAAAATAAAGATAATTTTTGGTTCTAGGTAATTTTATTTTTGGACTAAGAAATCGTTTCAAACTGCTTTTGATGTGGAAAACGATGTTATAGTTTTAGTCTAAGCAAATTATGGCGTAAAAAATTCCTCAAAACCGATTGGAAAAAAAAATTGGAAGAAAGCTGAATTTTGGTCGGCTTCATCGTTCTTACCAGCCATTTAGAAGTCACAATGCGAGGGATTTCGATTTCTTCCACAAGGAGGTTAAAATGGTGACGCGAAGCCATTTTTTACATTTATATCGCTTAAGTTTCATTTGAGTGAAAAATTGTTCGAACAAAATTAAAAAATGACTAAAGAATCTAAAAAAAAATTTTTCGGATTTTTTTTATCTGACCCATAATTTTTACATAAATCGCCTATTTTTCTGTTAAAACCTATATTTAATATAGTAAACATACGCAGTACTGTAATGCATCTATAAAACAGTACACTAGTTCAGCTCGTCCGTAATTTTATTCACAGTTTGTAGATAAACATCGTGAATTGAAGTTCGCCTCTTTACTGATATTTCAGCATCACCTCCTCAACTGATTTTTCATTAGATTTTGTATAAAATACATACAATGTACTCGTAGTCTATATCAGTTGAGGAGGTGGTGCTGAAATGCGGTAAGGGAGAGAATTTCATTTCACACGTCAGTGTGTACACTGTAAATAAAATTATTTATAAACTGAACTAATATACCTTCCATATTTAGTACAGATGCATTAGACAGCATGTGTTTTCTATGCTAAATGGGTAGGTAGGTAGGTAGAAAGGTACTTTTTAACAGAAAAATTGGTATTTTCACGGTGATTTATGCAAAACCATGGGCCGGACAAAAAACATAGTTCAATACTTTTTTATAGATTCATAAGTTTTCTTTTAATTTTGTTTGAACAATTTTCCGCTCAAATAAAAATTAAGTGATATAAATGTGAAAAACGGCTTCGCGTCACTATTTTAAGCCCCTGGGAGAAATCCGAAGTCCGTCACATTGGGACGTGTTGGTAGTTGTTAAGGAATGATGAATTCGACGTATAAATTAGAATTTAGCTTTTTTCCAATTATTTTCTCTTTAAATCCTAATTTGCCTGGACTGCTTCGTTAATTGAAACAGTTTCATAAAGAAATTTGTATTTTAAATACCCATATGGATGGTGAAAAAAAAATGTATATACATATATAAAGAATAAAACCATTCGAATTTTTATTTCTGTCAGAATACCCCTGTTAAAAGTTGAATAAGAAACATTGAATAACAGAACTGTGTGAAACCTGCATTTCTTAGACTAGCACACTTTTATTTTTTTTGTAGTTAAAATATTTAATCACCAGATCCTGCATTTAAAACTGTGGGAAACATCAACTCTCATTACCTTGAATTAAAAAAACTGTTTTTTTTTTTTTTTTAAATATAATTTGGATAAAGGTTTTGAATATTCTACCTTTTATTTTTGTGTAAGCTAAAGAATATGAGTTTCGAATGCTAATCGACGATATTTATACCTACGTGAACAACTGCTTTTGAAACCTGCGGGTACCTACCTACGTTTATCTTTCGAAAAAATGATAAACTTTTCCAGAATTTACGTGTATTTAAAAGTTATTCAGGCCAACTGTCGTTTTACGCGACGTTATTCCTATGCGCTTAATGATACCATTTTTTTTCTTTACAAATTTAATATTTGTTGTCAGTTATTCGCACTAATTCTCTGAGGAGAAGCCCAGTAATGTACTAAAAGTCAGTAGAAAAATATTGCCCTCGATATCGTAGTAGAAATTTTTTAAATGATTTACTTACTGAATATGTAAAATTTCAGTTTTGTAAAAATAAAATCAAAATCGTTAGAATTTTAAAATTTTTTATATCTTTGAAATTGTTTTTCTCTACTTCTTTTTGTTTTCTTCTGTTTTTTTCTATTTAAAGTCTGATGTAAAATGTATTAATTTCCAAAAATATAATAAAAGGTCGTAATTTACTTGTCACTGCTCTTATACGTCCGTTACCATGTTAAACACGAAAATTTTTAGTAAAATTGAAGGAGATCCTTGACATATAACTTAAATACAATATAGGCTCACAATTCTCGTGTAACCGCGGTCTAAAATTATTATTTTCATTAAAATTATTTTTTCGTATTTATATGCCAACAGTGTTACGAAATTCATGCTAGAGTTAGACCAATCGGATAGAAAAAAACATTTTAGCATATTTTCGAGCTTCTATGTTTTTGCAGAGGAAAATTTCACTAATTTCATGTCAAAAATTGGATCATCGCCTGTTAGACATATATCCAAAAACATGAACATTAACTTCTGCCTAAAACGCAGTGGCATTTCAAAATTTTTCAAGGATACCCTATTGTAAGTGTTGCTGTAGTTCTATTTGAGAGCCAAACATGGAGGTTTCTCTGTTATACAAGAAACTTTGCCATCGTCCGTAAAAAATATAATTATTGTTAATTTTCGTATTCGAGGCTGTTTTTCACATTGGTCGAGATCGATATATTTTATACAGATGCATGGCACACATCTACATTATTTTAGATACGACATCCGTTTCATTTTTCACATTATAGGGGTTCTCTTGGCCAACTGACCGAAGAAATCACCCTTGCTATAAAATAAATTGTGTTAAAACGACAGATGGTTTATGTTTAGATGGGTTTATTTGTGTTTTTTCTCTCTTTGTTCGATCGATATGTGTACTTTTTCGAACAACCCTTACGACAGATGATCGATTTCGAGTCGATATAGCATTAGTGTGCGTTTACCTACACCCTGTAGTCGACAACTCGAGAAATTGCTCATACGGTCGACGTTTTGAACAATACAAAATTAAAATTTTTATATTTGCAGGTTAGACAAGAAAGAAGAAATGAAATTAATTCAGTTAAAGCAACGGAAACCATGGATCCAACAGCAGTCGACGAGGAAATCTCAAAACTTAGAGCGGTAAGTTAATACGTAAATTTTATTAAAGTGGTGATTCTGCTTTAAAGTATTTTCAGTTACCTTATTATTATGTATTAAACCTATATCAACGTAGAAGGGGAAAAAATAAACAATTGTTGTTGAAAAACACTGACTGCTGAACAATGAGAATTTTCACAAGCAGGTGTTTTACAATGTGAATGAAGAATTTTTGTAAATTCAATTTTTTTAATAGGTACCTATATTGTCTTTGTTTTAACGTATATTTTGCCACCCTTTTGTGTTTTCCTCATCTTCATTAAGCGTTTTTCTTTGTGCATTCTGTAGAATTTTCGAAAAAATCAAAATAATATTTTACGATGAGAAAATTATTTTAAAAATCCAAAACCACGCAACAGACCCACCCTGTTATAAATTTCTTAGAACTAATTGGAAATAATACTGTATAATTATTCTTAAATTCGAATTATAGCTACGTTCGATTTTGAAAAAAAAATTCCGAATTCTTAAAACTTCTCGATAACAGAATTAACTGGCTATTCTATTTAGTCACTTGGAAGGATGGGGAACTAGCTCTCTAACGAGGCTGTTCTTCAGTTCTTAAAAAGTGAGGAATTTTCAGACCAGATTCGATGTTTAGTTTTTGATAAAAATTTTTTTGTTTGTACCGCCTGCGTTTCTTATCAAAAAAGTTATTTTAATTTTTCTATTTGGAGTCATCAACTTTTTGTTGAACTTACACTGAACTTGTTTGAACTCACAGTGCCAGAGATGCCAAAATGTACGGTAATTTTTGGTTTTTCTAATGTAAAATAACTGTTTCTTATGTTAGAATTACTGTACATTTATAGCATGCCTGACTCGCACTCTTTCTCACCTCATACAGTCACCCCTACAAACTACTACTCCATTCTTTCTCATACACGTTAATACTGATTTGTACCTAAGTTAAACCCATAGAGCAGAGACATACATCTAGAAAGAACTTCAACTGAGAAGTGGAGGCTCCACAAAGAGTCCTAAATTCGCCTCATATTATTACAGACTAAAAACAGGACGATGTAGTTTTCCCATTTTCCATGAGAAAAGAAAAAAGTTTAAATTGATTTTTTGTAAATGGGAAAGAATTTAATGTGGATGATGACCAATTGTCAGAGGATAATCTTTTAATCCTACCCAATTTTAAAGATACACCTCGTTTTTAAATGAAATTTTCGCATTTCAAGATCAATACTAATATGGGTAGGTTCCTATTTTCTTACATTATCCTGTTTTGGTGGATTACTATTTTCACTACCAGAGTACATATATTTTGCCTCCACTTTCCAGTGAGATGAACAAAAACACATCAAAGATGAAAGGTTTTCAATCAGGATATTTGTTATTGCGCATGCGTCGGGTGGCTCTAATGACATGAAACTAGATATCCTCAAAAATTTAATGATAAATTTAATGAAATGTGCGTAGTTTTAGATGCGCAGAATTAGAAACTGATAGCTCTATTTTTATCATTGTAATATTTTTGTACCACAGGTTGTATACCGTATAGAAAACTGGACATCTCTTTAGCTGTATGTCTTTGATTAAACATTTATACACTGTTACTCGTCCATCATGTCATCTCATATATGACTCGTACTTTGCTCTCATTTTACTTCAAACCAGTTGTTCATCTATCATTACATATCTTCAACTTGGTACAATACTGTGATTTTTTATTTCTTCATCATCTGCGATACTCTGGTCTTGAACTTTTATAGAACTAAAATCATAGGGTTGAATGAGACCTAGCTTTTAATGGAATTCGTTGAAAATTTAAAACTTCAGCGTAGCACTTATGTTGTCATATCGAACATAGCTATTTTTGAGCAATATGGTACACAAGGATATTGGAAGTAGGGAAAGGCATGCAAGCTTTCCCCTTTATTTATTGTCATGTATATTTCTTGATAATTATTCTACAATAACCATTTATTAATGGGTTTGTATTAACCAGGGCCATAACTAAGCATATGTAACCCGGAATTTGCCTCGGGTGGCAAAATGCAAAGGTGGCATTCTGATTTCACTGGCAAAAAAAAAATACTCCGTAAATTTGATACATTAACGACGATGAAGAATTTCATTCCTCCCTACCCTCAGCGTAATTTTTTTTTTTTGTCTCATAGTGATGATGGAAAGGCGTCAAAAAGTTTGTATGCCCAGAGTGGTCTTCTAGTCTTGGTTTTGGCCTTACATTTTATACAAGACATGACCATAATCAAAATGAAACACTAAACTTGAGAAAAATTCCATTCAAATTGTAAAGTTTGGAATCGTGCTGCTTGAATAATTTGAAATATTAATTTAGTGTTGAGTTTTTTTTTCTTCTTATTTGATCATAATTTCTGGTGTTTGATGTAAATTAAGATTCTTGTTTATTTTGCAAGGGCGTGAATTTTAACCTATACAGAAAGAATCTTGTTAGTAGAACCAACAGACCAAGACTGAGGCCAAGACTGGATTGTGCAAAATCAAGACCATAGGTGCAATGGTGAGTTTAGGCACCACTTATTGTGAAAATCCTAAAAGCTAGATTCACACTGTGTAAAACCAAGACTAGAGTGTGCATAATCATGGCTAAGCCCATAACTGGACTCTGCAAGACCAAGGTCAAAACTGAAAGTATTAATGCACGATCAAGGTTAAAATCGAGTCAAGATCCAGTGCTACGCTGATTATCGCAACACTTTTGTCATAAGTACGCTTTCTATTGAAAAAAAAATTATTCTTAGCGTATTCATACAGTTATGCCAATACGATTTGGTAAAATTTTGTATTAAAATGGTAACTATAGTCATTTAGTTTTAAAAATACAATATAGATACGTAAACTCTTCCAGGCAAGTTTTTTTTTTTTTTTTTTTTTTTTTTCAACATAACGAGGTAATTTTTACTCGATGTAAATCGTTCCTCTCCTGAAAAATAGCAAAAATAGAGTAACCTACTCTTGCATCCAGTTCTCCATTTTAAACGAAACAGCCTTTCAGCGGTATAGTGTATAAATTCGATTAAATTTAATTTTCAACCAATACAATCGTGTATCGTATTTGACTTCTCGTCGATAGGCCTATAGGCTATATCCCACATTTTCCATAATTGTCTGAAATGAAAACGATTTACGGTTCATAGCGTTCACCACAAAGTATATTATGGTAAATGCAGAAAGGTCGACCTGTTTTAATTTTTTTCTTTCTTTCTTTCACTACGGTATCGACGTAGAAGGTAACTTACAATATTATCTTCGAAAATTCTTCTTCCGATCTGAATAATTAAGCTATCATTAATTCGTCATTTTTCTTCTCAGTTTGAATGTCCAATTTTTTTTTTTTGAAAAAATAATAATCTGGGTGGTAAGTGCTATGGGTGCAGCAATTGTAGAAAAATTTTCACTTTATTCTTTTCGGACTGCGTAAATTTAGTGAAAAAAAAAAAAAAGCTATTCAAGCGGTACTCCCAAAATACATCATAAGAGAAGAAATGAACAGTTTTTCTTGAAATATTAGTTTTCTTGCGGCTTGCTTTAATGTCATGTACCACAAGTGCATTGTTCGATGATGAAAATAAGAAGAAAAAAAGTGTGGAATGCGCCGTTCATAATCGATATCGCAGAGAAGAGATTTAAATCAAAGAAGTCGATTTCCGTTAAGAAATCGTTTTATTTAAGTTTTTTTTTTTTTTTTTTGAGGTACCTATGAGAGATTTGTAGCGGCGCTTTGCTCTGATGAGCACAAGATAATCGTGATACGATTTGAAGAACAGGTGGAACATGAACCAATTATTTAACAATCGACTCTATGTTTATTTGCGGTAATACCATATAGTAGTTAAATATTCTTATTGGAGCACACGACTCTTATATATCTACGAATTTGTGTATTTTGTAGTATTTTTTCGAAATGAGTGACGTGATGGTTATTTGTTGTAGACGCAGTGTACCAGTTTAAATTTCAAATATTAGCCTGTTAGTTATATACTTATGTAAACTACTTAAATTTTCTCAAAAGATGGGGAAAGTAGATCGCGTATATATTTTTTAAGACACTTATTATATTGTGCCAAAAAAAAAATCTATGCACTTCATAAATAAATATGTATACCTAATAAGTTCTTCACCAACTTGTTACTTATTCTATAACTGCTAAATGAGATTTGATCAATTTATGAGTGAAATAAAAAAGTTACTCGCTATATTAAATTTTATATAAGACATACAAAATAAATTTTTATAACGTTATTGTAGGTAATGTTTTTGATTAATTTTGCAAAGACCTAAATGAAAAATTAATGTCGATCGTTTTAATTAAATTATAGTCAATACCTAACAAATTTCAACGTCACTAATTCCGAGAAGGTACCTAAATTTCTGATACGTCAGCGAAAATTTATGTTAATCACCTTAAAAAAATATGAGTCACAAATTAAAAATTATCCTCATTAAATAGAGGACCTGATACAATTGGGGTCGCTGAGGAGGGCATTTTCTCCCATCGGGGAGTTTTTCTTAAATAATCTTTCATTAAATGAAAAAAAATTGAAGAAACTGGTAATGGTGGATTTATACACATATATACCAGGGTATAAACATACATTCATTTTGTGATGGTATTGAATGTGATAAGTGTTTTTTATTTCGAGGGAAATTTTGTTTCCTAAGAAAATTGGAAAAGAATGACAATTTTTTAATTTTAAATTTTTTCATTCGTCATAAACACTAAAAATAGGAACTTGATTTTTCTCTTATTCATTGCTAAATTTCTCTAAGAATCTTGAAAGGTTAATAGGGATATATTCTAAAATAAAGTGTGTTGAACTTATCCACGCCTAGTGTAAATCCTTTTTTCTTGTGCAGAAGTATTCTTACTAGACATCAGATAGATAAGTTTTAAGTATTTTTGCGCTGAAAAAGATGAGCTAGTTGAGGTTCTACTAATTTTCTTTTTTTTACATGTACCAAGTATTTTAGATTTGAAATGGACAAATTGATTAATGAAAAACGTTTCGTACTACATCTTAAAAATTCCAATTTTGTAGTGTAGAAACCTTTATCCTTAGGAATCTAATACTTGGAATAGGCAAAGTGTTTGTGGTGTAAATGCAAAAAATCATTAAAACATTGATATCACCTTTTAATTTATTTTCATGTATGTTATTTTCGTATATCTAAACATTTCAAACCACTGATCTTAAACTAAGTCTCTAAAAGCATGTAGACTGTTGAGTTTCTCAAAACATTAAAAATGTTACAAAAATCCGTTATTGTGTTCAGATTTTCTTGTTTCTTAGAGAGAATTTCTGGAAAGGGTCAGTTTTGTAATTAACAAATGTAAAATCAAAGCTAAGAGCATGATAGCCTTAGAGTAGGTTTGTGTCTTGCAAAGTCAAATTTTGGTTATAGTCTTGCCCAGATACTCTTGGTTGTAGTCTCGGTGTTGGTCTTGCTGACAAGATGTTCTCCGTTATTAATGACTAAATTAAACTTACGTACTATTAATGTTCTGCCCAAACAATGAAATTATCAAAAACAAATTAAACATTAAATATTAAAAATTAGTTAATAAATTAGCGAAATTGGAAAAAATTTCCATTTTATTCTTATTTTTAAGTAGTGTTTTGTGAAAATTTACTTATTAATTTTATTTTAATCCGGTAGTAGCCCTCAGGGGTGAAGTGGGTATGCTTTTCGTTTCATGACCAGAAGAACATTTTAGCACTATTGTTGAAATTCACATATATGTTACGGAGGTAAAGTGTGAAATAAGGCATTTCATGAAATACCTAAATATGTAGGAGATACTGGAGTACCATAGAACACGTGTACTATCGACAAAACTGACTTCCCTTTAATTTTTGGAGAAGTTGGTCTCATAAAATTATGTATCATACACCTGGTAGTACTTCATTAGTTTACTATCATCATCGAGCTTGTTGTTCAAATATCATGGTAGATAAAATTTTGATAACTAATAAAAAGTGTGACCAATGGGAAATAAACCGAGAATTCGATTTGCCGTAAAAATTTTTTTAAATAAGTTAAATATTCAGTAATTAATTAATTACACAGAGTTACCAACATTTAAAAACATTGAAATTATATATAATGTTAATTTCTAGTAAGAAGGTAAACCTAATGTACCATGGAGTTAATTTTCTAGTGTACCAAGGAACATACTAAAAATACTTTATAATTTTTTGCAAATTATTCCTAGAAGTAAAACCACACAAAAATATAAAACACTCTGAGAAAGTTGAAAATACTATAAAAGATGTCTTAAATAGCAAATTCACGAAGAAACTGTTAAAATTTAAAAACAATCAATTTTCCTAATAATAATTATATTATAACAATTCTCTAATTACTTTTAGATGCTGTGTACTTCAAATTATAATTATTAGATAAAATAAATTTCATTTTCTGAATTACAAATACAGTAGAAATCGGATACAACGAATTCCAAAGGACTGAAAAAATTTGTTTGTTGTAGCCAGCTACTGGCTACAACAAACAGATTGCTGTAACAGGATTCTAATGGATATTTGGGCCTAGAAAATAATGATGGTTGTAAACTGATCACTGCCAATC
This sequence comes from Ericerus pela, assembly GCA_011428145.1. NCBI lineage: Eukaryota > Metazoa > Arthropoda > Insecta > Hemiptera > Coccidae > Ericerus > Ericerus pela. The sequence continues at coordinate 1,686,118 of WOFM01000207.1, forward strand.
ATCAACAATACTTAGAGGACATCAATTTTTACACTTGCTGGCCATTAAAGTGCAATTTTAATTGTATACTGATTAAATAACATATGGTAATTTTTAGAAGAACAAAAGTGACCATAGGAAGAATATTGGGATTGGATGAAAAATGTGTTGGTTGTATGAAAGAAATTAAGAAAGTATTGATGAATTAATTTTTTGTACCTGGTTTTTTGGCTTCAGGATCGGCATTAAAAACTTTTTGTTATAGCCAGTAGTTTTTAGTAGCTGGATTTGTTGCAGACAATTTTTCTGTATAAGTTAATGGAGTTCTGCTGGGACCAAGTATTTTGTGTTGCAGTGATTTTTAATGTATTTTGTTCTTATAGGATTTAATATGTACCTACTATGATACAGCACCCTAAGTTCCATGGTATACTGGGGTGGTGTATCAGAGACTAAAAAAAGGTAACCTGTAAGATAAAATTTAAAAAAAGTATCACATTTTAATTATTTCTTTTGGTTTTGTTTTAAAGGTGAAGGTTGGTTCTTTTCAAATTTATTGGTCCAAATTTATAACTCAATTCTAGCTTGCACCTGAGACAAAATGAAAAAAATGGTTCTATAGTATCCCAATCTTCCCTTCTTATTTCCTAGATATTTCATGAAGTATCTGAAAATGAAATGTAACTGTTTTCTTGTCTGAGCTGGACAAAATTACTGATATTGTGTTAATGTTACCAGATAAAGTGTTAGTGTTACCAGATAAAATGTTAGTGTTATTTTTATCAATTGTCTTTTTAATGAGCAGTTATAACAAATGTTAGTGAAAAACAAAAATGGAAAATACAAGATGTGCCTGTTATTTTTAATGCAAAAATGTTGCCGAAGAGCAACGTATTAAATTCATTAATACCTACTAACTATTAAAGCTGAATACGATGGATTGATGGCAAATATATTTCAAATCTTGTTTCTGAAAAACATCCAGATTCCTTCCCACAACTTAGATTATTAAAATATCGAGAAAGAACATCCACTCGAATCATCAATGTGCCAAAATCCAGATGAGTAAAGTTCTTTAGACACCTACTAAAAAAAAAAAAATTAAGATAGAAGAAGCTAAAAAATACAAAAAACTCTAACGAAGCAGCAACTCCCATTAGAAAAAGTAGTTTTTCAGAAGAGTAGAAAATCCGTTGCTAAAAAATTAGCAATAGATAGATCATAATTGATAATTGTATCAAATTTTATAAATATGTTTATTTAAAATTAGACATTTTAAAACCATTAACTTATCTCTTTCAAAATCGAAACAAAAATGGATTTTATGGAAGTACCGTCCAGCCAATCCGCATTAAAATTGATAGGAGGTTACAAATTGTTTTTTAATTTTGTAGCTATTGGTTCAAAAATTAAACATTTTACTGTCAGAATAAAATCAAACGTAGCTGTACTGGAAGTACGGTCTGGCCAATTCGCACCAAAGTTGGTAGCGTTTTACAATAGATTATAGTAAATGTATTTTCCAAATTTCGTAGATATTGGTACAAAAATTAAACATTTTACTGTCAGAATAAAAATAAAAAACTAGCGCAGCAAGTCTCTCTAGAAAAAGTTGGTTTCGAGAGAAAGAATTATAAATTTTGACGTTCACATTAATTGTCTGTATAAGTTTATATACGTTAATGAATATATTATTATTTTATGAAATGTGTTAGCAGCTGACAAAATATTAGACAACGTGATATTTAAAAGCATTTTTTCTTGAAATAATGAAAAATAAATTAAGATGATAAAAGATGGTACATCATGATATAATTTAAAATAAAACCAATGAAATATAATAAAGTTGTGAAATCACGATTTGCATTTCTTGCACAATCAAGGATACATTGGAAATGATGTTTGTATTCAATTTTCATTATGTTAAATAAACTTACACGTTATTTCACTTTGAAATAGGTTTTATGTTGAAAATTTGCTTATTAATCTTTGTGCCATGGAATGATCTGGGGGTGGGGGTGAGTACGTTTTTCGTTTCATAACTCAAGGAAAATTTTGGCACTAATAACTCAAATTCACACACATATATATATAAAAGCCAATTTCTTTGATCTGGGGGTGGGGGTGAGTACGTTTTTCGTTTCATAACTCAAGGAAAATTTTGGCACTAATAACTCAAATTCACACACATATATATATAAAAGCCAATTTCTTGTTATCATGTAGTCACAAAATTTGGAACCAAAACATTAGTACTAAGCTAAAGACTTGACCTATTAATTTTATTATGGACCGACGGTACAGTACTTTTGGTATGGCTATTTTCATTTTTGTTTTGGCTATAAAATTTTCAATTTTCAACCCATAGCTATGAAATTTGAAAAATATATTTGCTATAAATTATAATAACTTTTTATAAATTTAGGTGTGAATCTGCCATACGGTACTTAAGGTAGGACTATTTTCGTTTTTGCTTTGGCTATAAAACTTTCTATTTTGCACCAATGACTACGAAATTTGGAACAAATATTCACTATAATTTATCATAACTTGTAATTAATTTTGGTGTGGATTGGGCGTACGGTACTTCCGTTCGTTTTTATTTTGTCTATAAAATGCATAATTTTGGACTAATAAGAATTTAATGCTGAACAAATATTATTATAGTAATATATTAATAACTTTTTAGTGACTACCTAATTTTATAATTTTTTACAACCTACTTTTTCTAACGGAGCAGCTGCTGCCTTAGAGTTTTCATATTAGGGTAACACTGCTAAATTCTTCAAGTCCTGGGTAACAACGAATTTGGTTTTGTGTTAGTGTGCGTGTGTTGAATCATGAATACAATCAAGTACATACGCACATTAATAAAACAATCATGGTTTTTTGATTCTGTTTACATTTTTCATTTTCCACATCATGTTTTCACTATGTACCTCAGGTTAAACATTTCCAATGTTAAAAGAAAACAAGAGCATGCGGTTAATTTTTGTAAAAAGTTCATGCTAATTAGAAAAAAAGGAAAAAAGCTTTACCGGAAGTATCTCCGGTCGATCCGCACCTAAATTTTTAACATGCTACAATAAATTATGATGAATATTTATTTCAAATTTCGTACGTATGGTTTTAAAGTTCTGCATTTTACAACCAATATAAAAACTAAAATAGTGGTCCTGGAAGTACCGCCCGAACAATCCGTGCTACAATTGGAAGCATACACGACGAATTAAAGTAAATATTTACTCCAAATTTCGTGGCTACTGGTGCAAAATTGAGCATTTTAAAGCCAAAATAAAAACAAAAATGGTGGTACCAGAAGTATCGTTTGGTCGATCAGCACCAAAATTTGTACGTTTGGTTCTTGGCTCAGTAAAAATGTTCGTATCAAATTTTGTGATCATCGGACAAAAATTGCGACCTGTATCGTGGGCACAAGAAATTGACTTATAGCAGCTATCTATCTATCTACCTATCTATCTATCTATATATACATATGAATTTGAGTTATTGGTGTCAAAATTTTCCTGAGGTCATAAAACGAAAAATGTACCCACCTATACTGGGGGCTAATACTGCACCAAGCGTAATAAGTAGATTTTCTAAAGAAAACTTTCTTAAAAATAGCGTATCGAAGTACCGTCAGGCCGATCCAAACTAAAATCAATAGATCAGGTCCTTAGCTTGGTATTAGCACCAATGTTCGTTCAAAATTTCGTTTTGATGATTACAATTCAGGTTAAAAGAGATTACACCCAAAACCTTTGATCGAAAAACCCATTAACCACTTACTCGGCCCCTAAAATTTTAAAGTCCATAGTTATGATGTCATCACCTCCTTCAGGCACCCTGTCACTGTCCTTGCAAATTTTCGATTTACCCCAGACTAAAAACATGCACTTACCTGCCACTTACCTGCATGAAGCCTTTTTTTTTGCATATTATTGCTAATGAACTAATTATCTACTTCCCAACATTTGTTTTGTTTTTTTTTTGTTTTTAAATTCTGGTATTCCGCTAACTTCTTATTTCCATTAAATTCTTTTCACACTGACTAATTATTTTCATTGTAATAATTATACTAATCCCATTCCGAAGTGTATACACCGGCTAAATTCTACGTTTGAATTTCGCACGAGCACAATGAACTCGTTAGAGCGTTTTTTGGTTCATTTTTAAACGAATGTACAAACATTTCGCAGTGCTAATGACTTTTATCCAGAAAAATATTTTATGGTTTTCGAAATTTTCGAATTTTCGCATCGTTAGAATTACGAAAAAATACGATCCATTGAAATGAATTAGAATACTTACTATGCATAGAATAATTTCGAATTCGGTATTCCTATTTGTACTTAATAGGTAGGTACCTAATAATAGTAATTGAACCGGTTCGCTGCGTATACAACTGATACGACATTGGTTCTATATGAAACTAGTACTCCGGTGCCACAAATTTGTGAAAATACTACTGTTGGCCTAAGCTCGTCGTCATGCCGTTAGAGTGGTATACCTAATAATGTAAAATAGCTATTCAAGTACTAATAAAAATATATACAAACGAGGGGGGACGGACGGACGATATATAGGCTACTAAATCCTCGATAATGTCTTTGTTGCCTTGTGTTGTATTTCGTTACTGGAATTGTATATGTATATAGACAATAAAAGCGGTAATTTTTCTCCCATTGAATGGTTTTTCGAGACAACGCAGGATTTCCACATCATCTCTCAACCGTAACATCGAAACACATCACTTGGGTCTGGAATACGTGTTTACAAAATAACAAAAATTAAAATAAAATAAAACGTAAACGTCTGATTCATTTGCACGAAAACTCTCTGCACAAGAGATGAGAAGAACCTTTTTTTCCCTTTCTTCTTCTTTCTTTCTTTTTACTAACCGACATTCTCTGTTTCTCTCACTCTCACTCTCTCTCTCTTTCTTTCTTCCTCTCTTCCTCTCTTTCGCTCCTCCTAAAGCCCAACCATATTTATTGCATGTTGAGTAGCTACTTGGATTTTTCGAACTGGTTGTGAATGCAATGATGGTGTGATAATGGCGATGATGATGAATAACGATGAGAGAGTATCACCTCAGAAAAGATGGATTTTGTGTCAAACTGACCTCCAGCGTCACTCGTGCTTAACATTTTATTTTATTTTATTTTTATATTTTTGCCTTTTGTTCCACATGAAAACTGATATCGTATAAAATCGTACGATTATTTTGCTCGGACGTTTCTCTCGTAGATCATTTTGTACAAATGCAGGGACTACCGAGAAGTAGAAGCAAAAGTAAAAGTTGAGTGGGAAAAAAATTTGTACGACCATTGGTCGACGTTGTTTGCTTACAGTGTGTTACGTGTTTCATGTGTATTGAATGATTATAAATTATGTAGGATGAACTTTCTGTTCATAATTAAAGACGTTGAACAATTTGAAAATTTCTATCATAGGTTAATTTTACTCCAAAAATGCTTATCTTACATTCAGATGTAAACAAAAATTTCTAGAACTTCCAAAAGTGCATAGGTACCTAATATCAATTATTCATAAATAGGCTGTTCTGTTTAAAAAATTGAAGGGGCAGTTTAGTTTGTTACAGTTGAACTCAAAAAAAAAAAAATCTACACATTTCTTGAACCATAGGCTGTTTTACATCAAATTTCTTGGTGGGGCAAGAAAAAGTTTTTTTGACTTACTCGCACTGTTTTGGTTTGATTGAATTTCTGGAGAAGGCAAAAAGAATATTTTTATTCAATCCACTCGCAATTCAACTCAAATAATATTATTTAATAACAATTTAACTTGACAAATGAAATGGCAAACAAAAAAAGGTGCGAGTTCTGCTGGGGCTACACTCATGAATGATTGATGTGCAAATATAATAGTGTTGTTGTGAGTGTGTGTGTTGTGCATGTACACAATCACACACCTACACATCATGTAACACACATAAACAAGATTTACAATTGTAAGACCTACGAGTTGCACAAATCTGACAATCATAATTTTTGTTTAGTCCCTACCGTAGACCAAGCGCTAAGACGTTTACACATCAAAAATTAACCAGTAACCAGAAAAAATTACTATCTACGGGTAATGAGAAACTTTTTGGAAGAACCGAAGAACTAATCAGTAATCATTTGCCACATGGTGGCAACACTGGGGTGACACTAATGGGGAGGTGCTATGCCACTCTTACAAGATGAATGCAACGTACAAATTGAAGAGCAAAAACAATTTAAATATGCGGAGTAGCTTCACCTGATGTCGCCCCAGTGTCATTTTGTTGTTTTTTTTGGAAAATAAAATAAACCTGTTGTTGGATTCGGGGATTGCCAAGAATTAGTGGTACGAAATATCGATATTTTTCCCATACGAAATTTCTCACTAATAAATGATTGATACAATGAGACTTCAACTGTATATCCATTATTAAATGATTAAAATCTTTAGGATCCATGGAAATAAAGTGTTGGAATCTCAAAATTTTTGGTGGTAAAATGTGAGAAAAATATGGATAAGACGTATCGATACGCCTGAGAAAATATCGATATTTCAAGAAAAATATTGATATTTTTCGCACCAATACCATGGAGAATGAAAAAGGAAGACCAAAATTTTTTTAATTCTCTTAGGAGACAAGACGGATTCACGGGGGTGCACTGCACGCCTTCCACCCCCGTGAAATCCACTTATGTCTTAACAGTACGAAACGTCTCAATTGATAACATCGTATTTCTATCACAGATTTAATAACCCTTTTTAACAAAACAATTATTTTGATTGTTCTATTCGGAAGTAAGTATGTAACTCAAGTATTTTTTCAGTTTTTGTCCTTTTGTAGAATTCTTATGGAGCTAAAACCATTGGATTGAACTGAAAACTCTCTTTTCGCCAAACTTTTCAAGAACCAGCCGTTAAATGCACCCATTTTTCGGAATTTCTAAGGCAATTTTATTACGTAACCACTAATAAATGAAAGAGTGTTGATTCTCTTTCGTTTAGTCCACCTCACCGCCAATATTAACTTATTAAGTTGTTTTCTCCATTGTGCAGGTTCTGAGAAAGGCGATCTTATTAGAGGGGTGAAATAGATCAATTTTTACAACACGCCGGAAAAATTGAAATTTTGATATAAAATAAAGGTCACTGTGTACGTAATTTGAAAAACAAAATAAATGTAATCACTTCTTTCAATTTTTACAACCGCAGGTCAATTTTTACAACAGTTTAGGCCAAAGAGAAGTGTATTATTCCCCACTTTCTCTTATAAGTATTTGAAAAACATTATTAGTTTCTGAGGTCTGTTCGCTGAGTAGACTTAATTGTACACATATTTTTGTTGATATAAGAAATTATATTACAAAGTTTTTAAAATATCTAAGCATAATGTTCATAGAGTACAAAAATTTTTTCTGTGATAGTATTTTAAATGGAGTATTCAGTTAAAACTCCACGAAATGAGAATAGTAGTCTATAAGCCTAACATCTAATTTATGCCAGGCTTAAAAAAAAAATGTAACAAATTCCAACATTTCACAACAAAATAGTGAAACCGGTGCAGTATTATTAGGCCTACATTTTTTCTCAATTTTTTTTCTATATATTTCGAGAACCAGTGACTTATTGTTTCGTTTTTAGTTTTCCCAAACGATGACAATCATGAGAAAATTGTCAAGTTTGCAACCGTTCACGTGGTACTTTCCCTTTGTTATTTATTCGTTCTATTGTGGTCATATAATTTCCAGCTAGTTGACCAAAAGTGAATATGTTTTATTTTGCTTTCAACATTCAGTTGTTTAGCAGCGCAATGTGTCACATAGCTAAAAACAATAACGATGTATTTGCTTAATTTTATACAAATTCATCTGTTTTTTTTTCTTCTTTTATTTAATAATGGTGACAACCCACCATACAATAAAGGTTAAGCCATATCTAGGCTGATTTTCTTTCAAACGTTGAGTCTAATACCATTACAGTGTTATAAAATCTACATAAAACTAAAATTTAGTTTTACAATAGCTTAATAGCTTCTTATTACATTTTTTTTGTTTTGTTTTGCGATGGAGAATTTCGAACGAATAAACAATTTGCACCGGCGACCATAATCACGATTTACTAAATTCGTGATCTGAAAATTACCTTTAACCTACCGACGTATTAATTCGTTTAAAATTATTTAAAATAAAGAAAAAAACAGAAGAAAGTATTTTATTTCTATTTGAATCACTCGTAAAGCCAGCGCAAATCTTTTTTTCGACGCATTATGAAAAAATTGAATTAAAATTATTTTCGAAATTATCGAAACGGTCTTTACGAAGATAATTACCCATGTATTTTAATTTAGTTTATTTTTGCAGGAGAAAAATAAATTAACCGTAGTACAGAAAATTGAGAATTTATAAAAAAAAATTTTTTTCCTTCATAATAATAAAATTTTTTGGGGGGAATTATTTCCTCTGACATGACAGTACATAACTGAAGAATGTACCATTAAATTCTGACTTCATGGTTTGCAAATTGTTAATCGATATGTAACTAAGGATTTTTTTTTCCTCAAAAAAACAGTGCAAATTTGTGTATTACAGATAAATATTAAGAGTAAATTAGATTTTCGTGTGTTTCGTATTTTTTTGTCCAGTTGATTGTCACGAGTTTAGATTATAATATTGTTTGCTCGCCAAACAGTATAAAGAATTTTTCTTTTAAAATGAAGAACATGATGGCAAAATAGCTCATTCAATTTTAATTTAGCCTGAAGTGAAGTAGTAACCGTAATAATGATTCGACTGCCAAACGGTATTATCAGGTAAAAAAAAACAAAAATAACAGCCATCCAAATCCAAAGAAACAACGAACAGCCAACCCCCAACCTCAAAATAATTCATATAATTTGCTTATATTTAGTTTTTTTTTTGTGAATTTTTCATAAAATTTCAGATAAAATTAAATAAAAAATAGTTTTTTTCAATTTTTACCCTCGAATATAGTGCTTTCTTCCATATTTTGCAATTGAAATTTTAGCCGTAATTCATAAGAAACTGCTGAACTTTGAATAATCATCTAATTCGTTGTAAAATCGATGGTTCTGTTTATAGTCAAGTCAAATAAGGATATAATGAGGAAGAAATGGAATTAATGTTTATAAAAAACATTTGAGGCCTGAAATATGGTGCGGGTAGGATCCTGAATAAGTGATAAAAATGTATCATTCTCGTACCATGTGTTTTCACCCGGTGATAGGGGCCTCAAACGTGCGACTACAAATTCTTTGTTGAATTTTTCTTGATAATTAAACCATACCATATAAAAATACTTTCATTACCTACCTATAAAAATAATTTACGCAAAATTTGAATCATAAGACTTATAGGTACCTTACCTACTACACATTTTTTTCGCACCTATCACTCGAACATGACACAGGGTGTCAAAGAAGAACATTTTCTTCAAAATCAAAACAATCATTCTATTATTTTCTTATTAAGTATTAGAGAAGCTAAAAGAAATTACCGTACGTTCTGAGATTTTTCATCATTCCTTTGACCATATTTATGTCTATTTTTGTTTTCAGCTTATCAATGATAAAATAATACTAATTATTATTAAGTATATGATGTTTTTGAAAAAAAAAAAATTATTTTTTACCCCCTATATTCTAACCTCCATAGTTACGAAAAGTATGTATAGAAACTTTCTTGTTTAAAATTTTATGCAAATTGTTTTTATAATCAGGTAGTCTACCTATTTTTATTGCGTAAGATAGTATTAGCCATTAGTTATCGAAGAAAATTGAAAAACGTAAAAATTACACCCTTGAGCCTCTCTGATGGAAGTATGTAATGTAGGGAATAGAGAATTTTCATTACTCATTCAGGATACCCTATAATCCGGGTGCAGATCTTTTGTAGATACTAATTTCTTTTAAAACTATTATTTGACTTTTTTTTTGTTTTTTATTTTGCATAGATCAAAGATGGGCCATCAAATGTAAGTCAAAGGTTGTGTGGTGATTGTTTTTATTGGGAGGGGGAATAGTGTGAGAGCTAAAAAAAAAACAATTCCGTTTTATGAATCACTCTTCGATTGATAAAAGTTATTCGACCTGGTAATTTTAACTGAAATTTAGAGGATAGACCAGCATATGGGCCAAAATTGTTTTTACTTGGGTCTGACTTGTGATCCACCATGCCCCACCTTTGGTTACGCCACTGGTGGGAAATCATAGTACAAAACCAACAATTTAAGCTTTTTTCCAAAACATCTCGTTTCGTCGAATGTTCGATGAAGAAAAATGTCAGAGAATTACATTAGCGCTTAATGGTGTCGAATGATTACGAAGAGCGAGTGTTTATTTGCAAGTAATTTTGATTGAGAATCGAAAAACATCATGCTGTGCTGATAAAACCACACGGTGAAAGGAGTTATAACTTTGGTTGTGTACTCGCATACCTGTACCTTTTTTACTGTTCCCGCAGTATCTAAGTAGTTCATTTACAATCTTGTCGATCAGCTTACATGAGCAATAATAATGGGAGTATAATCATGAAATAAGTGACTTCAGAAAATGAAAATGAAGCTCGTCAATCCGTCATTCAGAAAGTAGTCCAAAAGTATATAAAAAATTTTTTTTTTGCATTATACGTAGGGAACAAAAATCTAAAACATTATTGCTGATAGGTCTACATCTTGTACAAATCAGTACTATAGACGCATCTCTTGGTCATACTCGTATGTGACGAAAGAAAACAAAATTTTAATTATAATACCATATTATATTGATTGACTTGGTGGAACTTAGATCTTTAGTCCAGTCAAATCGTACAAAAAACAATTAGAACACAAACTTTAACTATATGGGTCCCCTACTGTACATACTAGTAGGTAAATTTCTAAACTTCTTTCAATTTTGTCGAGGGGTTGTTTATCCCGAAAAATTCTGTTCTTCTCGTTTTCCACCGCGAATTTCAATTTCGTGATAAAAATAGCTTCATAAAAGAATTTTTATCTTAAAATTTCCAAAAAAAAGGTGGTATGTAGTTTTGCCTCATGTGAACAGGTGGACTGTGAAGTTGGTAGGAATGATAACCCGTTATGGAAATAGGATGGAAGGGTAGCATTGTTTCTTGAGAACGAGTGGGCCATGAAGGCGTCGAAGATAATAAGGAATTTTGGAATGGGGGTGGAGGGGTAGCAACAATATATATTAGGTTTACTAATTATCTGAATAATATGATACCAAATTACGAGTTATAATTCATATATATACTTGTTAGAATCTGAACAATTCTAACGTAATTTGGATGGCTGGCTACCGTGTTGAATTTTGAGTTGATTTCTCTTGAAATCGTAGCCAGTCATTGAAGTAAAAAAGTGTAGAAAAAAGAGGGTTCTTGCAATCGCCGAGCCACGGTCAGGCTTGTTTCCCGCACATGTATAAGCGATTGAGAGAACTTTCAATAGTATAGTCAACCAAAGGCAGTAGCGGCCCGAGCTGATTGTGCGCCAGTGGCTTCAACATATTTTTGCGCTACTCATGCATTGAGATTCCTCCCTTAAAATTTTTTTGAACCATCTCAGAAAAAATTTATAATATAATGAATCTAAACTTTTTAATCCGGAAGTATCGGGTTCGAACCCCATCAGCAATTGAATTTTTTTATTGTAAAATCGTATTTAAAAAAATTCATTTTTAAAGTTAATTATTTGCGCCATTTTGGCGCCCCTTTTTCAAATGAGAGTGGCTCTAGCCATAGAAACACGCTGTCGGGCCGCCTTTGACCAAAGGGAAAAACATCTCAGCTGGTAAGAGGTGGTGGTGATGGCCTGTGAATACGTAACTGTACATTTTCAGGACACGTGTAGACAGACCATCACCACTCACCCAAAATAAAGACAAAAATACATTTCTTTTTTAATTTCTACAGGACGAAAAGATTTTGGTGGATGATGGCATTCGTTTTTTGGAGAGCTATCTTAGTTGTTGGTTGTTATTTTGCTTGTATTCAGTTATTTTTTTTAAATTCTTACTGTTTATCAGTCCACTAATATATCGATCTTCGAGTGTTTCGTGTTTTATTTTTATTGGTTAAGTGAACTAGGGGTAGGCCCAAAACCTGCAACACATAGACAATACTACTGAACATATTCACTGAAGAATGGTTGTTTACAAAACTCTCTGGAGGGAAAAGGAAGCGTCAAATAAAAAAAATCAATGTAACCTTTTTCGTAGAAAATTTTATGTTAAACAATTTTTTACTGAGCTATTTTTATTACAAAAATTTAAGTTGGTGGAGAAAAACGTGAAGAACCGAATTTTTTAAGATAAACACCTCGTTCTCAGAATTACAAGAGGCTTAGAGGGTAAAAATTTTAGTATGTTACTCTAGGGTACCCATCCAGTAACTCTATATAGTAAAAGTTTATTTCTCTCAAACTTTGGTGAATGAGAGAATCTTAAAACGTTAAAAAAATATAGAGCCTGTATAAGTGATACTATCTTGAAAATTTATATTAGGAAAATAATGATCAATAACTGTGAGAAATAAACGCAGTTGAAGCTTGGAAAAAACTTACGATTAGGCTCGCTCTCTATCATTTTTCCTAAAAGGGAAATAAACTGAATTATTTTTTGGTTTTTCTTCAAAGTTGGTAACTATATGTTTCTTGGTTGGAAAATGTTTGTCTTACCTCCTCCCCGCTAGATATCCTCCTATACAGTATTCGTAAAAACATTTCTGGATGGGCCCATTTTCAAGGAATGTGGCCATTAATTCATTACTCATCAAAGAAACCAGCAAGAATTCGTTTGAAGCAATTTATTGGTGATTCGGGTGGTTTTTCAGAATTTCCCCAAAATTTAGCCTTTCAATGAAACACAAGCCGTGTAAAATTTAAAACACCTCCATTCTACCTTACCTCAATAATGATCATTACAGGGTATGCTAATCAATGTCGACCTCAACCTGTATTTCACTAAGAAAAATATTTAACTGTTGAAAGAACGAATACGAAAATGATGGCGATTATCATTTTTCCGGTTAGGAAAAAAAAAAGTATATACCTACAGGTACCTACAGTTACGAAATGCCTAGCGAACGAAGTGAAAAATTAAATTACCAGTCGTATTTATGGTTAACAGATTACCCATGTGTTAATGGTATTAAGTGAAACCTCAAAAGAATATTTCATAGTTGTTAATTCGGTGGATAGTTTTTGATTTATATGTAGATACCTACCTATCTAGTCGATATTATTTTACGACGAACTGAAAATTTCTCTATTAAGCCAGAGAACTCATCTTATGTATAGGCTATTTTTCGCGTAGATAACCATTGACGTTGACTTACATTTGATAGAAAAAAAAAAAAAAATCTAATACAATGTCCAAAGGCGGATCCATGATTTTTTTGATTAATTTTGTTAATTTCATTTTGATGGAAGGACTTAGGGGTAGAGCGATTGTACATTTTTTAAAAATTTATTTTATTCGGAGTGAGCTAAAACCTCATAGCTCCCTCCCCTTAAATTCGTTTTTGAGGATGTCGTAGCACAATAAACCACTTTTATAATAAAAAAAATTCCTTTGAAGGAAAAGTGGAAATTCGTATATAAATAAAGACCGATTCTTTTTCGTGATAAGTTAGAAAGACGAAGCATGAAATGGAGGGGAGGGTTTTGTTTTCATAGAATACATGTTCCAACTTATTAAACAGCTTAATTCAATAAAAAATTTAAACTGGATAGGTTCCAATATTAGATCAACTTTTCTTTACTGCAAGATTGGAAACGACGAATTATTGTATAAATATAATAATATGATTCAAAGGTAATGCTTTTATGATAATATGTAGCCGCTACTTGTAATGTCCATTTCTACGTACAACTAAACCATTATATTGGGTCAAAATTGTAACAAAATGCTTTCCTGGTACTCGAAAGAAGTTTCAACCTAGCATTTACCGTTTAGGAAATATATCTATTTAGCTGTTTGTGTGAGCTCCATATAAGAGTTCTTTACATGCGAAAAGGAATCTTCTGCTGGCAGATGTTGTAATACCAGAAATGAGTTTGTGACAACTGAAACATGAAAAAACAAGATGGCTCACTGTTTGCCATACGTGTAAAACTTCCTGACCGTTGTGTTATTTGTGCTTTATTTTCAACTAACGTAAGTATTTAGAATTCATTTCATGTAATCCATACAGTTTTTGTGAAAAGTTCAAGTCTTATGTAGGTACATGCGACATTGTCAGAAAGTTGTGATATGGTTTGATCGAATAAAAGACGAGAGGGAAGAGAACACGGGTTGTTTCAGCGAAAATTTTGTATCTATTCAGACATTTTACAAGAATATCGAGTCTGTAAGAAGGTAATCTAGCTGAATGTAAGTGCAAATCTTTTTTTACTAGCTAAGTAACCTGTGAAGTTGAGAAAAAAGTACAAAAACTCTTCAATCATGCACAAAGAGAAAATAGGTATCAAAATCGCTACAACTTCTTCAATATGAAGTATAAGACACTGTTTGACATTTTCAGTGCCTATATACATGTTAGGTTTAACAGTACCCACTTTTCAAGAAATTCTGAAGGAAAAATTTTGCTGAAAGTTCAATCACCTGAACGAACGAACGGTCATAATTCATAAATATAAGTAAATGAATTATTGTTTTGAATTTCACTTCAATTGGGTACCATAGATGAACAGACTATTCTAAATATAAACATTTGAGCAGAAGTTCTGTCAACCAGGGCCGGAAAAAGCAATTTCAGGCTCAGGGGAGTACTCTGATGGGCCCTCTCTGTGCCAAATGCAGAATTTTTCTATGAGAAAGGATTATAAAATGAGAAAGTAGTAACGGCCAAAAGAGGTAATGTACCTAATTAGAACCACTTTTGATGTTACACCATACACGAAATATCACGTACTAAAAGCAGCAATACTTCTTAAAATATTTCAAGTTTATCATCCACAAACTATAGTGGACCTTGACATATAGTAGAGACTCAATAATATTTTAAAACACACAAATGAGTTTACACCTTTAATTAAATAATAATTTGTACATCACAGTACATATATTAATACGTTAATATTTATACATATACAATCACAATCCAACAAGCAAGACTATCTGTTCACTAGAGACTTCTACTAGAGAGGTTCCAGGTACTTAGAAGTAGCTGTCGAGGAACTGTGTCTTCTTCCACTGAATCGAGGGATTATATACTCATTCAGGGTATGAAAACATACGTGTCAGATAGGCTAAGTGAGGTAGGGTATTGTTATTATAGGGTTGTGCTGACTCGTCGAGTACTCGAGGGACAGGCACAAGTAGGTCATGAATATACAGGTGATATATCTATATTCATAAAATCAAATACGGGTAATTTAGTGGTTGTTTATAAAGAGTTATAGGATGCTTATTGTTGATAAATATCTACGTTTTTGGTATTCGAAAATGTGTGGACGAATATATTCGTCATTTCTAAAAATGGACAAAAATATACGTTTCAAAAGTAATTTCACGAGTTAAGTGATCGAGAAAAGTTTTTAGGCCTTTTTTGTGTTCTAGAACTAATACTTGGGAACATATTTCAGTGTTTTTTTTCAGGGTATTTGACACCCAAAAAACTTTTAATGGATCGGATTTGATGACCTCTGAAATATTTACTTAAAAATTGTTATTTATTTCATAATATGGGCCCTTTCGAACACTCTAAGAAAGTCCGTGCTCAATATCTTTGGTACCCTTTCTCCATCTTTTTCTAAGAACCTGCTGTCATCAATTAGGCTAAAAAGGTTTTGAAAGGCTGTCGCTCCTTATATCAGAGTATTTTTTGTGAAAATTTTTCCTTGAAAGATAACTTTTTTTTTTTATAAAATTACTATATTTTAACACCTAAAAATTTTTTTTTACTATTCCAGTAGAACATTTCAGGGTATATTTTTTAAAGGAGACTTTTATTTATTTATTCTGAGTTGGATTTTTAAAATTCCATGTGAGAATTTTAGGTCTGCGTTACGAAGAACGTAAGGATCTGCGATAATTTCAGTTTTTGATTATACAAACAAATCGATTATAGGTACTTATTTTTGGGTTTTCTTAGTTTTAAAAATTTTTAAAGAAAGAGAAGGCATTATGTAATATATGAATTAATGATATTTTCCTTCATCGATTTCATTCGACCATTTTTATAGGGTACCTATCCATTGAAGTAGATTTATGTTTGATTCGTGATTTTTCATTCAGCTCCACTAATTTTCGTTGCTTGCAACCCAAAAGAAAAGCTATGCCTCTCGGTTCGATTTCTCCAAGCAAACAATTTTCAAGCTCCTATTTGTATTTTCACGCCTTCAAAATTATCAAATTATAGTGTATACCTACTAATTCAATTTGGTTCACTTCAACATTATTTTTAAATGCACATATAAATCTGTTTTTCACAAGCCATCATCTCATGTATTTAATGCAACCGAATTTAATCGGCAAAATGGGCGGATTCTTTAACCTACCGTTTTTTTTTGTTTTTTTTGTTTTTTTGTTTTTTTGTTTTTTGTCTTTGATAGTCCATGATTTTATATTTTTGTACAATCGAATTTGTCTCAATATAGGCCTAGTTCGTATTGAAAGATGAACTTTTTTCTTTTTCGTTGGTATTTTTGTTTCGTTTGATCAAAGAGGAAGAAATAATTCGTAATTATACCGTAGTTAGTAAGTAGGTAGGTAGGTACCTATCTTGAGCTCGAACATAAATCAATTAATCCACAATTTTATAGTTAATAATTATAAAAGTACCTAATTGAGATGATTTTCATACATCGATATTGTTCAGTTTCTGTACATATGCTGAATAAATGTGTACCTACTCCGCCTTTTCGGGGTCTAAATTTCTACCTAGAATTAATAAAAAGTCGCATAATAAACTGAGGTCAAACTCGTGTCTGGGTTACTTTTAAAAATGAATAAAGATGCGTTTCTCCAGCACTTTACAGATGTTTGAGGAGCAGGTAATTATCATTGAATCTTTTAATAACTGCCTACGTTTCGTGTATATAAACGATAGGCGCGTTTTCCCTAATAAATTTTTTTCACGACGCTTTAAGCCTATTTTATCCATCTACATCCAAATTCTATAGTACGTATATTTTATTTATACAGTTGAATTCGTCAAAACGAAATAGAAAATCGAGGAATTCGAATACTAATTTTTGTATTAACAATCAACAATTCGAACTTTGACAGTAAAATCTGTATAAGGAGTTTAAATTCTACGGATTCTTCCTTTTTTCTTCTTCCCAAATTTTTTTAAAATCAGGTAAAAAAATTAAAGAACAATGTGTTCCATAATGAAAATACATGCGATATTTTTGGGTCTAGTTTTAATGAGCTCCCAATAAAATCAGATGCGATGCTAGAATAAAACTTCTGGGGGGACTTTAGGTTTTGTCTTTTTTTTTTTTAAACGAAAATAAATTGAATCATGTTTTTTCAAATGAAAATAAATTGAATCATGTTTTTGTTTTTCCTATAACAATAGGCTTATTTTGATTTTTTTTTTATAGAAGGCCTTAACCGGATGTTAAGGAGCTCAGCTTTCAATGCCCCATTACCATCACTTCTGAATAAAACAAAACGTAAAAATGATAACATTTTCAGTTTTTTTTCAAGTATCGGTTCATTACTAGTTACCCATAAAACATAAGTAGGTAAGTCCAAAAAGCAAGATTTGAAAATTTTTCAATTTCGATTGTGTTTTTCATGTTAATTCGAATGTCTTATTCCACATTTATCAACAAAAAACCAACAAATTTTTGGAAATTTAAAGATATTCTGATAACTAGGCATTAGCCTTGGTACTTTTATGTTAAATTTGCTGCTTAAGTAGAAAGATGATAGTTTTTTGCTTTGAATTGCACTTCTGCTTAATTTAAGAAATTTTTATGCATTAACCTCATAGCCTCTTGGGTTACTCCCTAAAAGAAATAAAGAATTAATTTTAAAAATAGGGAAAGAATCCAGAGCAGAATATGATGCAGGACAGTCAAGTATAACCAAAACTTTTCATAGAGTGGTGTTATATCTATACTGGGGTATGCTCCATCCTCTTTAATGAAAAAGTATTTCTTAAACTAGCTGAATATTAGAGATTCACTTGAATTATTTATTCTCAAATTAAAAAACCTTAAACGTTGATTAGAATCTTTAATATATAAAATGAGAATTTGAACTGGTTCAAAGGTTTATAAAATATAATGGCATTAAAATGTTTTATTTATTTTTTACTTGAAAATCACCGAAAGAAAAAAAATAAGAATAGATCAACAGGCGTTGATACAGTAAGTTGAAAAATTTATCACCATACTCTTTTCTTGATAAATGATTGAGTGAACCTCCAAAATAACATTCTAAAAGTCTCGTTCCCTACTCACTTGCCACCTTTGAAAATGTTATAAATTTGACTTTAAATCAGTTTTTTGAGTATATATCCATTAACATTGATTTTATTGTAAAATTAGTTTCATAAACAAAATATTTAGCTTACAGTTATTTTTGATCAAAATTTTTTTCATTATCATCCACGTACAACCCAAAACTGAAAAGAGTTGATTAAAATTTACAATCACTCATTTGTTTCTTTGTAACACTCTTACTTCTCAGTTCCAGTAGCCTAGTTGTATTGCAGCAGTATGTCACAAGAACTGCGTACAAAAAGCAATATTTTAAAGCTATTTGCATTTGAGGATAAATACTGATAATAATAACATTTTGACTAGGACCACGTCTAACAAATTGATTATATGAGATAACTTTTGACTGGCCAACCAACATATACAAGGAACAGACTCAAACAGCTAGATCCTGCGGCCACCATACAAAAAGTGTCATTAAATACACTATGTTCCACTTTTCTGTTATTGCCAATCAGAAAGTTTTAGTCTTTCTTAATTTTCTTTTAAACAATGAAAAACATGTTTCTTTAAAACAATGTGTGACAATACCATATATTTTTACTCAATAACATTCGATATATTCATATATCGTCACACCTCAAAATTGTCGTCCACCTTGTATAATAAATACAATATATTTGGGTGAACATAATTCTGGGGCCACACAAGTATCTTTTCACATTTCATCTCTCTCACACAATGTTTTTATCTCTGTCATGCCAACACTCCTCATCAATAACCTTCAAGATGCGTGCCTAAATCTGTCAATTTCATATCATCTAATGTGCATAATTTAATAGTGTTCTAGAAGAACTTTGAACGAATTATACTGTCATCCTATTGTCTTTAGATCATGCCACTCATCCAGAATAAAATTATCCTACCGTATCATGATTTATGATCAAACCACACTAAATTCCACTCTCATATTCATCCGCTCCCAAATTAATCGTTAATTTTGTTAATCCAAATTTGTTGGATCTTCATTTCTATTGTAACTAGAAAACATTAACAGACTCAACCTTCTGAGTTTGCAATATAAACTAAAACAGAATCAGTACCTGTGTATTTCATAAATGTTATTTTGAAATCATATTAAAGGGTATTGTAATTTTTTCAAAATGTTTTGGTTTATCAATCATTTTAAATCCAAAATTGCCATCACACAGAGAATTGAGTGTTTAATATTGTTTTTACTGAATAATTTTTACCATAAAATTAATATTATGGAGATAATAAAAACAATGAAGTAATCTTAAAAGCATGTTTAATGCATTTGACATGGTGGTATATGAGACTGGTGATGAGATTTCTGATGTTTTATCTTAAACTTTCATTTTCACCTGTTATAAAATAGTTATTTGTGATACAAGTGTATAAACCAAGTGATTTTGAAATGAGTATGATTTTTGCAACATGAGCAGAAGGCAAATAATGTAAATCACATGGGTATTAATCACTTACTATATACACGTGTGTCACACTCTATTTTTTGCAACACCTCCTCCCCCAAAAAATTTAAAAAAATGGAGATAAATAAATATTTTTGCAAATGGGAAACATATAAGCGTTAACTATTCCCTATGTATCAACCAAAAATTGTGGTGTAATGGCTATGGTGCTGGCCTGAGAATGTAAAAGTCTGAAGTCTGAGTCCGTATAGAGGAAAAACTTTTACAAAAAAAAAAAAAAAAAAAAAAAAAAGAAAAAGAAGAAAAAAATAGTATTTATTTGTGATACAACTGTATAAAGTTGAGATTTCTATATCAAAAATAATGAAAATTTGCAGCACGAGCAAATGGCGAGTAATGCAAATCACATGGAGAAGTAGTATTCCTAATATTTACAAAAAAGCTGTGGTAGATGAGTGCTTCGTCTTCCAAGCTCCGCCCAAAAATAAATAAATAAATAAAATAAACCTAAAATAGTCATTCTTAAAAGGATGTCAGTGGGATGTTATCACGGGTCTACAGTGGTCAGTTAGGATTTCCAGTCATCTTACATAACCCAAAACACCAAATGGAAAATTAATGAATTACTATTTGACAAAATTCTGATTTACCAAAACAGTTTCACCAAAAAACTTTTTACAGAAACATGTTTTTCCCAAATACGTACTAATTACCATTTTGAATTTTGATAAAAAGAAAGAATAAAAAAATGTAGTTTCTCAGTTTTTTTTATTAAAAAAAAAAAAAAAAACCCACAACCAACCTTGCCTAAATAACCACCAAATGATAAAAGAAAAGAAAAAAATGCCAACTTGAGTGTCTTTATTTAGAAAAAAGAAACCCACCTCAACTTACCTCCTATCATACAATAAAGGTATAGAGAAATGCCCATTTTCAAGTATTTGAAAAAAAATTTAAAACGAAGCTTATAATTTTTGGTTTTTCCAAAAAAGAAGCATTTTTTGGTAAAATGGATTTGGTAAAACGAATGGATACTGTTAGATAGTAATAGAAAATAGTTATTGTGGGGACATTTCCCTCTTTGTCTCCCTCAGGGCTCAGCCCTGCGTCAACAGACGGGTCACAGACCAAAGTCCGTGACCCATACTAATTGTGCATTGCACGTAAAACAAACTTTATCGTCTGTATGCACGTTTCTGTGTTTACTGTTGAGGCGGTAAACTGAGGCAAGTGAGTATGTAATACTTACATACTCACTGACAGTATACGTGCTACGGTCCGTATAAGGTACCACATCGCCTTTGGACGATTACCCAGTTAGGAAGTACGCTTTGTGTATGGTTAGGCACTTAAACTGGCTGGCTACCAGTACCAAGAAATAATTTGGTTGCCTCGCATGTAAACCACTGTCTCCCTCAAAGGTTCCATGAACCCCGTGAAGGTAGCATCTACCTACACTAAACAAGCCACAGTGGTGACCTCGACGTTGCTGCAGTGGTGCAGGAGTGAAAACGCTCGACAAGCGAGAAATTGTTCTGTTGATAAGTGTGGCTTGGATGCAACTTTTTCATTGGCTAGAAATAGCTGATGTGACTTAGGTGACTATTAGTCGACTACGGAGTGGGAAATTTACCCCCTATACCAAATAAACATTGCCCCATAACCGGATGGGTCAACGAAATCTCGATAGAACACGCATATACATCTGCTAGATAGGAAATAGTCCTACAATAATTTCTGCTACAAATTCGGTTAAGCTGGATTTACAAAAATTAAGAAATGGAAAAATAATATGAAAAATAATGCTGAAAAACGACGAAACTAAAATGCCTGGAACTTCGACTGAAAATCCAGAGGAAAACGAACGTAGGTTACTGGCTGAGAAACAGGCTCAGATAGAAAAAGAGCTGTTTGATAAATATATGAAGGAGATTGTAGCCAAGGCAATATCGGAGTACGACAAAAAGAAGGTCGAAGAAAATGCCAAAAATACACTCAAAAAACATATCCAACTACCAGAGTTTCTCCCAAAGGACGTAGAAACCTGGTTTATACAACTGACCGGCTGTTTCCAACTTGAGGAGATTCCTCGAGAGCACAGATACAGATAATTGTGTGGAAATATGCCCGCACAAATCATAAAAGCTTGTCCTGACATCATGGAATGTCCTGACAAAGCAGAAGATTTTACAGTTGGTTCCAGAATAAAATAAAAACTGCATTTGGCATAACCACTCGAGAGGAAATTTGAGAACTGATGAGAGGTATGTCCAGGGAGATGACAAGCCCACAGTATTTATGGCTAAACTCATGAAAAAAGGGGATAACCATGTATCACCCTTGGTAATAGCTGACCGATTTTGCCAACAACTACCTACATCAGTTGTGCAATCACTTGGAGCTCTAAATCTTACGAACGCTACCAGTGATGAAGCATTGATAAATTTGGCCAAAGCTGCTGAACAGGCACTGGAATACACAGATAAAATTGCAATCAGTGCCATCTCAGTGGAAAAATCCGAAATAGCGGAACTTAGAGCCGAAATTGCTGCTTTGAAAATGGAACATAAAAACACTAACAGCAGCAATGGAAATTGAAACCGCCGTCTCAAAAAACGAAATTGGCGAGAACGAGACTCTAGATCTCATGACTGCAGAAATAATAGCAGAAAAAACAGCCCTGGCAGAACACCACCAAGGTCTAAATCTAGACTCAAATACAAAAATCTGAATTGGCGTGAAGACTATTGCTTCCACCATAATAAATGGGGAGAAAATGCCAGGACTTGCAAAATAACCTGCCAATTCTATGCCAAAAGGATGATCAAAGATGAGCAAAAGAAAAAGGAATTGCTCTCTGAATTGGATAAGGTTAGAGACAATCAAAAATCTCCCAGTAAGTCAAACTAGAGAGAGGGGTTGTATCAGCAGCAACCAACCCCTCAGATAACTACTCTCGCCGCCTGTTCATACAGGACAGGTCAAAAAGGAGGGAATTTCTTGCTGACTCAGGCGCAGATATAAGCTTACTGCCAGCCAAGATCAAACACAAGAATAACACTTCGAAATCCCAATTAAATGCAGTAGATAACAATAGTTTCTCTGCATATGGAATTAAAAAATGAAAAGTAAATATAGGTTTTAACAAACCAATGAAATGGACTTTCACCATAGCTGATGTCAAATACCCTATATTAGGAGCAGATTTCTTAGCCTATTATGGACTATTGATTGATCTTAAAAATAAACAATTAATAGACTCCACAACCGGTGAACACATAAAAGGAAAAACTAAAAATTATCAAATAATTAATATAATTAATGGGTGCACGCAATCAAATGATAAATTGGTCAATATATTGACAGATTTTCCTGGTATCACCGAACCAACTTTTAATCCAAATCCTACATATAAACATGACACAGTTCATATAATAGAAACTGTAGGACAACCCTGTGTAGCAAAAGCAAGACGCTTAGCTCCAGATAGATTAAAAGTGGCTAAGGATGCATTCGATAGAATGGTAAAAGAAGGAGTTTGTAGACCCTCAAATAGCTCATGGAGCTCACCCATTCATATCATCCCTAAGCCAGGTGGAAAATGGCGAGTAGTAGGTGACTACAGACGCCTAAATGCTCAAACAAAACCAGATAGATATCCAGTTCCTAATATCATGGATTTTAATATAAACATGAAAGGAAAAGATCTATTTACCAAAATTGATATTAATTGGGCTTTCCACCAGATACCTATGGCTAAAAACCATATCGAAAAAACGGCGCTAATAACTCCATTTGGCCTCTTCGAATATCTTCGAATGCCATTCGGATTAAGAAATTCTGCACAGACATTCCAGCAATTTATAAATGGTGTATTGAGAGACATACCATATGCCTACGCATACATAGATGATATCTGCATATGCTCCAGTGGAGGCATTGAAGTGCACGAGAAGAAAGTGAGAACCGTATTACAGCGTCTGCACGCTGCCGGTTTAACTATCAATCCTGGTAAATGCGAATATGCAAAACCACATATTGATTTTCTCGGGTACAGCATTACTTCTGCTGGAATTGCCCCTCAAAAAGTCCGGGTTGAGCCAATAATAAACTTCCCTAAACCAAAAACAGTCGCTGAATTGAGACGATTTTTAGGGATGAGAAATTTCTATCGACGTTGCATAAAAAACGCAGCGGCCGAACAAGGCAAATTATTCGATTTGATAAAAACAAACAAAAAACGCGACAAAACTCCTGTCATATGGACAGAAGAGGCCAACTTAGCATTTGACAATGTCAAAAATATGCTGGCTAACGCGAAATTATTAGCTCACCCAGATGACAGTCTGCCATTATGCATAGCAACAGACGCGTCAGACTTTGCAATTGGTGCAACTTTGTACCAGATTGATAATGATCAAAACCAGCCCTTAGCATTCTTCTCGAGGAAACTATCTAAGGCTGAGAAAAATTATAGTACGTACAACAGGGAGCTATTGGCGATAAATGCTGCAATCAGGCATTTTAGGCATAATGTAGAAGGTAGAACTTTTACTGTGTACGCAGACCACCTACCTATCACACATGCATTCCAGCAGAGAGCAGAACATGCATCACCAAGGCAAATGAGACACTTAAAATTCATAGGCCAATTTACAACAGACATCAGGTATATAAAAGGGGAATTAAACACACCCACTGATGCTCTGAGCGGAATAGAATCTGTCTCAGTGCCATCTCAGGTACCCTACGCCGAAATAGCTATTGAACAGCTAGGGGATGAAGAATTATTAAAATTGATATCTTCAGACAAATCAAGTCTACAACTGAGACAAAAAAGACTCCCTGGCACAAAAATCATGTTAACATGTGATGTGTCCCAAGGACAAAAACGACCTTACATTCCACAAAAATATAGGAAAATGGCGTTTGACAGTGTTCATAACTTACCGCACACTGGACCTAGGAGTACGACTAAATTAATGACCTCGAGATTTGTATGGCCCAATATAAAAAAAGATTGCAACAACTGGGCCCGTGCTTGTCTAAATTGCCAGAAATCTAAAGTTGGCAGACACACGAAATCGAAGCTTGGGAAATTCAGACATACTGACAGATTCAAACACATTCACGTAGACTTAGTTGGTCCTTTACCACCTTCTTGTGGCTACAAGTATCTGCTGACCATTATAGACCGAGCTATTCTCTGGCCCAAAGCAATTCCACTTACAGAAATGTCAGCCCCAACAGTGGCTGCAGAAATATATTCAAAGTGGATTCCTAGATACGGTGTGCCCTAAAGCATAACTACAGACCAAGGTTGACAATTTGAAAGCCAAATATTCAACGAGCTAGTAAAGACCTTGGGTACTAAACACTGGTCCACCACCACTTATCACCCACAATCTAACGGGAAAGTGGAAAGGTGGCATAGGGCTCTAAAAGCCTCAATTATGGCACACAACACCAAAAGATGGATTGATAGGCTACCAATCATCTTATTAGGCCTCCGATCAGCCTTGCAAACAGATACTGGACACTCAGCTGCTCAATTAGCACTTGGTGAGGAATTGCGCTTTCCAGGGGACTTTTTCTATGAAACCAAAGAAATTAACCCCGAAACATTAGTACAAAACATAAACGACGACGCAAGTCAATTTTTAAAACAAGCTGCAACTCATTGCAAACCTAAAACCTATGTCTCGAGACACTTAGTGACAACCACGCACGTGTTCTTACAAGAAGAAGGGATGAAAAAGGCTTTGCAGAAACCCTATACTGGTCTCTATAAAGTAGTGGATAAAACAGAAAAAACATTCACCCTACTCATAGCCGATAAAGAGAAAAAAGTCTCAATAGATCGTGTAAAACCTGCATTCTTAATAGCAGATGATAAAGTCAATGTCATAAAAAATTGCAAAGAAAAAGACATTGTTACTGACGTAAACATAGTCAAAGATCCACAAGAAATTGTTGAACAAAATACCGACACTCAAAAGCTACTAACACAGCCAGAAATAGTGCAAGAAATGCATAGCAATGTACTCAAACCAAATTTGGAAAAAACGGCTGCAAAAACCAAATCTAAAAAAGTTGTCAAATTCGACGACAACGTACAAAAATATTACTACGTTCCAAAAGCGCCTATAAAACCTAATAAAAGAAGCAGGCCCAAAGGTAGTTATAAAAAACAAAATCAAATTCCGAGCCATAGATCAGAAAGGTTAGCTCAACACCAAAATAGCTAAACCAAAACATGATCACAAATATAAAATTCACTCATACGAAAACCACCAAATTCCCAAACCATAGAAAAATAAATGGTCATAAAAAGCAAAATAAGTTTATTCATCATCAACCCCTGCATCAAAACATAGCAGAAGGTTAAACAAAAATTAAAACATCAAAAAATGGTCATAAAAATCAAAAACAAATCTTCCGCCTCCAGGATCCGAATCTAGACGCAGAGAAGAAAAATGCAAAAATAAATCAGCTCGAAAATAAAACATCTATCGTGAAATTCAAAATAAATTCACGTGCGTTTTTATAAAAACAGAAATCAGCTGACAAAACAATGAGAAATGGTGCAACTGCAATGACACACATCCTTATCGCAGAACATACCACAACGTACGTTGCAATAAGGATATCGCACCACCGTTCCTTATCGCATTGACCTATATAAAAGAATAAAGTTCACTCGAATACGTTGACCCACATAATAGCATGTGGTAATTTAAATCAACGAATTTTGCTCGTATAAACTTCTACGTGGGAATTTCTAAATGGTGGGAAAATACTAAATCTTTTTGCTGAGATGAATTATGATAAACTCGACGACAAATTCGTACCAAATGAAACAGCCAAAAGCGATACACAAATCATTTGTTTGTCGATTACGCTCCAAGCAACATCGCATTCTAATTTCATGTAATTTGTTCAATTTGAACACCTATTTCTGTGCCCAAATCGCTTTTGATTAATTTCTAATATTTTTCCATTGTTTTAATTGACACTTGCAATCCATCACAATGTTTTCCATCAACTCTTCTGAACCTTTGCTCGACTATGAGGAAGCCCTCCTCGCAGAAGAGCAGGAACAGAGTAATCGGTAACATGACATCATGCTTTCCCAACTTTTTTCTTCGGCGAGCAATCTTGCTTTGAGTTCCACTCCAAGGCCTAAGGTCAGTTCAGTCTTAGCTGAAATGACCCAACCTCTTCCTCACCACCTTCCTATCGGCGAGACCTTGGATGCTTCACAATCTATGTTTACCCCCATGGATGTGGACCCATCTAGGAGCATTCAGCCTTCTTGCTCCGAAATCACGGTCCATAGACCGGACACCTGTATACAGCCTTTCATCCAACAATGGAATTCCATTCCTAATACAAATTCCAGAAACCCCACTCAGGCGATTAGGCACAAAAATAAAAAGAGAGGAGCACGATCTCGTGCTAACTATAACCAGCGGAGGATCCTCAATTACAATGCAGGGACTTTTACTGGCCATGCCTTAGGCCAGGCCCTCTGCAACATCCTCTTTGGAGGAGCTAGGTCTTACAGAGGACGTAATCCCACCAGACAATCTTCAGTCCAACATCCCCCCAACTTTTAGGGTATGACTGAACTTAGTCTTTTTGTACAAAAATACTAGGGGGAGTGGTTGTGGGGACATTTCCCTCTTTGCCTCCCTCAGGGCTCGGCCCTGCATTGACAGACGGGTCGCAGACCAAAGTCCGTGACCCATACTAATTGTGCATTGCACCTAAAACAAACTTTATCGTCTGTATGCACTCATACAGACGATGCGTTTCTGTGTTTACCATTGAGGCGGTAAACTGAGGCAAGTGAGTATGTAATACTTACATACTCACTGACAGTATACGTGCTGCGGTCTGTATAAGGTACCGCATCGCCTTTGGACGATTGCCCCAGTTAGAAAGTACGCTTTGTGTACAGTTAGGCACTTAGACCGGCCGGCTACCGGTACCGAGAAATAATTTGGTCACCCCGCACGTAAACCACTGTCTCCCTCAAAGGCTCCATAAACCCCGTGTAGGTAGCATCTACCTACAGTTATTTTTGATACGAGTTTATAGAGTAGATGATTTTGATCCATGTGTGATTTTTGCAGCATGACCTGAAGGCGAGTGGTACCAATAATAGGAGTATCAATCACCTACTAATATACACATGTGTCGTACACTTATTTTTGCAACACCTCCTTCCCCTAAAAGAATAAAAAAAACTTGAGATAATATTTTTCTAAATGGAAACATGTAAGAGTAAACCATCCTATATTTATTAACCATACCTTGTGGCGTAGAGGGTATGGTGCTGGCGTGCAAATGTTAAAGTTGTAGGTTTAAATTCCAGTAGCAGAGAAACTTTCACCAAAAAAAAAAAATTAATAAAATGACAATGTAGTGTTTAGTGGTAAATAGTACCATGTTATAAAATGACGCATGTGCCCAGGCGATGTATAAAGTAAAGACTGATGTATGAAGTAAATACTTTATACATAGGTCCTAAATTGTTCTAAAACTGCCTGCTTTATAATTGTCAAGGTGATTATAAAAATGAAGTTTATAAACAGAAGTTGCAAAAAGAAATTACTTTGCGGGGCTAATTTTATGAAACAAAAAGTTAATGAAGTAGGTAATCAACGAAAGATTTTAGTTGAATTTAGGTTATTATAGGTACTTACCTATGCTCTGTTTATGCTAAGAAGTGCGTAACATTATAAACGCATATATCCATATTTGTCTGCTTGAAATAAGATGTTTCTTTACAAAATAACCTCAACTGATACTTATCATTGTATAACAGCGTGAATACAGAACATTTTTTCTTCCTTCAATCAAACGAACATTTGTTAAGTTGATTCTGACGTCACACATTTCTTAGCGTGAACAGAGTACGTTTATCTCAAATTTTTCGCACGCTTTGTGAATTGAACGAGGCCTATTCTAAAATTTTTACAAAATAATTAAATTTTTTGATAAAGTTTGTCTGAATGTTCTCATCTTTTAGTGTAAAATAGATGAACATAATTAGTATCATCCACCTCATGAAATCATGTGGACGATCTTTTTACCCTGATACTCTTTTAAGAAAATGAATCGCTTTAATGATAAAAAATTAATTTGCTTTAGGTAACTACTCTTATCAAAGTATGGCATCATTTTGACCACTTTCATATCTCAAAGGGAATTAAGCCCCATTAACCCTCCCAAAAAATCCACCAATGCTAACAGTCGATATTCACTCCATGTTCTCGATTTACCAACAAAATTCCTTCATGAGTCAAAAAAGGCAAGTATGCCCGTATAGGTTGGTAACAAAACCGACTGTGCATAAGACACACACGCCCGCGCGCACACGCATACGCACATACCAAAACCTGACCCTATCTTCATTTGAAAAATACAGGTGTTGTTCTTTTACAAAAAAATATTACTGCATTGGTTTCAGGCGGTTTGTTTTGAAATACAAGATTGAAGGCATATTTAACAATGGAACGGAAGTGAGTTCGACTTGGTTGAATGAAACAAAGGATGGCGGGAGCGAGAGGAGTGCCGTAAGGACGTATGCATATTTTTTCGGATCCCTAAAAATGGGTTGACTTTTTTCCAATTTTTTCCCTCTTGTTCACGTTTTTTTAAACAGCTTGTATATTGCACGCGTTTTTCTTTTTGGAGCAACACCTAAATTTATTATTTCGTGCCGGGGCATCGATTGTCATAATGAAATACCTATTCAGGTTTACTATTTCAAAGGTGTTGGCTGTACCGTTTAGAAGTGCGCTACTATCTTGCTCATAAATCACTCAAAAAAAAAAAAAATATATATTTTTCTAAAGTTTTGTTTTATTAATTCCTAGCAAATAGCAATTTATGTTTGAAAATTTCCGGCCTAAATGCCCGAAAAAATCATAAAAAGAAGAAATGAGTAAGTAGGTTGGTAGCGTGGGGAGACAAAATGAATTTCTACGATGAATGATACGAAGCTTGTTTTATTTTCTTTGTTTTTACTTTTACCAGAATATTGTGGGAAGATGGGCATTCCATTCAAAGTTAAAGATGACTGTGTCCAATCTTTGCTCTGTGTAGGGGGAAACGGGGAATACATTCTCCCTTATTTTCTTGATTTTTGTATGCTCTTCCGCTTAATTGTATTACATCGTGAAGAAACTGACTTACAAATTTCAGAAAAACTGAAATGTAATGTGGAATTTTTGGAAGTATAGGGACACCTTAAGCAGACTTCTAAAGAAATAGAAATTAGAGAAACTAAATATGTGATTCATAGAATTACTATCAGATGATATTTTCATCGAATTTATAAAGTGTTGTTCTCGATATAAATATATTTTAGATACAAGGTATTCGGAAATTAAAACCAAGTTGGTCTGACAGAATGTCTGGAAATGCTTTCTTTCTGAATTATAGACCCCCAAATTGGGGAGAAAAAATTAAAATTTGCTTTGACTTACTCAAAAATTATTAAAAATGAGCGAAATTTGGTACAAGAGATGGTAATTATTTAAATTTTTTACTTATACTTATAGGTATGAAAGTTTAACCCACATTGGGTGGAGGGAGATGGGGTGATTGCCACGTTTTAAATAGCTATAAAAAAATTTATGTTTTAAAAAATGAGTCCCACAACCTAATTCGGGAAAAAAAATACACATAAAAAAACCTAATTTTGTTTTTTAGGTGTCTCACAGCTTCGACAACATTTTGTACACCGACCCGCTGTTATAGGATGAAATCTTAGAGAAAAAATTCAAATTGTCTTTAATTTTCGACCTAGTTTTTTCGGGAAACTAATGAGTTTCAACAAAAAAGTAAAGCGCACTTTTTTTGTGTAGGTATTTTTTTCTCTCCAATAAAGGTAATGGAATTTATTGTTCTACAAGACGAAGGAATGAGAAAATTTGGCCATTTAAACGGTGGAAAACCATCTCCTCACATCCCCCCTCAAATATGGGTAAAACATTTTAAGTGTATTGAAAATTTTTTTTTAATTTTTTTATTTTATAATTCACAGACCGACCACAGCCAATTTTCGGTCATTACTGGCCAAGTCTTCCGTAGCCTCAAAATTAAAACTGAAAAATTAGGTATATTAATATTATGTGAATCCATATCGGAACAAGTAATAGGATTGCATGCACAAGGGTATAGTATCCTAATGGCTCAACCACCTTCCCCCTATACGCAATACAATTTTATTCGTTCACTAATTATTTGTTCGAGGCTTCCAAAACTTCTACTTTAAAAATGTGTCTATTTTGGCTACATACGTCCAAATTGATTAATTTCTATAATTTTCTTTAAGTTAGTGGTTAGTTTTTCGATAGCTACTTTAATACTGCTGACGTAATTCTTTTCTTCCACAATAATCCAAGCAAAAGTTACTATTCGCCAATTATATTATGAAGATAATAGCTAAAGTCTCTATAATAGGATATACATTTACTTCAAAAACTTTATTGAATTTTTTCCAAGGTTTTTTTTTATCTCACCCTCCATGAGAATCAAACCAAACCACGATAGACTAAGAACAGATCTTACCAAAAAAATAAATCAATATTTTTAATAAATCGGTATCCAATTGCTTTGCTATTCTTGATAATGAAGTTCAAAGGACGACCAAATTTCTTTCATTTTGATAATTTTTAGAGAAATTAGGGCAATTTTTGATTTTTTCTCTTTACCTCCGTTTAGGGATCTATTGTTCAGAAAGAAAGTACTTAAACCATTTAAAGCATTGCGTCGGATCAAGTTGTCTTCTTTTTTTTATATCAGGAATATGGATATTCGAGACTTCGAAGTTGTTGCATTTAACTTTCGGACACCCTGTAGAATACATTTATATCTAACACCTCCTTACAAAGTCGATAAGAACAGCATCTTATATCTAAATTACTTTTTTTTCTCTAATTAAAATTTTTTTCGAGGTCTGCTTAACTCTAGGTGCACATACCTATAAACTTCCAAAAGTTCCATTGCCAGTTTTCGTCAAGCATATCGCTTATTCTGTGATGCGATTACTTCGCGATTATATTATAAGATATTGTGAAAGATTCGAAAGAAGACGTACAACATTATAGTTCATTTGAAAATGATAATTCGTTCGTATAGTATACATTATATTGTAGGTACGTACGTAACAAAACGTATTCATTTTCGTCGTCTTTGTGAATTGAGAATAATAAATTCAGTCCACTCAAGTTCCCTTTGGCACGCTTATACCTAACTCGACGTTTCGTTTTTATTCTTTTGTTAGAGTACCCGAATTATCACAAATGTAAAATCTTCAACCGCAAACATGGAGAAGCTGCAGAGAGGTATGTTACGTGTATATGTAACGTAAATTACACGTATGTCTATTGGACAATCTTACAGCATTTACGTGACAAATTATTATATTACACAATAGGTACGTTGTGGTTAAATTGATAGTGAAGAGGTTCGTTTTTTTTTTCTTATGGCATTTTGAAATGATTTGGAAAATATTCATTGTTTTTTTTTTTTTTTTTTTGTTTTTGTAATCGAAGAAAGTCCAAACCTGAAATGACTTTCTATGTTTTTGGTGTCTTGTGTTTTGTATGGAATGGATAAAAGAACAGAGACCGCCTGGTATATAATGTGGTTATGATTATCAGTTACTGTCATTAAAATAATATTTTTAATATTACAATAATTACGATTTATTTATGACATCTTACATTATTATACCTATATAGCTACATATTATAAGTATTCATTGTGCATCTTTTTTGCATTGTTCGATATAGACCGTTTTAAAACTGCTGTAGTTAGAGTATAAAATAGGATGTAATAAAATGTGCAAGCCCGTAGGCTACTATGCAAAGTATTTTAGTCACTTATTCTCTAAACTTCACCGTATTTATTATTTTTCCGATAAAATTCAAAAAATAAATATGCATGATATTTCAGTATAATAATAGAACATCGTTCGCCATTATACCTATACATATATATATTCTCTTTTCACTTTTCATCTCTTCCACATTGGGTCTTTTTTTCTTCTTTTTTTTTAAAATATATTTTTCTCTTTATACTATATTGTTCCCATCTACTACTTTCACTCTCGAATAATTTATGTGACAAATTAATCAAGCAGAACATTAAGATAGTTCGCCTGTTTGAAAACATAAGCAAAAATATTATGATATATTATATGTAGACATTTTTATACTGATAAATTAACTATATATATATATATATATAAATATATATAGGCTGGTATTGAATTTAATAACTCATTTTTTGGTTTATAAGTGCTTTGGTAAAGGAGCATTCAATGTTGGAAAGGAGTAGAGGTAATTCTGGCCTATACTTCGATTGAATAATGCACAAATATATCTTATTTTTTGGCAAATTTTCATCATCAGTTTTCAGTACCAGGATTAGAAAAAAAAGGCGTGAGTTCCGCTACTCATGAAGGCTTGATTTGTAAACATAATAACATTGTGGTTGTGGGTGTGCACAATGGATTGCGCACCCACAAATGAGAGTTACAATTGTAAGAGTTACAGTTATGCAAATCTGACGATCGTAATTCTCATTTAGCTCCTACCGTAAACTGAGCGCTAAAATGTTTGCTCATCAAAAACAGATTGCCCCCTAGCCGATTCACCTTAAATTTGGCTTAGAGATACTCTCATAGGCCTTCAATTAAGATAAATTATCTCATAATTTTATCGTCCGAAGAATTTTTGCAAAAAATTTTCAAGTTTTCCTTACCTATTCTAAATATTTGGCAGTACTGGTTAAATACAGTTAGCTTATGTTCTTCATATAATTAAATTTAAAGGAGAATTGTAAAAAATAAAGAAAGGGAGTCTTTATTAGACTTAGAGTTTCTTGATACTACTTTTCGAATTTTATCTCAGTCTACATTGTGAACGGCAAGATACCTAATCAAAGTTACCATTTTTCCTTTCCATTGCCACTGAAGGCAGTACACGTAGCAGGTTTGAAAAATCAATTAAGTTTCACTCAGTTTCGGTCACCTTATCAATAATAGCC
This sequence comes from Ericerus pela, assembly GCA_011428145.1. Classification (NCBI taxonomy): domain Eukaryota; kingdom Metazoa; phylum Arthropoda; class Insecta; order Hemiptera; family Coccidae; genus Ericerus; species Ericerus pela. The sequence goes on from WOFM01000207.1 coordinate 1,720,041, forward strand.
TCGATCAATAAGTTGTCTCGGCACTACAGCATGAATTTTACTTTTTGTACATTGTGCGAATTGTAGAATTGAATTCTAATAATTGATCTATTTCAACTTGAGCGTTGTTCAATTTGATTGTCACAATCTGTTTTGATGCCTACTTATATCAGCATGAATTCTATCAGAACGTGTTATTTCGAATTTAGAATGACTTAATTCATGACGAGCAAAAACGAGACCTAATGGTAAGTAATCTTAATCTAGATCTTAGTCTTGGTATTGGTCTTATATAGTCCGGTCTCAGTTTTAGTCTCACTCAGTCTAGCTCGTATAAGATTTTTACTATTATTGATGGCTAAATAAAATTGATCATTTTGCAAGTTTTAAATTTGGTGTTGTTATCTTTCTAAAAATGCAAAAGAAAGACCTATTTTTCTCAGCACTGAACTGAAATAGAGCATCATATGGTTGATGTTACCAAGTATATATATCTTACGGATTTTTACAATGGCCATTCCCTTTAAATTACTTTTTTTTTAAATATTCTTCTGTGATGTAGGCCTTTATTTTTATTTTAATATTCCTTAGGAAATGACGTTTTTTATTTTTAAACATGGCTATAAGTTACTATTAATGTGTATTCAACGAATGAAACACGAAAATGTGAGATATGTAAATATGAATAGACAACATTTATATAAAATAAATATACCAGCCGTTTTTCGGTTCTCTGATACATTATTTGTATGAGTAATGTTAAGATGAAAATGAGATTTTTGTTTGAAAGAGATATGCTACCAGACAATGGACAAGGGAACAGACAACAACTGAGCAGCGGAAACACGGAAATTGGTACTCTAGAGATGATTTAATATATATGTGAATTACTTTTAATGGAAAATGATGAAATAAATTTCCGGAGACTGTTTTCACTCAGGCGAACAATCATACAGTGTGTCCCACATAGTATTCTGTGGTAATTTTCATCAGCGAAGAAAAAAAATTTCTTTTAATAATTTCACTTAAAGAACTTTATTGTGAGCTAAGAATATTTAGTTGTGCAACCAATGGTGAGGTTAGAAAGCCATAGAGCTATTTTAAACCGACTTCAAAAAAAGGAGGAAGTTATTAATTTGATCCGTATATATGTTTGTTTTTTTTGTTTTTTTGTTCTGGTCTAATTTCTCAATCTGGCCCCCATTTTAGTAAACTTTTTTTTTTTAATAATGGAGGATGATCCCATGGTGGTCCCGTTAAATTTTTTTAAGAATCGATGAGGTAATTTTGGAGTTATCTATAAATAAAGAAACTGTTAGTTTTGAAATAATATTGCGGCTAACACTAGAAACGAAAAATAATTGAAAAAAATTTTTTAATCATAAAATCAAATCAAATTCTAAAAATAGAAAACGAATAAAAATGCTTTAAAAAAAAAATAATAATTAGTTTAAAATTTCTGCAGTAAAATCTACTGGAATTGGTTAATAATTTTTTTTATAAAAAAATAAATCCGACTTCAAAAAAAAAAACTATAAAAAATGCGCTGAAATGAGAAAAATAATTCTTTTGAAATTTATCCAGAAAGTTGTAGGTCTATGGATTAGAATTATTGAAGTCGGTGCTAATTGTAAAAGGTTTTGTCACAAAATTTGACCAATTTGACGTATATTAAGCCTACATGGTAAGGAAAAGAGCGCTGACTTCAATAATTCTAATCTCTCCTACATCTTGCTGGATAAATTTTAAAAGGATTATTTTTCTCTTTTTGGGGAATTTTTTATTGTCTTTTTTTTGAAGTTGGTTCTATTTTTTGGAAAAAAATGATTATTCAAGAATGAAACCAATATATTCATTACTAACCTACCTACATATAACTACTTATTACAATCACTGCATCAATTCAGTATCAATGGTAGAGTAGGTTTTTTAGAAGAAGCCGTTTGTCTTTGATCAGCAGTATTTAAAAGTGGTTCAACGTTGCTGTTCTAGACATGTATTTAACAATATAGTTTCGGCATAAACTAAAACAGAACATAACATATATTCAAATGCTCTTCTATTTTAATCTAAAAGATTTAAAGGACAGTCGAAAAATAAAAAATTATAGGTGTAAAAATAGTTCTCCTTTCTATTCATAAGGACTACTCAACTCATGTCATTGTATGAAAATACGTATTTTCAAAGTGTCTGACTCTCATAATGTGATCCAAGTTTTTGTTTCTTTTTTCTTGATTTTAGAATTCGATTCATTCATCGTTCTCAGTATTGAGTATCCAAGACAAATATAGTTGAATAAGATATGTTTGATTGACGAGTTTTTAATACATTTCCAAACTTCAATTTTCTACTAAAAATAAGGGTGAAGAGAAGGGGGTTTGGAATTCAGTCTATTTGAGACAATTCAAAAAATGTAAACGTCCAAAAAAAATTATTATTTTGTGACTAAAAACGAAACGATTTAAGGTTTATTTCTGTGTAGCTTTGCACAAATTTCACATAACGATGACCTAAACTACAAAAATATAAAAGTTTCTGAAATTAGTTTGAATAAAATTTCACCCTTCATAAAACGTTTTCTGTATCTATTGGAAACAACTTTCAACTGTTGACATTTTTGTTAAAACTTTTAATTTTTCGACCTTCTTTAATAAACAATGAGAAATTTTTGTACCAAATAATTTAATAGCTAGAAATAACTATGTTTGCTTTCATTTTAAAATTTTTTAAGGATGCAGAAAATTTTAAGTGTTGAGGGTGCTCCAAAAGTCTTTAATTAATCGATTAGAACTTCTCAATCAAGATAAGGTTGCATAATTATACTATAGGTATATTTTTGATTAACTAAAACGAAATTAATGAAAGATTGAAAATTATTAGAAAAGTATATTTAGAATTATTTTTCATATAGGCCTACATCTTAGGAGTAAAAATTTAATGTAGGTATTTAAAACTGATCTATGAGAACTTGATAGTTCAAGGGCGTATATAGTTTGATCGTATGGGATGGAATCCATATCTTCACTAACTTCTCTTCCTACGCACTCTCCCGCACAACAATACTATTTTTATCAAGAAACACACACTATTTTCTAATTTCATGATTTTTTTCTGAGCTAAAAGAGTCTAGATCCCCAGGATCCTTCCTTACATACGTTCTTGTGATAGTTTCAGAATGAAAATTTAACAAGAAAGTAATGTTTCAAAAAATTTCCAGCACAGGTAGTAGGAGGGTATATAATATAATAAGTATAATAATATACGTAATATATCAGCTGTTTAGAGCAAAAAGTTAGTAAATTACGCAGTGATAGGACTAAGAAAATGTTGACTAGAAAATTTCGAAACTGAACCTTCTTCATGAATATGGCTTTGTATTCTAGAAAGAAGCTCCTGACGCTGCGAAGTGAGGCCTTCGTGAAAATAAAAAATAAATAAAATCTTGACTTGATATTTTTCAGAATTTTACCTTCTCATTTACATAGAAGCAATATTGTGTATCATTAATATTATTCTTCAATTAAAAATCAAGTATCATTAACAGAAACCCTATAGGTTATGTTATCATCTTGGACGTTGATTTATCTGTGCGATAAATTTTACTATTAATTCGAATAAATTAGCTAAATCACTAAAAATGTATTCCTAATGAAGGGTATTTTGAACATTCAATCAATTATAGATAGGTATTTACCTACTTGTCGAATCGTCTTCTATGTGTAACATTATGCACCTATTTAAATAGAAACCTAATTTATTTTCACGTTTTTCTCTGTTACAGGAGTGTCAGTCCTTAAGCGAGGAAAATAAAAAATTACATCTACTATCGTTGCAGAATTCGAACGTCAGTCTTCTTCAATCACAATTGGAATCATTGCAGTGGCAACTTAAACAGGTTTCGCAACTTTGTTAATATACGTATATTACCTACGGTTACGAATCATAATAAATCATTATTAGTGGTAGTACATATATATGTATATACTTAGTATAACTGCATATTATGGAAGATGCATGTATCCCGGCTTGAGAACAAACACAAACGATATATTTTATTATTTGTGGGATTCAGATGGAGTTGGATAGATTGAGAATATTTCTACGTACTTTACACTCAAAGTACCTACCTACGTAGCAAAATTTTTGTCATCGAAAAATAAAATGAAATTAATTTTATCAACCGAAAGAATTACACTAATTACTAATTAACGAAAAATATTCTAGTCGAACCATTTTATGGCATCAGTATACATAGGTACAATTTATATTAGCTCTTTCCAATCGATATTACGAAAAATAATTTAAGTGAGAAACGATTTACTAGAAAGTAAATCGTCGTCATTTTATATTATGGCGATGAAAGCCAACCATAAATTTTGGCGCACGTATCGAAATGAAAGTCTATTTTCATTCATTTTATGACAATTTTTTGTCTCTGATTTGGCCGATTATTAAGGCTGGGTAAAACAGAAAAGTACTTCTCTAAAAAAAAAATTTGTCATAAAAATTCATAGGTACCTACTTTATAAAAAATGTATTCGTATAACGCAGCTGCAGAAAGTTGTCTGAAAAGTGTCACTCGTATTTCAACGTAAGAATTATTAGAGAATTATTTGGAGAAACGAAAATTCGAAACGCTATACCTTTCTAAATAGTAAAATGTATTCGAGAAAAGGAAACGTGTGATATTTACTAGAAGTTTTCGTACTTTGTCATTGTTAGTCGTTGATGGATAACCCTTAGATTGGTTTGACAGAAGGAATTATCTTAAAAAATGAAATCATCTAAAACATATTAAGTATATGCTAACATTTTTACTTTGATGTTTACAAAGTTCCTTAGAGGTGTATTGCACATTTCGATCGATCAAGAAATCTTTATTCTGAAATAAATTCGTTTATGACTGAGAATCCGCAAAAGTTTCTGTGTTTTTTTGTCTTTTTTAAACAAAAGCAGAAAAACATAATTTTAAATTATTTTTTTTATTTTCTATATATTATTTTCCAGTCAATGTAGGTGAAATTTAATGTTTTGTGAGAGTTTCACTGTCAGTGCCAATAGGCCTATTTGAAAAAAAAAAATTGACTCTTTGAAGTTAAATAAAAAAAAAATTAAATTACGAAGGAAAATATAATATGTAGTCTTCCTAGCAGCTTTTTTTTGGGGGAATATGCTAATCTGAAATAAAATAGAATAAAGGTGTTGTACATCAGATTCTCAGATTAATTTTAATGATTGAGAAGGGGTCTACACTGGAAAAACCAAGCAGAATTAAACATAAAAATTATAGTATAAAAATGATGATCAGTAGAATCATAAAATCAAATTTTGAGCCATAAAAAAATGCCCTAAAAGAAACCTAAAAGTTCCAAAATCTAAACAAAATTAATAAAGTCAGTTTCAAATATTATAATGATTCCTGGTTGATGCATGGACTCATATGCTACAAAACTTGTTAATAAAGACAAGGGGGAAAGTAAGCAAATTTTTCATGCTTTTAAATTTTTACAAAAAAAAGTTTGTTTCAATAAGACCGTAGCTATAAGTGTACGAGTGGGACATAGAGGCACCTTCTTCTCGATAATTTTAAATTGGCCGAAAAGTTGGAAAATTTAAAGGTAGTTGGAAAATTTATGATTTTTTTGCTAACTAGTTGAGTAAAATATTATAATTATTCCAGTTTGCAAATTTCAAGGGCTGTAATCGTACGAGTTGACTATTGCGAGTGTGAAAACAGGTTGCGTGTCATATTTTTTGTAACAAATTCTTCAAAAGAAGGTTATTATTGTTTTTGATCTTTTTTTTGAAGTTCCTGATGACTGACATACAATGTATTATGATAATTCAACCTCCCTTATCAATAGAATGGAATAATTGGGCGTGGAGGAAGCAGTAAAGAAATAAAAAAAAGTAGTTGAGAAAAACTCATTTCCACACTAATAAGGAATAATGAATTTCTGCTGTTTTGAATCGATTTGGTGATCTCCATCATTTTTCTAACCGAAATCGATTCAATAATATCTTTTTGGAGCATGAGTTGTGAAAAAGTTCCTAAAAATAAGACTTTAATGGTGTTTTATAAATATTCTTGAAAAAATTCATCCAAAATACTGCTCAAAATTACATGAAAAATGTTGAAAAAAAAAAACAAGAAAAGGTTCTTTTTGAAAAAGTCTATTCTTTTTGTTTTTCAATTATTTTTAGTTTTCTCTTTTAGATAAAAAATTGAAAAATTAAATCAGTTTTCAATTTTCATTTCAATTCAAATACGAAAAACTTAAATTACCAGTTAGAATATTTTTGTTCAATTTTTTATTCTCGTTTGCGAAGATTTTTTTCTTTTATGGCAACTAAATGGAGAAATATTTTCAGCTAGAATGAAAAATTCTCGCTAATGAGAATATTACATGGAAAAATTGCAACAATTTAAACATTTTTCTCATGTTATGGAATGACCTGAAAATTGATACCTAATCTATTTTCCAAGATAATTAGAAAAATGACATTAAATTCTTATTTTTAGGATTTTTGTTTGCTTTCCTCATCAATTTTCCCAAGATCTAGTCATCGTAATTTTCTGTTCTTTGTTTCAATAATTTGTGCCCAGGAAAATCTCTTGAATTTAATTTCTTGTAGAAGAAATTATCTTCTCATTTGAGGAAATTACTAGCGAAAAACTAGTGAGTTTTGTTGTCGAATTGAAGAGACAAAATTATACCTACATTTTATTTTTCTGCGTACCAACCGAGCCAGACATTACTTTAGATCAGTATAATTATGCAACCATCATAACTTACAAGTACCTATTTTCTCCACTGTAGCGAAAATTTTACAGGCGATATTGCATTTCGACCGACAGAAAAGTAGCTAATTCAAACTGTCATGATAACAGAATTAATTTTTCAATTGTTTTATGTTTCGCCAAATTTAGTTGGAGATATCTAATCCAAAAAATAAAACTGCGACAAAAGAATGATAATCTGTGGGACTTTTAATTTTTGGGTTGCTAAATGAGCTTTTAATTTTATAGTATTTTAATACTGCTGATAATTATACTCATCAAATTTGACATACATAATTTTTTCTCGAAAACCCAAAACCTTATTCCATTGTAACTTTGTCGATCTATTAGCTTCATAGAATTCGAAGAACTCATATCCAAGAAATATTCGTATTTAATACATCTCAGGAGGAAAATATTGAATTTTTATAAAACTCTGAGGTATGATTTTCACGAAAATCATCTTTTTATGACTTGTACGATCTTAAGCGAGGAAAACCTTTCAGATATAAAAAGTTCTAGTAAATTTTTTTATTTCTCAGGTTTACAGAGTAGAATATGGTCGTTCGAAAATTTTTCACATTCAAATTCACTATGAAATTTTCAATTGTCTACTTTTTTTGTTTCCTTTTATAATTCTTAATTTGAAATTGAGCAATAGCATGGTGGTGGCCTACATACTTTGTAAATTAGTATTTGCACTTATCGCGGTTGTATCTGATACACCTTGTATAAATTAGCTGATTTTTTGTATATGTTGTTGGTGGGTGGGATGGAAATACAGTATTATGATAAATATGAACAGAGGAGAGTATTATTTGGATAGAACCCAAAATTGTATAAACGAAATGAAATGGTATTTTGTTTTTGTTTTCTAATTAAATCGTCTTCCTGCATGAATGAAATAAAAATCTAACGAGTTAAACGAACTTCGGTTGAAATATGGTGAAAATGTGGTGTCAAGCATAATTTTTACTATGTTGAAAATGAATTACCTCGTATTTTTACTGCCTCGGCCCAAGATAACCGCATTTTTGCAATTAGAAGGAAATAATAAAAATTACGTTTATTATAAAATATGGTGTCTAACATTTATATTTGAAAAAAGGAGGAAGAGAGAGAGTGGAAAAAAAAAAAGGGAAAACGTAAGCAACTTAACGTTCAGTATGCTCTACAAGTTGGTGTAAATTTTTTATTTTTAAATTGAATGGTTGAGGCAACCAATGGATTTTGTGAATCAGATCTATTCATTATTATACCTGAATTAGAATGGCTGGTATGCTAAGTTAGTTTTAATTTAAGGTTTTAAATTTTATTTGTATTACATACAAAAAATTCATTCTGAAAAAAAAAAATTGAAAAATTTGATTTGTTTTTATAAGATTTTTCAAAAGAACTAATCGTTGAGAAAAATTATTAATATTTAATTTCTAAACTATTTTCATTTTACATCCACCTAAAATTCTTAACATTGACTGTTTTAAAATTATTATTTATTTTAATAAATCGGAAAATAATTATATATTTTCCATTTTTTTTTTATCTCATATCGATGATCTGTTCATCACCTTCACAGTAAATACCGCATAGATTAAGGAGCTACTAATGAAAAATATTTATTTCAGTAGGTTAGGTATAATAAGAAGTAATTTTACTTTTTTTTGGCTTCCTTCAACGTTGACGGCTAATTTTTTCCTCCGCGGAATCATTTAAATACCTGTTTGTGTTAAAACTATAAATTATGTCTAGTTCTTAATTTAAAAAAAAAAGAAAGAATGCTCAAGAGTTTCTACGTTTGATTACCTTGTGTGAGAATAATTATGATCTCTAAGTATATGACTTGAGGCTATCTGAATTTCAATGATTGAAAAATTCACAATTCAAACCAAAACTGTACCTCCTCATGATTTCAAAAAATAGACTTAATTTTCTTTTTCTTTTTCTTTTTTTTATTTGATTGGAGTTTCTAGCATATTATTGTAAGATAAAAAAGAAAAAATTTGAAGTGCAGCAGTGGATCTTCTAGAAAATGTAAGTTTTCAAAAACCAGTCGATTACAACGAAAATTGCCAACAAGTTAATGAGGGTCATAATGTTTGTGCTAAATTTCGTAGCTTTGATTCAAAAATATACATTTTAGAGCCCAAAAAACGGAGCTTAATTAAACATATCGAAAGTACCTATCATCCGGCTGATTTGTACAAAATTGGTAGCATGTTAAAGACATTAGAGTAAGTTGTAGTGAATATATTTTATAAATTTCGTAGCTATTGGTGGAAAATTAAGCAAATAAATCTATAAAATAGGAACAAAAATGGACAGATCGAAAGTACCGGTCGCTCGTTCCATACCAAAATCAATAGGTCTGGTCCAGTGGTTCTTGCCTTAGCACTTTTTCCTCTTAGTTTTTTAAATCATGGTGAAAAATTCAACAAGAAATTGAAGGATGAAAGTTTCAAGTTCATAAGAGCATTATTCGTGGAGACAGAAGTAAAACATTAACTAAACATACCCGTATTTATGATCCAAATAAGGGTGACAACTGATAAGTAACCGTATCGTTAATTCTTCACCAAAGTTCGAATAAATGTTTGAAAATTTTAATTTGTTAATCAACATTTTCATTTAAAACAAAGTAATATGCTTCCAATGGACCATAAAGATCGGCCTTTTTGGATTCATTTAAAAAAATACATTTCTTAATAACAGTCATTAGCCTGATTCACACTTAGCTAGTTTTGTAGCTACTAGTGAGCTATTTGGGGTACTAATGTCTTAACAGTTAAAATCAGTTTGCAGTTTTTAGCCATTAAAGTTAACTTTAGCTTGGTGAATAGTCTTCCAAGAATCTCCTTAGAATCTCACACTTTAAAAAGTTGAAACGACGAGTAACTTTAACTGTCAACAGAATAGTACCTCAAATAGATAGCTAGTAGCATGAAAAGTATGCAAGTGTGAATCGGACTTTTATGGTGATATAACATGCCCTCCAAGATGACTAGGTTTAGTTCCATATAACTTTTTTTGTGGGGGCCCATCAAAACGAAAATTTACCATTTGAAAAAATCATATGGAACAGTACGGTGGTCCATCAGTGTGGATAGAGTGAGCACTGCGCTCACACTAAAATCTCTCTGGAATAACGGTTGTGCTTTTTTCTCAATTTCCAATCATAAAAAATTTAGTCACTATATCACCCTAATTTTTGGAACAACCTACTCTTTTTTACCCCAGAAACTGTCACTGATACGGAATAACCAATGAGCTGCAGAACGATATTTCGATATGTTGCAGAAACCTTAATCGTAACCATAAACCATTTGGCAGGAGTGAGACCTGGATCTACATATTTTTGAGAAGATCTCAAAACAAAGATCTTTAATCTGATCTAATATCATATTGAAGATGATCTGATCTTTGATCTATAATCTTTAAATTTTGTAAAAAAGATCAAATCATTTAATTTTATTTTTATTTTTTCCTTTTTTTCGTGTTTTTTCTGGTCCTGAGCAATCAAAAAAACAAATCAACTTGAAAAATGTGTTGAGATATTGAGAATTACATTAAAATAATACAATTCTGCCAATGTTAATTTGTTAATCTTTAATTTTTTTTCTTCTATAACTTCTCCAAAAACATCCAAAATAACTTAAAAATAATATGTATCATTCTATATCAAATAACTATTAATTTTTAGATAAAATAGAAAGAAATTGAAATTTGTTAAATGATCTGATCTTTAGATCAAAGATTTTAAGATAAGATCTATGATCTTGATCTAGATCGTTCGTTTAGTGAGATCTGTGATCATTTTTATTTAGATCATACCCTTCTCTGCGTGTAAGTTATTATGTTGTCGCAGTGGGTGGTATTATTTGAACATTAATTAATTGTGAATTTTGGAGTTAAAATGTCTGAGATTACAACTTCTTTTCTTGTTGTTAATGAGAAAGTACAATGTTTTTGTTTTCAAACTTCTTCTCATGCCTCAAATTTGGTTTTTCTTAACTATTTGAGTTCTCTTCAAAAAATGTCATATTTTCGCTTTTTTTTTAAAACTGCCTAAGTTGGAGTTCTTGTGATTTTCAAATTTAAGAGGTTTTTAAGGTAAACAAAATCAAGGAATTGAATTCTTAAGATCTTGTAAGTCTCTCAATATTATTATTGCTTCCTGAAGGAAAATTCAAAAATTCAAAAGTCCGACTTCTGATGAGGTATTTAAGGCAAAATTTATATTAGCTGCCAACTTACGTGGTTTTTAAAATAGTCTACGAAATTTTGAATAAAAAGAGGAAATGTGAAAGAAAACAAATTATAATTTATACTTCTCTGATTTTCTTTCACTTCTACAATAATAACAATAATTTGGCCTTAGGAAAATTTTTCCAATTTTTTAAATTATTTTTTTGTTGTTTCTGTAAAATTTGATTTTTTTTACTTACGAGGTTTTTAAAGGAAAGCGACTTTCATTATCCATTTGCAGTTTTGCTAATGTTTTCCTCAATATTGATGAATATATGACTTCGAAACACTCACTATTCAATTTCTTGTAAAAGTTTGATTGTGAAAAGCGATTCCCCATATGTTTTGCAAAAATAATGGAACTTTTCAAGTTACAAAAACAAAATTCGAATATATTTTCCTATGGGAATAGTTACAAAGTAAATACCCTAATGTCAATATATAAATTTGAGTTTTTAGTGCCAAAAGTTTTCTATCCAATGCTATAATACGAGCAATATTTGTATGTATGTATGTAATCGAGTTCTGAAGAACTAGACCGATAATGTTATTGAAATTTACAAGAAAGTGGTTTTTGAGTATAAAAAAACGATTTAGATAGGTCCCAAGTTTGAGAAAATTCATTGAACAGAAATATGAGCATCTCAGTTTATCCATTAGCAGAGTAACCAATAACAACGAATGATAAAAAATTCGCCTGGTTAAAAGTAACGATTAGATAAGGTTTTATTAGCGAGTTTTGGTAGGCCTAGGCTGCGTATAATGATTTATGAAGAATGAGGTAATGAGTTTAAATAACTGCAATCTTTAATTTTATTCTCGAGATATGTTATAGAAATATATTTCTGAAATTCCCCAACTTGAATTAAATTAACAAAACTTTTTCTAATTTCCATATCCTCGGTGAACCAGGTACTGATAATAAAATGAAAAACGTACCAACTCCCAACTAAAGGTTGTTTCATGAGATCAACATTAATATACAGATTTTCACCGAAACCTACACAAAAAACCTACAAGCAGTCCTAACAGGGAGATAATATTATGTAGGTTTTTATTTCACTTTTTCAAAAAGTATCTAATTTACTCATTACCTGCGGCGATCAAACAGCTACGAAAAAAATGTGACCCATTATTGAAACTTGACCTCACTGAATCTGCTTCTACACCTTAACAATTTGACCATCATATAAATGCCTCAAACAGTTTTTAGTTTCAAACATTTGAAAATAGGTTCTGTACATTTTTTTTCGTTTGATCGTAGATAAAAGAAGTATTAATTTTTTTGTTAATCTCGTTTATAATTTTCTGTTGCTGTTGTGTTACGAGTCTGTAACTGTAAATTTTCACGGGATCGGTTTTATATTTCTATTTCATGTTTAGGCTACAAAGATGCATTTTTCCCCTCACCATATCCGTAAATAATTTTGGCAATGAACAGTACTCGATTTCAATTTGTGACGCATCCTTAGTATCACATATCTTACGTTTTTAAATAGTTTTCTGATACACGTAATTTTCTTTTGGCCTACGGTAATGAAAATGTTTTACACATAAGCATTGTAATTCTCCATCAAAACAGAATGAAATACAAAATACAAAAAAAAAAAGAAAAAAAAAACCATTTGAAAATCATAAAATAATTTTATTCTTTTGCGTATTTAGTACGTTCCTTCAATGATGTTAAAAAAAACAAAATATTATTAAAAAATCTTTTTAAATTTTTTTTCTTTTTTAGTTTACCTTTAAAAGACGGCTTGTAGATTTTTTTATCCATTTTTTTCCCTTTAAACAAATACCAACATTACATAAAAATAAAACGATAAGCATATTTAATTGATTATATATTTAATACGGAACGTAGGTATAGGCAAATAACCTATCTTTTTTTTTTTTTTTTTTTTTTAATAAAATGATGTGAAAAAAGATTGCATTTTTTAAACCATCTATTATTCTTAAAAGAATTTTATAATCATCATTGTACCACGCGTTTTATAACTACGAATTAAAAAAGATGTACTTGAAACAAAAAAAAAAAAAAATATCAAAGTGCTACGAATTTATTTGCTTCCAATTCAATGAACATAATAAACGATCCTTCTTCAATTAGGTTCTTTTTTTTTGGTTCTTTTTTTTTTAACATCTTTCTTTTTGTTCTACCCGTAAAATATTTATACATATCTATCTATCTATTATTTTAAGCAATAATCGACGCGTTGTTTTTTTTTTGTTTTTTTGTTTTTTTTTTTTTTTCCATGAATGCGTGATAATATTTTTACTGTTACCTATAATATTTATATATTATTTATTGTAGACGGAATCCAGTAGGCAAATGTATCGAGCGGTTATGGAGCAAGTATCGAAATTTCTGGAGCGAGTCCATAAGAATTTAGACATAATATCGTCGAAAATGTCAACATTTCCGAAAACGAAAATGAGGTTTGTATATAATGCGATGTCTGACATCGCTTTCTATTCGTACCGCACACTGGCGCTTTATGGCCATAAATCTTCGAACAGAGCTACTATATAGCTATGTAGCTTGGCGTATTCTTTGTTTCCGGGAATTTCTATTTATATTAATTGAAGATGGCTCTTTTGTTTATGCTGTACGTCATCAAAAATTGGCCTACCGAGATGTACAGTCATATAATGCGGTTCTTCGACATTAAATTTGCTCGAATATTATCGTAAGATTGCTGCTTCTTCTTCTTATTTTTTTTTTGTTAGAAGGTGCCATAAAAAATTGAAAATATTATTTGGTACCTAATTTCTAGGTGCGCTTGAGTCACTGTACGTTTATTTTTACATCGTAATATGCGGTTGCAATACGGTTGAAAATCAAGTGTCACGAAAAAATAAAAATTACTAATTAACGTTTTTACCCAGTTTGCTTGCCATCGGCGTATTAAAATTGACCTCTTAAAAGGGTTAGTGGTGGGGATGATAAAACAATTATCCGTTTTATGGGAAAATAAACTAGTTGTTACCTACGATTTTTTCATTTTGACCTAATTTTTTTTTTTCTTATGAAAAATTAGATTTTCTTTTTCAAAGTATAGATACCCATATATTATATCGTGTAAATTTATTATATGTAAGGTACCAAGTTCGAAATTTTACCATGCTAAGAGAGCACAAAGTTGAATTTTTGATCAACTTTGTACAAGATTAGAATTGTGTGTACCAAGCCCGAAATGATCATTTTTCATAATATTTCCTCCAAAAGATAGCCTTTATCCCTTTACCTCTTTCTAGTTAGTGAATATAAAGGACACTTAAGTTATTGAAAAAAATTTCTTTGTTTGCTTTTAACTTTGCGTTTATTTTGGTTTTGTGTTTTTTTCAAACTGTTTATTCAATTTGGTAATGTGCGATTCTTAGAAGTTTTGAGTTTTCACTTCTCAGAACTGACGGTAAAACTATACAATAGCATTAAGAACTAATTGTCAAAACGGAGCCAGTTCAGAACAAAAATTCTCGATGAAAACTTTCAAACTTAATGAATAATTTCTGTTGTTTGAGTTTTCATTTCTCTGAACTGTCACTGACACAAAAATCATTAAATAAATTCCAGTACCATCTTTAAAAAGAACAGGTTCAGAACTGAAATTTTTGAATTTAATTACAGCTTTCAGAATTGAGTTTTCCAGATGAAACTTGGTAGAAATCATCTAAGGATAAGCATTTACACAGGGCCAAAATTTTATGAAAATCCATCCAGTGGACGGGGCGTGATGCGGCAATAAAAAAAACTTTCAATTTATGAGTTATATAGAGATGTGAATAATGAAAGAAATGAATTCGTAAAAAAGAACTAATTTATTATGATTAATTCGGACTTGGTTCAACTATCTTGTACAAAATTAATCAAAAATTTAATTTTGTACAAAATGACTACGTTCTCTTAGGATGTTACAGAAAAACTTGTGTTAATTGCGAATTCGGACTTGGTATAGAATGGCTTGTACCTTCTTAAGATGGTACAATGTCGGACTATGTACATATTATGGTACGTATTATGTATTGCCTAAATTTTGTGTTCACGATTTTGTGAAACCTACTTAATGGATGAGGCTGAAATTCTCACGAAAGACAGTCACTAGTTCAGTAATTTCCAAGAAAACTTGAAAAGAAAAATGTCTGTAGAAAATTTTGCGCTCACGGTTTTGAGAAAACTGCGAAAGAAACAGGGCTAAAGTTTTCTCAGAAGGTTTGGTACCTATTTGTTCAGTAATTTCAGAGAAATATGGAAAATAAAAAATTCTTAAGAAAGTTGTTTTTGTTTTTTTAAGTTTTTGAGGAAACGGTAATAAAAACAGAAATAGAATTTTCTCGAAAGTCAGAAGTCATATAGGAGCAAGTCTGGAAGAAATTTTGTGCTTATTGTTTTAGTATTTTGGAAGAAAATTAAAAAAAATTCTTGGAAAATAAGTTTCTTCAGAATGTGAGAAAACTACCTAAAGAATAGGGCTGAAAATTATACGGAGGATTGACACATAAGAACAAGTTTAGTGAAATGACTATTACTCTAGTGGTTTTCAAAAAACCGCCAACACTTTAGTAGTAAACATCAATAGATCAATATTTTTGTCAAAGATATCAATAATTATCTATAATTATTCATAATTTTTTTACTTGAAACGTTACCAATGAAATTTCGATAGGTCGGTATGTTTCTCAGATATCGAACATTAAGTATCGTAGTGTTTTGCAATTTTGTTACATATTTGGAATTTAATAAGTTTATTTCGCAAATTATAGATGAAAATTTGCAAATTGAGTTTTCGAGCGAAGTACTGCTGCGCTAGAGATTTTTTTAAATGCACCGAGACGATGAGAGATAAACGTACGAGTTGAAACGCATCCACCGTTATTGGTTAAAGTTTGGAGGTTCTCAAAATCACATGCAGTAATGCAAGTTGAACAGCAATAAATCATTTTATTTGCGAGATAAAATTTATTCGTTTTAGGAAAACTCCATTCTACTACACTGTGAGGCTAAAAATAGTTTAATGAATATTAAAGTGCAACATTTAACTAAAATGTCATCTTCTTGTAGAGTTTCATAGATAAACAATGTCAAATTTATACAGGGTGATCCGTTAAATTTTACCAATAAAATACTTGTAGCCCAATCAAATAGCTGGAGGTTCAAAATTAAAATTTAAAAGGGATTTGACGTGCGGAATACGGTGTGAATAGTCAGTGGTGTAGCCTGCGGGACGAGGAGATCAATCATTCAACCCCCTTCGGATTTTAGTTTATTTTCACGAAGTCCATCTATTGTATAATTTTTAACAAATAAAGACGATTGGCATGAAGTGAATTTTTTACCTAATTATTTTTTTAGGTTGGAGGGAGTGAGTGATTTTTTTCCATCTAATCCCCACTCATAAGAAAATCCTGGCTATGCTACTGTGGGTGGTTTTCAGAACGAGTGAAGAAAATAGTCACCTCATATCCTGTTCTTCCACCATTGTGGGGTAGGTACTTACAATATTAAAATATTCCAACATAAAAATAAATATTATTTCGAATAAATTTTTCTCGTATACTATTTTAATTATAATGGTTGAGATGCAGGTTGGTGAGGAAGAGTAGTTGTATTTTCGATCATAATAATCTGTAAGAATTATTTTCTTAGTATTGGGACATTTAAAATGAATATAAACATGAAGGAGGCATAAGAAATTGGCAAACTGAAAAATTTTGGTCGTAAAGTGTTAGCTCGATATTAGGTTTGTTCAACATGGCAAAAAGTGTAGATTCGATGTGAAGGTTCGGATGAAAGGTTTTCGTAAAAAGATATGATTGCGTTTGTACTGTATGCACTGTGTTTTATGTCATTTCTTGTTCTTCAAAAACAGTTATTTTAATTGTTCTGTTTGAAGATACCAATTTTTGTCACTTGACAGAAATCATTCGGAAGTAAATCTTTCTCATTGAACTTGTCAAGAACCTAGAGTCTGAGGGCAGCCCTATACACCGATTTTGGTTCCCAAAATCTGTTAATAATAAAGAAATTACAATAACACACTTTTAATTATTGGCTCTTCATGCGTCTAAGATAGGATTTTAAAAAACTTCAAGAACAGAAAATTGTTTTTATTTGATTTCCATTTTCTTGAGGTGTTTTGCATATTTTCATCTTCTGAATGAGCAAATAATAAAAAAATGGACTTAAACCCTTTTGGGCAAGTTTTTAATTATAATATTTTAAATCTATTTTCTCTCGTTGAATATCACTTTTTATTTCATTTTCATAGGGATCAGAAATAAAACTATTCTTTTTGTATCTTTGGTCCATATGGAAAAAGCTACGCCAAGAAGTCAAGTTATGGTGGTCTTCCTACGATTAATTTTTAGTGGAACAGTTTCGATGATGGGCTGCAAGTCATTTATGTTAAAAGAGTTTACAAAATAAATCTTTCAGTATTTTTGGATTAATTTTGGTGGAATTTCATTACTCGTGAAATGATCTATTGCGTGATATCGTTCAAATTCATAAATTTACGAAACAACAGCTAGTTTGTTAATAAAATAATTAACGGCTACAAGTGTCTAAATTTATACACTGGGGTAACGCAAGTTGCATTTGGCAATTGTTAAGGCGACAAGTGGTTCTCTGTTGTGAGAATTTTTTATGACATAATTGACGATATTATACGGATATAATTTGGCCAACATTTGACATAATTTATCATTCAGTAATATATTATTCATTTGATATTCGGAACTAATTTTCGTTTTTGCCGTCACATTTTTCTTTAAGCAAATCGTTGTATTTGTTCGTAAAACCTTTTGGTACCATTACGTGACAATTACCTCGATTCTGATCAATTTTTTGAATTTTCCATCTTTGAACTGTTGTATTTTTTACTCAAAAGATTTTGTGGATTACATTCGAATTTTTATCATTCCATTTTCGGTATACATAGTTGATCGTAACTGAACTTTCCCCGATAAAAAAATACCATTTTGCTAATTAAATTAGGGGTATGCGTGGCGCAGTGGTTAGATACTCGGCTTTGATATTGAAAGATTGCGAGTTCGAGACCAACTGCTATTTTATTCCGGATTCAAAATGACGACGTACTAGCTCTGTTCTGTTGGTGCTCCAGCACATGATTGAAACATTTATGCTGGCTGACCATTGGCCATCGGATCCCAACTATTCCTACCTCGCGACTACAAAAATATATCCCTTATTCACCAGACGCTGGGTAAAGTAGCCCTGTAGCCGAAGCTCAGTTAAAAAAACATTAATGCATCATTGCTATACTAGAATATCAAATTTGCTCATCTCATTTTACATGTTTTTTTACTCAGTTTGTTACAATATCTCATCCTACAAAAAGATACTTCAAGCGAAAACTTTTAAATGGAACTCTGCAGTGCCTTAGTTACGAAATTACTGCTAAATGCAGTGTATAAAAGATGCTCAGCACCCATTGCCCCGCAAATACTAAAAAGATACTTCAAGTAATACAGTAGAGTTCCTTTCCTCCAACAATTTTTTTAGTGTATTTTCTCTGTACTTAATATATATATCTGGCGACATATATTGTTAAAATTTTTGAAGTTCATTCCACAGTTTCGGAGGGATAGGTTTTTGAGCAAACCCACCATGTTGTTATGACGATAACTCCTGTAAATTTAAAAATTTTGGCTTGAAATTTCTGAGGTAGTTGGAGACTATTGAAGAACTGGTTTGGTATTGAATTCGAGAAGAATGAATCAACTGATTTTTAAATGGAAGCCATTACAAAATTTGACACTTTTGGAAAATACACTGCACTTAACACGGTTGATGCGTGATGCGCGGAAGAGATATTTTTATTTACATTTTTTTTAGGAACTACTGAGTCAATAGGCACCAAAGTCCTATCAGATATGGTCGTAGGAACTACGTTTTGCGAAAATTTCAGCTTTATCGTTTCAGCAGATATCTGTGAATCCTGCGAATAGTTATATGTGCTGCAAGTGCAAAAAGTAGGTGATTTTGATACAAGTACTGTAAATCACACGAGTATCAATCACCTACATTGTACGTGTGTCACACACTATTTTCTGTAACACCTTTCCAGTGTTCCCCAGAAAATGGCGAAGAATTTTCTTTTTTCTTTTAGATTCAGATAATAATTAATAATTTTGGTTTTTAAACAAAAAATTACTTAACACTTTTCATACTACTCCTCAGGAAAAAAATTTTAAATTATTATTTAAGAACAATAATTTCTTACTTTTTTTAACTAAAAATCATCTCACTCTTCGCACTCCTCATAGAAAAATAAAATCTGTTTTCAGATTCAAATAATAGGTAATATTTATAATTTGTTTAACTTTTTAATCAAAAATCATCCCACCCCTTCCAAGCTACTCCATCCACCCATCACAAAAATTTAAAACGAAGAAACAACTATTTTTTCAAAAATTTACTTGAATGTTTATTTTATTCGATGAAATCAATTTTCACCACCCACATTCCTCCCCCTCCAAAATAAAAATAAAAACTGAGAAAGTAGCCAACCCATACGAAAAATTAATCAATCCCTGCAAGAAATTCATCGAGATGTGCGAGAAATTTAAATTGCAAGTGCGCATATGTTGAAGATAATTTTTTGACTTCCTATCGAAATTCGCTACTTTTTGTTCCATCAAGGCGCGTAAAAAAACATACTTTTGTGAAGGTTGTTGCAAAAAATCATTTTTCCAGCCATCGTATATTTCACATTTTTCTCAGAAAGCATTGAACTATATAAGGCACCACATTTTCACCAGATGGCGCTTACAAATTCATTCTTGTTTATACCACCGTCTATGTGCCGCCCATACGCATATTTTATTTCGCCTACTTTGCACACTACTTTATACACATCTCTCGCTAGTGCAAAAAATTTGGTCACTTTTTTTACTTTTCACACTTGCATCCCAGTAACTATTTTCTCATTAGGTCACTGAAGAAATATTAACTTTTTGTTGGATATGTTATTATAGCTTATTATAGCTTTTCTTTTAAATAATAATGTACCAATTCTGAAAACTAGGATCAATAACTAAAAATATTTTCATTCCTCATCCATATTTATCACGCCCATAATGTAGAAAATTCATAGTTTTACACGTTTACCAGATCTGTTACGAGTACATTCTTTGTAGTTGGCCAAAGTACTATTGTCGAAATGGTTTTCCAAGAAAATGAATAATTAGGTACGGTCTTTCTGGACGTTCGAAATAAAAACAGGTTTCTTTGAGATATGAAAAGTTGGTGCGTGTGATCCATGTCCATAAACGTTAGAATAAATACGATTGATTTTATTGCTCATGAAGTTTTCACGTTGATAAAGAATAGCCTAGTTCGTACATATGAGGGAGAATAATGAAAAGCAGAAAATATAAGGAAGGGCTGAAGAATTTTTTTTTAACACCTTCCATCGGCTAAAAATTTTCGTGTTTGAAATTAATTTTCCTTCTACCAGTCAAAAAAATTCATGTGTCAAGTTATTTTTGTCTTTCAAATGCTAGTCCTAAATTATTCTGAAATGAAAACAGTTTTTTTTTAAATGGTTTTCAGAATAAAATTAATCAATTTGGATATTGGTACCACTGCTCACGGCTTTTTCATCTGGGGTTTAATGGCATTTTTTTCGAGGCCAAAAGAGATCTGTCCCCTTAGTTGACATCTAACACTATTGCATGCACTCTTGTGGGGATGTTTCCCTCATTTCCCTCCCAGTCCGTGGCTCAAATAATTAGTGCATTTCACTCTAAATAAATTACATTGTCTATAAGAACTCATACAGATCATGCGTAGCTACATTCTTATGTATACCATGTAGGGAGAAGCAAGCACGTATGTATTTACATACTTGCAAATACAGTGTGTGTTGCAGTCTGTATATGGTACTGCATAGCCTCAGTGCCCTCAGTTCTGATTCCCCAGTATGCTAAAACGTGATGATTAGGTATTAAACAAGCTGGCTAGCGATATCAAGGAAAGATCATGAATAGGTAATACTATACTTGGTATAGATGGCCACTCTATGGTATCATTTATAAAGAAATATAATAGGTCCAAAAGTGTGCACTGCAGCATTTAGCATCGCAGAGTATTAAATGTAATAGAGAAGGCATGCGAAATAAAAAATGGTAACACTTTTACAATCAAAAACTCCACCATTCTAAGGTACTGACAATTTTCAATCTCATTTTTATCTACAAATGCGAATTGATCATGATTTCTAAATTAACAATTATATTTATTCATTTTATTTAATAAAATTATTTGAAATAAAAAATTTGGATTATAGCCCATGGGCCCTAATGAGGTGCAAGGAAATTTGAATTCAGTACCGACAGCATTAAAACAGATCTTCAAAAGTGGTGCTGTTTTTTGTTGCAGCATTTAAATGAACATGCGTCCTCTATCATATTTAATACTATGTGTTTAGCACTAGTGTCTGTACTATTTTTATTATTTATTTCAAATTTTCAATTCATCGATGATTTTATTACAAATAATTTATTATCTCAATCTTCAAGTATATAACAATCACTTAAGTCCAAATGCAAGAACAATTACTTAAAAATCAACAGTGACTTGAAAATTACTTATCTTAACAAAGTTATATCTATATGTATATGTTTATGTATAGATATAATTGATGATGGAAAAAACGTAAGAGTTACTTAAACATCTTTCTTTCATTTGGCCCTTGTAGTTATTATACTCAAAGATCTTCTCCATGATGTTGATGCAAACATTGATGAATAATAACAGTTATAAACTTATAAGTCTTAACATTCCCAATTTAAATTTGAGATCCACTTCACATAATATGTTTCAAAATGAATTATTCTGTTTGATATATCTGATTCTCTATCAAGATCAATTCACGGCCAATGATAAATATATTTTAAAATTCATAAAATGAAGCACTCAAGGTGAATGCCCTCAACTATTCGAGTGTTTTGTCCATTGAAATGCGTTACTCCCGGAAAATATTTGGTTGTAGTGGTTTCAATTTTTTAAAATTTTTCGATCGATTTTAATCGATTTAATTGAAAAGAAAATAACTGATCTGATCGATAATCGACTGTTGAAAAATTGAAAATCCATTTATCAATTTTATATTTTGTTTATGTAAGAAACGTTGAAAAGAACTAAAAAACCAAATCTGAAAATTGAAAACTTGATCAATGTTCTTTTTTTATCTATCTTTCTTTCTCTTTTCACTTTGAAAAATAAAAATTGAATTTTAAATCCGCAAAATTACTTATTTTTTCCATTAATTTCTTGAAAAATCAAAAAAAATCTAAAGTTGATTTTTCCAAAATTGTCCGATCGATCAAGATTGATCGAAATTCTAAAAATCGAAAAAAATCAATTTTTTCAAGGTCCGATTTTATCGATTGTCGATTGATTGAAAAAAACATCGACACCACTAATTGGTTGCCTACATGAAAACTTTTTAATTGGTTCTATGAACCGAATGTAGGTAGCGATACCTACATCAAAAGCCATAACTCTATATAAACTAAATTTTATGTTTAATGAGTTCTGAATAAAACATTTTTGTCCATATAGCTTCACATTATAATAAAATATATTCTGATTTGGCTATATAAGGGAAATTTAATTCAATTGGAATGAACATATAAGTAGTTATTACGTTGGCTATTGTAAGATCCATCCTAAATGTGTGGTATGCAAGTTGCATACTTACAATTAAATTGAACCTTAATTTACGTAATTAGAACTGTAGAACTTTGAAAAAATTAAAATCAGGTAGTCGATGCTATCTATAGACAATAATTATGCGCAGCAGCAGAAAAATTGTTACTTTTTAAAGTTATACTAAAATTTTATGAGAATGTTTTTAGAATTTTCCCATATTTGAATGCTTTAGCCATAATTTTCATTATGAATAAAGTACGTTTTTCCTTTGAAAAAAGAGAAGGAAATTATGGCTAAATCTGTAGATAGAGAATTTTAAGTATTGTTATAGAGAAGTGGTTCAATTACGAATTTCTTATAACACCAACCAGCCACCAAACATTTGGATGCTTATTTCACTCCGAGATGGTATTATTTTATTGTCATTTATTGCAGCCGATTTCCACGATCTCGAAGCGTACACACGATGGCTGGAATGAGCGTTAGCAGCAGTAACGGAGGCAGTAGTCGATGTTCGTCTCCATCTCCAACCCACTTTTCGTCTACTTTAGTTTCAAATTTGTCTCAAATAACAAGTGATTCTAGTACTATAGAGCAAATCAACGATTTAAATGCGGCTTCAGCGCATGATTCGTTGGAAAATACTTTCAAGGAGTACACATGGTAAGTAAAAAAATAGATTACGAAAAGTGTAATTCAATTCATCTTATTAGGTACTTATATATTGTTCCATGATTTGCGTACAGTATCTGTAGATATATGTATACAGGGTGTTCCATGAGTCGATGATAAAATTTCAGGATGAAGGTACCATAGACTAGGTATTTATAGTGGTTGCATAAGTACTGACTTGGAATCATGTTTTTGATGAGTAGAAGAATTAATGTTCGTTTAAGAAGAACTCCTATCGGAGAATTGTGGCAAAAGAGTGCCGAACTTAGTTCGTGTTATGAGTGTAGAGGTACGAAATGTTAAAAATACAAAATGAAAGACTACCTTAGGTTGAAAATCAGCCGAAAGCTTAAGCCATTATGCCAAAAACTGATAAATTTTACATAATTCAGTCGAAATCCGAAAGATTAAGTTATGTATGTTAAAACACCGAAGAACTATATAAGCTGAAGTTTCATTTTTTGGCCGACTGAATGAATAAGTGGTAAAATTTTGATTCTGATGTTTCGAGCAATTTTCATGTTAACTTTTAAAACATTTACAAGAAAAATGAGTTAAAGAAACTGATTCAGTTTTTTTTTGAAGGGAAAAAAATCAGAAAATTCAAAAAGCTGATGAAAAGCCGAAGCTGGAGTCAAAACTTCACAAATTTGAAGTTTTATTTGTCAAGGTTGCAAGTTCAAGATGAAGTCTAAGCTTTTTACATGGCTGTTCAGCCTCAGAAAACTACATCATTTAGGGTCTCATAGTTTCAGAAATGTAACAATCAGTAACAAGAAATTAATGAAGTAGATCAATCAAAGAGTAAAAGCAAAGATAAGTTTTAATATGACAACATCTGCCGTAAATAGAAAGATTATAGATTGTAACAGGGGCGAGGTAAGGAGGATTAGTATGACTCTAAAAAGAGTGAGGACACAGTTCATACCTACACGTCTGTATTTTTTTCCATACTATACCTATCATTGTATTGTATCAATGTGTGCAAAGTCCATAACCTCATATCTTATCAAAAAATGATATGAATATACGATGTTATGGTATGACCCTTTTCTATTCAATGTCGTTAATTTACCATATCACATCAAAATGGGCTATCTGGATTTACAAAATTTTCAGTAGATTTTGAATGTATGATATAATCCTAGGCAACGCCTCACAAAATGAGAGCTATATCATCCATGCATATGGTATCATAATACACACCGATGATATGACATAGCAGAACGATATTAATGTGTATCCCCATTAAGATTTTAGAATAGCTTCTTCAGGGAACTAGTTTTCCACTCCTCTAAATAGAACAACTTGTTATCAGAATGCATTGAGGTGCAAGTAGCTGATTGATTGCTGATGATGAACAAAGACGTTTAGACTCATTCAAGTTGATAAAGTGTAATGTATTTCATAAAGAAAGTGTTTGACAAAATGTGTTCCATCGTAGGGAGATGAGTTAAATGAAAAAAAACGAATGAATACGATGGTGAACGAATGCGTAGTTAGATATTCGTCGAGTGGTAACATCAGTGTAGCTACGAGATAAAGTATTAAAAGTATTATTAAAATTTATGTGTAAGAGTTCGCCGGTATGAAGGAAGAAGGATTGGTATACCCAACAGAATGCACAAAAAATTCCACACCATTTTCCTCGAAAATAACAAAGTTAATATGAACTGTTTTGTCAAGTTATAAAATTACACGAAGATTGACATGAATATTTTGACGACTCGACTCTGGTGACACCTTGTAAGTATATTTTTACAGCCTAGAAGACTTACCTACACCCTCTGGTGCCATAGGTGACCGATACACCTATTATACGATATGATTTTTAAACTACAAATTTTCTAGTTCTTTTTACCATTTTTTTTTTGTGTTATGTATTTATAGGAAACCTTCCCGACCAGCTCCTGAACATGTCACGCTGGAAAAATTATCTCAAGAATCGTTTCGATTTTACCGAACCGTCCAGTCTTTGTTGAATATACGCGAGCCAGATTTAATTCATCGTTTGACGCCGGCTGTGAGCGAGGTTACGTTGCCTGACGCGAACGAAAAAATTGATAACAATTCGGTAAATTACCTGCTAGCTACGAAGAGAGTGAGAAAATAATTATTTGTTGACCATTTGTGTATGTACATAGTATATATACCTGCACATAGGTATATATTAATAATAACTGACCGTGACCCCAAAAAATTATGATAATATGGTGGTTTAAAGTGGCCAGTTCCGGTTATTTAGCGAATAATACATATAGGTATGTACCTATAGTATATTATAAGTCAGTCGCTGCTGTACAATTGTCACGAACTTACGTAAAAGTCTTGTGCAAAATTTCGACATCACCCATATATTCGATATTGAAATGGTTAAAATGCATGGGTATATATGAGAAAATTTGTTGGAAGGTATCTACTGTATGGACGAAGTGGTCAGGTGTCATGCCTTACCATTGTAAGCGTTGTGGATTCGAGTATGGATGGGTAAAATTGGTCTTGATCCAGGCTTTTCACTTTCTACAAGACTAAGACCGTGACTTGATTGAGCAAGATCAAGACAAAGACCAAGATACCACTGCGCATGACCAAGACCAAATGCATATAACTTGAGGGATAATAATAATACACGAGTAAGCTGTAAAATGTTCGCCGTCTTGATATTCATATAATTTACAGTATTTATACAGACTTTAATATCTGTTGTTCAGATTCTGATGTATTAGGGAAGCACATATGGGCACCAAGTTTAATTTAGCCACCAATAATGGTGAAAGTCTCGTCAGCCTGACGAAGACTACAACCAAGATTTGACTTTTCAGGATCAAAACAAAAAACAAAATATTGATGCGAAACCAACTAAGACCAAAACTACCATGGTCTTGTTCCCGGTCTTGCTTTTGCTCATTACTAGATTTTGGGCTAGCTACCATCATCTTCTCGATTCAAAATGGCTAGGTGGTATTCGATTCAGCTTCTAAAGAACTGACATCAAAAAGCATTTGAACGCTCTCGGCAATTTGATATCAACGCTAAAACTCCTAAAAAATATGTTCGGTGCAAGAAACTTGCGTGGGTACTTGCCCATAACTTTTTTTTTTTTTTTTTTGGTGATCGGTAAATAAATTTTGAATAGTTCCGCATAGTTAAAATCAATCATTTAGTCAAAAATCAGTGTTTTTGAATCTGATTGAGATTATAATTTTTGAATAAAATAACGATTTAAATCATAAACATCAAAAAATATTTCGAAGAAATAATATTTAAATATGAATTTCGAATTTTCCCTTCATAAAATTTAGGTATCTATTCAAATGTTCAATTTTCGTATTTTAAGACTTTTTTTTTTTAACCAAAGGATACAAGGAAAAAAAGCATTGTGGCAAATTAATAAATTTTTTTCAAAAAATTGAACTGACTAAAAAAGAATAAAAAAGGGTTAAAAAAAGACAAATAATCTATAATTGCAGTCCCTAGACCTACATTTTGCTACAGAAACTTTAAAAGGTTTATTTTTCTCATTTTACCGCATGTTTTTTTTTTTTTAAGTCTGTTCTATATTTTGAATTATTAATTTACCATAATGGTTTTTCGTTTCATTTTAATTCCAGTAGATTTTATTAGAAAAATTTTAAAATAATTTTTTTTTTAGAGTATTTTTATTTGTTTTTTGTTTTTTAAAGTTAATTAGATTTTCTGATGAAAAAAAACTTTTTTAACGATTTTTTGTTTCTATAGCGTTAGTGAAAAAATTTAATGGGACCACCATGGGATCATCCTCTATCATTTATAAATAAGTTCATCAAAATCGGTGTTCAGTTTGAGAAATTATTTTGGAACAAACATAAAAAAAAACATTTATATGGATCGAATTGATAATAGCTCCTTCTTTTTTTTAAAGTTGGTCAAAAAGTACATTTTTACCGTATCAATAAATTGCTTAAAATCTGCGTACTATAAAGTAGATAAAAGTTCTGGCTGGTAATCCACGATCATAGTGGGGGATCTCTTAGAACTCTCACATGAAGGAAAAAACAGGTAAAAAAAGAAGAGTCTTGTCATTTGAAGAGTAGGAACTTTGTTTTTGTCTTGTTAGGAAGAAATGGTTGGAAATTTGGCTCTTTATTTGCTGTTAATGACGATGACGGTACAGCGTATTTTTCTGTCTGCTGGTCTGTGCGCTCATATCCGTAATAACATTGAATCGATATTGAAACACTTCATTCAAGTATTTATTGTAATCTCAATGGGATTTACGTACAATGTTTATTATTAACCCGGAACCAGGAAATGTGAGAAAAACCCGACGACCTTAATTTTTTGCAAATTTTCGATTAGACCTGTTTGGTTCAGACTTGAGATGAATGTAAGAAAATATTAAACATTAAAAAAGGATTCGAATCGAAATAAGACTCATTTTTTTGAATTTAAATTACTAATTCTTTTTAGAGGAGAAAATAAGGAAAAGATTCTAGGCATTATAAACTGCAAATACTTTTAACTTTTTTTAAAATAATTTAATTTTTTTTTTTTGATTCGAACTTTTCTGAATTTCAATTCTGCCCACTCTTGATTCACTCATAAATTAGTGTTTCCTGGTGTTATGGTGGTCAGTTTTCGTTTATAAACTAAAAATAACGAGTATAAGAACCTAAGGTGGCTACAGCCCAATCAAAATAAGAAAAATAAGTACTTTTTTTCGAAGCCAATTCTCCTGAAAACTGTGTGAAGGTTTAGACAGTATTTAAATCATATTTTTGAGAATTTCAGCTTGCTGCATAGAATAGTTATTGAATAGAATATTTTTTACAAAAATTTAAAAATCGTTATCGAATGAATTCTTCCTACAATTGATAATTTATTCGTTTGAACGTAGGTCTAACGAACTCCAGGCACAACAACAAAATTTTCCTTCTTCTTCAAAAAGTCAATCGTAAATTTCCTGTCTCTATGTCATATTATAAAGCACTACGGGCTAAAAACTGTTGGAACACTATCACTCCAGTACCTAGGGGCAAAATTATCGATTTTTACCATCTGTAAAAACAGAAAACGGACAAAACATTTCTCCAACTGAACGAAAAGGAGTAGAAAAGAGAATTGAAAAAAAAACTTCTCTCCCTCTTTTTTTTCATCCTCTGAAAACTACTGGTTTGTGAGGTGGATATAGTTCTCTCTGACTCACTCTATTGGTTTTTTTTATCAGGTTTCATTTGGGTCTACGAAAAATAGATTAAAAAAATTGGGATAATAGATGGCGCTACTATCAATCACTAAAATAAAAGAAATATGAGCGAAAAAAACCAAAAAATTTAACAAATCATGTGCAAACTTAATGAGCAGCCAATTAGCCATAGGAATGATAACAATTGATCCCTTCTCTTCAAACTTCATTAAAAATCCGTCAGATGTCAGCCTCTGCTTAAAAATCCCAATTATTAGACACTACGTAAGTAAAACTGTGGGAAACTGCTCGTGTAATATATCTTTCCTCCTCATTTTCTTCTTTAAGTCGTCAAAGTATAATTTTTTCGCAAATGAAATAAATAAAATAAACCATAAACTCAATCTCAACTTTGAATATATCTTACTTCAATGAGAGATGAAATTTTTACCCAGTTTGTTGTAAATTGGGTATTAAAAATAACCTCACGGAAGGGTTAGGGGTGGGTTAGATGAAAATCATACGTTTCATGAAAAAATATAAATATTGGTACCATTTTCGTGGTATAGTATTAGTGCAAGTCTGATAGAATTTTAATGCCTATTAGTTCAATAATTTCCGAGAAAAGTTGGAAAGAAAAATTGATGAAAAAATTTTGTGTTCATATTTTTGAGAAAAATGCAAGTGGTGTTGGGCTGAAATTTTCAAGGAAAGTATTCCTTATATGGGACCAGGTCCGATAGGATTTTGATGCCTATTGGTTCAGTAGTTTCCAAGAAAACTGAAAAAAAGAAAAAATTGCTGGAAAAGTGATTTTTCCAGGATTACGAGGAAACTACAGACAGAATAGGGCTGAATTTTCACAAAATGTAGTTGTTATGTAGGGTCAGGTTTGATAGTGGTTTAGTGCCGATTGATTCAGTAATTTCTGAGAAAAATGCAATACAAAATCGCCTGTGTTGCTTGAAGTATCTTTTCCGTATTTCTGGCGCAAGGATTTATTTTATTTTACTAATTTTATTTAAAACTGTTCGATAGATCGGAATGTTTGCTAGGTATCCATAACTATCTTCAGTTTTTGCAATTTTTTCACGTATTTAAAATTTATAATTGTTTGTTGAATTGAAGATGTAAATTGGCTAACGGGGTTCACAAGCGAATATATAGGTACTGCTGCGCCTGAATTTAAGAGAAACAATTTCTGATGTGGTTGTTTTGTTGCTGAAATACCTTTTCCGTGTTTTCTTGCATCTATTTTCCAAATTTGACTTGTTAGCTATATTCACTTATTTTATTCCAAAACGATTTTATTTAAATAGATAGACGTACCCTATCAAAAATCAGTTAAAACTTGGACGAGTCTTAAACATGCATCCTAGCTAAAATACTATAGTGTAGCCTAGATATGGAATTTAAAAATGGAGAATTATAACTTTAACTAAAGCAAACCAATGAACAATTGAACAGTTGTGTTCAAAAACCATTTTATAATCTTTAAAACAGAGAAAATCGTTCTCTCTTGTCCTAATTATAATAACGCTTTCTTCAACTACCGCAGTATCTATTCAATTTTAGAACAGGCCTAATGTTTTTGGATTTTTGAAATTTTCGGAAAATGAATGTATACCAGAGATTATTCAAATCAGATGGTCAGAATACCAAAATGAATTTGAAATCATTAGCACAGCGATTTTTTGGTTTCTATTCTTACAATATGGTCGTTTGGGTTCTGCTTCAAATCACTTTCTCGAATTCGTAATATTGCTTTATTATATTCAAAAGAAAACGTTATTTTCGACCTATATGTTTTAATTCTGCTATCGAAGTAAAGATTTGTAGCAGGAAATGTGAATATTTCGAATAGTCGATTCTCTGCCAAAATTAAGAATAGTTGATGTAAATACTTGACCATGGAAATTATTATTTAGATATAATACATACTTTTCTGAAATCATAAAGAAATCTAAAAGAAATTTCAGAAATCATGTAGGTTATAATATGTTTATAAATATAGTTTTAAAATTTGGTTTATTCCAAAATCGTAACCAATTAATCAGGTTGATAGTAGAAAAATTTTACAAATATTTGTTAATCGATGAAAGTTTAAATTTCAAACGTTTAATTTTTGAAATATTTAATTAGAAGAAAACAAAATTAAAATTCTGATTAGAGATTTCAATTTCGACCTTTAAAAGTTTATAACTTTCAGTATTTCTTATATTATGAATAAATACTTTTTTTTTACGAAATTATACATTGTATTTTTTAAAATCGGAATTATTTCATGCGTTATCTTGTACCTATACAGTTTTTTGTTTTTTTTCTCTCAAGGAGGGAGATACTAAATCAATTATTAGGAAATAGTAATTTTGAAATTTTATGTACAAAATATTTTCATCTTCAGACTCCCAATAAAAGTATTAATATTGGATGAATACAGGTCATGAAGCAAGATTCAAAAATTTCTTGCAAATTGTTGTTAATAAGGTATTACCTATGTTCAACACTTTCAACGATTAAAAATTCAAATTTTCAATTTGAACCATTGAATCAACTTTTTCGAATTATTTTTCACAATCGATTTGGTTCGAAGAAAAGTCACGACATGAACCAATTAAATCGCAGTTGTCACACAAGTTACCCTCAACCATTCAGAATAAAAACATAATAACCAAACAAACCAAACGCTACTATGTGAATTTTCGAGGAGGTAAGATTTAACTTTTTTTTTTTATTCTGAACGTGTTCCAGCATCCGCAATATATTTGGTTTGGTTGTTGTAATGATATTTTCATACATATTATTTCAAATATTCTCGTACTTTATTAATTCGTATTTTCCCATACTATTCTTCATATTTCCATCTATTTACACTTTCTTTCTTTCACGTCATTTAAGACTAGTTCAAACTTGTCTTTCAAGTCTTGACTTGTCTGATGACATCATCTCCGGTACACCATAAACTGTTTTCGTCTATATTCCATGATGTCATCTTTTCTACAAATATATTTCGATACCTTGCAATAATTCCAATTCTTATTAATTTCTTAAACACTCCTACTTTTTGTCATTTCCTTTTAATTTCATTGGTTTTACCTAAAATACGTTTTCCTCAAACAACCAATCATATTCATATCTCCCACAATACCCGATTCAAATCACTCGAACTTCACCCTTATAAATAATCTAATGTTCTGTATATTATTATTCATTCATTCATTCATTCATTCACTTAATTAATTATTAATTCACTTTTACACTTACGTTGTTCATACTATGTAATAATCTGTTCACCTTTTTATAATAATATACTCTTAAACTAATATTGTGTTTATTTGTAACAACTATACCATTACAGTTGTATTGGTGCTCCAGCATGTGACTGAAAAATTCGTGGTAGGAAACCATTGGCCACCAAATTCTGACCCCCCCCCCCACCAAAATCAAAATCAATAATCTGTAGACATTGATTAAAATGACTACATGACAAGAATTCAATTAAAAAATATTAATAACAATTATAAACATCATTAGATATAATTATGTAGTTTCAAAATTATAGACGTTATATTGAATTGCGTTCAGTATTTTTAATATTTCTTTTTTCTTTTTCTTTCTTCAGGTTGGAAGTTGCATTTCGTTATTTCAAAACGGTAGTCTTGGAAACAGAAAATCTGTAGACATGTCATCTTCGTGTTCTACTCAGTTTACACTGCCTGATGAATCCGAGAATATGCCAATCAAAACCGATAATTCATGCATAAAGCCTGCATGTGTTGTTGAGGATGAAAGTGGTTTCTCATCCATGAGCTCTTTTCATGACGTCAATATTCTGCCTGAAATGAAAACGTATCCAAAACTGGGACTACCGATTATTAATTGCGAGGAACCGAAACACAGACGATGGACTTCAACGCCAGTCGACAAAATGTACGATAGTAATGTGTCCATTAATTTTTGTAACAGTAACGAAATTTTACCTGTACTGTGGGTGTAAAAGTTTAACGCCTAATAAGTGTATAACAATTGGCATGGTATACCTTCTCCTAAATAATTGAATTCAATGATTTTTTTGTTTGTTTTTAACACATTTTTCATACAATAATTATGTCGTCCTCGGGCAATAAATGTTTTATTCACTTAGGATTACCCATTAAATTTGTAGTTTTCAACCAAAAACAAAATTTACTGTTGATTGCATTGTTATGAATATCGTTTTTATTGACGTAACTTATATTTTTTCTCCATGAAAAAACAAATCAGTAGGAGTTTATCCAAAGAATACAATACACGTACTTACAGTTCGTACGAAATAAAATTTTTGTGTTGATTCACTCATCTGTCAGTCGACTTCTTCAGATTACAACTTTAATATAAATAATTTATTATTAACCGAATGATCGATTCTTTTTTCTCTATTTTAATTCGAGTATTTTATAAATGACTGATTGTTTTAATTTTTTTTTTTTTTTTTCTAAAACCATCGATGTCTATTTCATTCTTAATATTTGAAATTTCTTGACGTGTTATTCGAACATAAAAGCAGCTCAATTTTTATTGTTTGATTCGTCCTATTGTGATACTTTTTTTATCCGAAATTTTACGGTAGCCTATATTAAGTAAATAGTTTGGTCTTGGTACTTAACTAAAAAAATAATTTGTCACATAAATTTAGTTTTAGTTCGTGTGGAATAATTTATTATTTATTTCGTCCAATCTCGTTTTGATTGTTATTTTTGTAATTGTTGTGGTTTAACTTTTTCAACTGATCTGCGATTGAGTATGACTTAACATATTTTATTTTTTGATTTTTAACGCTTTTTTATACTTACTTATATAAATTTGTTTTTTGCCAGTATATTAATTTAATTCTGGCGTAATTGTTTGACACATTTTTTTTTTTTTTCATATTGATGCACATTTTTTAACTATATGTCTAGAGCCGATGTTTTCTCACATTCGATCTAATTTTTCGCTCTTAATAAAAAGAAGCGAAATTTAATTATGTTCTGAAGATAAGATTGATGAAATCAATTTTTGTTAAATCAAAGCACTAGCCAACGTTTACTTTTTAATTGTTGAAACTGTGAGGTCAATACCAAAGACTTAGTTATTCTTTATATGTGTAATTCTTTTTCTTCTTTTTTTTTTTGTGTTCTCAGAAAAATGTTGATATTGTGCGATACCTATATTTTGTACGACTTAATTATAATCGGAATTTAGTCGATATTCCTTTGTTTTATTCTCTCATCACATCATCGTTGAATTTCGACAAATCGTGTCATTAGGTTAGTAGCCTAAAAAAATGGTGTTTTTATTTTTATTTTTTGATCGAATCACTCAAAAACTTTTTAGATGAACTGGGTCTCAAAACTTCGAAAATAATATTATTTTTTAGCTTTTGGGCTTCTTTTTTTGATATACTTTAATGTTTAATAGTGATGGTACTGTAACGGCCAAAAGAGGTGGTTCAGTACTGGAAACTAACCTCTTTTAGGGCGATTACACTTCCTTCGATATACGACAATATTCACAGGAATATTATAGTATTCGAGAATTATTTTAACTAATTGAATTTTACTATCCACAGCTATTGTGGACCTTAACTAAATGAAAGACTTTAATTAAATTGAATCACACAATAAACTTTATCACTTTACTTTTAAAACACAATATTAAATTTACAAGTATTCATTCACAGTCTAAGACTGGAAGAATATTGCAGGTACAGTATACGACTGACCAGTTTATTTACAATAAAATATATTACACTATTACGCAGTGTCAAGATTACAATTACAATACAAATATTTTAATGAAAACCAGAGTTTATATACCTGTCAAGGTATATGGTTTTCTATGGTGTTGTGTATGAAGTAGGGATTTGCTGATTTAGGTATTTAATTATTTCTAAAATATTCGGGTACCAGAATGTTCAGGTACTCGAATATTCCGTTAGAAAACGTGTAATGGTTGCTGGCAGGAAGTAACTGTACTTTCGCCAGTTGACAGTACATATTAGGGAAAGAATTTGCTTATTAAGAAAAATGTATTTTTCTGTGAACGAAATATGTACGTCTATATTAAAATCACAATTCTCCAGGGGGAAGAAAAAAAAAGGAGAAAAAAAAATTTTTTTTCACAGCTAGTTTAAGGGGAAAAAATTTATAATTAACAGTTACTTTTATATATATGAGTAAGTAAATACATAAAAATATATGACATAAAATGCAATTTAAAAACTTAGGATCTAAAATTTAATATACATACTAATACATAAAATTCTTAGGTTCCTAATGTTTTTTTTTTTTATTATATTTAACATATTTGCATTTTTTTGCATTATTTTTTTTACAATGTTGTAGTTTTAGCAATATACATTTTCGTATTATTTTGATAGGGGTTTGAGTATAAATATTTACTTATTCCAATTATAATTATAGTTAAGATAAGTAACCAAGATAGGCAGATTATATTAACCATATTAAAGTTATTATCATTTTCAAGATTAGGGATTTTTAATTCAATGTTTTTAATTTTATTTTCGAGTTTATTAGTGGGAATAGAATGGGGAACAAATGATTTCCATTTTGGATTATATACCTTTGATGTTGCGAGATCTACCGCTAAATCAAAAGGTTCTGTGGCTTCTGAGAAGTAAGTCCACAGGAGAGGGAGATGATTTTCAATTTTTATTGTCTCTTCGAGGGATTTGGAGAGGCAAGGTATTTCAGTCGGTATGATAATATTGTTTTTATTATTTTTATCAATATTTTCGATCTGAATATGACAAGGTACATCTAGGATAAATGTTCCAGGGAAGTCATTATTTATTTTTAATTGTTCAGATTTTTTTGTTATTGAATTTGTTGCAATTAGGGTGTTAAAATTTATTATGGCAAACTTAGTATGTCCAATGGGGTGTACAAGTGTTTGGTTATTGTTAACTGTGCACTTAAATGAACAAGATTGCAGTAAATTTTTGTTTAAATCTTGAAAGAATAAATTTTTTGCACAAGACGATAGTTTATCACTTCCTCGATTTGAAGGGAGATAACATAAAGGTTTGTCGGAGTTACAGTAATGGAGATTAGTTCCAGAAATGTATCTGACAGTATTTGATCTGATTTCATGAATGATTAGAGAGGGCTCTTGATCCCAACTACACAGTTCATTAGTATGACTTTTGAACGTGAGTGGTATGAAATCAAAAATTTCATATTTTGTATTAAAATTTTTTAATGGTACTTTAATTTCTAATTCGAGAGTATTTTTATAAAAATTACAGTTTACAAGTTCTGCATGGTAATAATTTTGAATATCTGCAGTGGGGATGGCTAGATCTAAGTCTAGGTCTTTTAATTTTGTATGTAGTCGCGAAATGTCCTGTTCAAGGATAGTCTTAGGGATTATCGATGACGGAATCATATGGGACTTGCAAGATGTTAGGATGTTTGATAACCTAAAGGTATTCACCAGGTAACTGTCATAGAAACCTTGTAAATAATTTAAAGATATCAATAATTCATGCTCTTCCAATAAATTTTCCAAGAAAGAGTTTGTATGGGCAACGAAATTTGTTATAAAACAATTTGTATGATCAATCAAGTTATGTAAATTTGTAGAGGTATTTACTAAAGATGCATGTTCCGAGAGTAATTGGTTTTTTATTATATTATATTCATGTTTTAAGGAAATTTCGTTTGCTAGGAAATTTCTTCCATTGCGGAAATTAAGCACTCAACAACAAAATTGTAGCGCATCTCCAAAGAAGGATCTAATTGGAGTAAAGACGCTTCGTTTGTTTCGAATTGCTGATGAGGTAGAATAAAAATCTTGGATGAGTGCCAAATTTTGATTCTTTAAATTTTTTATGGAATTTTTTAATTGTAAGGCCATTTCTGTGTATTTGCAGTTTTTCCATTCGGTAGCATTACAAAGTGCATGCTTGAAGTTAGTAGATAGGATTTTATCTGCTGGCTCGTGTAAATCTAATTCTAACGAGTACAAAATTGGAGCTGATTTTGCATATACATAAATATTGTTGGTTTCCTGGAAATAGGCACCTGTGGATGCCGTGGTAATGTTCGTTGTGCTGCATTTTTGGAAATTAGATATACGTACATGACAGTGATTATTTGAACAAACATTTTTTTACTGAAACAGAAAGAGAAGAAGCAACGTCTCACTTATTTCTCACTGTATCAAGTAAAATTTGATTATTCGAGGGAAAAATTATAGCAACATTAAGCATAATTATAGGATTGGTACATTTAGGTTATTCTTATTTCGGACTTATAATTTAGTTCGTATTATAATTTCGAAAGGTTTTGTTTGTTTTAAGTTTTTTCTTTAAAAGCGAATTTTGTTTAAGTTATATTTGGAAGGTTCGATAAGAAAAAAAATTTTTTTTAACATGGCATAATCTTTTCGTTTTATGGATGAGCGAGTTTTTGTTTCAACCGGAGTGGTAGAAGCAAATGAAACTTGGCTTCTAAGTGAAGTGTTTTTTGATAGTGTAAAGCCTTTTCAACATTGTCCTTGTGAAGCAAGGTTTTATTTTTCATTACATCGTTTGTTTTCATTGTTATCCCATGGATTGCGAAGCTTGAATAAAGAGTCTTTTGATTGGGAGTTCCAGTCTCATCGGTTTCCAGATGAAGAGATCCACGAGGATTTTTGTATCTGGCAGCATAGTATTCGATTTGCTTGCTGTCCCGAGTCAGAGGAATTTTCCAAAAGTTCCTATTCAACTTACATGTCCTATACCCGCAAGGATTAAGTATCGAATTTGGGGTAATGGGAATTAGGCTAAATTTTAAAGGAGAACTTTGCTCACGTATTCACCACAATGTCGGCATACTTGCAGGTATTACAGTTGGGTTGCTTTGTATATCGCAGTAAAGCAACGAAACCATAAACTTGGAATATGTCCACACTGATAAGCACTATGTAAGCAATTTTATCCAGGGGGAGGCAGGAATAAAATTTGTTCAATTTTTAAATGCATATTATCATCCTCGACTCATTGTCACATCTTCGGAGGCTGGTTTCCAATTCGTTCGACATTACAACACCTTGGAACGGAGTTTTGCCCTTTCAATCCGAAGTGGATGGTTGATGATGGATCCAACGGTGTATACATTTATGTGGGATACGCCATCCATCGCTGGTGCCTTGAGTTCTGATGAGTCTACCTCAACTGTGGATCCGACTGCTGTCACAGTGGCAAATTCACAGATGTCAATGGACTCAGAATCAAGTATGAGCGGAGACAATTTGGGAGAACTTTTTGCTGGATATGCAGACACTTAGGATTAAATGGTGAGTTTTTATACAGAATTTTTATTTAATTATGTCGCATAATTTTCTCGTTTAATAGTTTCAAAAAGTTTGAATTTTATTATTTCGCTCAGCTTAAGAGCAGGTTTTTATTTACAGTAAAAATTTGCAAGAAGTCAGTTTTTTACAAAGAAATAATAAAATTTTTGTTTGGAGCTTCTTACGGATTTTTTAATATTATAATTTTTATTATTATTTTTGCCAACCTATTGATGATTTTTTTTTTACAAAAATTATCTAGGGACAGTTAATTTTCAAAAATAATAAGACATGTTTTATAGGGGGAGTGAACTTAGTCTAAAAAAAAACTTAAGGTTAAGGCGAGGACGGGTAGTAGACTCTACACACCCTCTACGTTTTTTTTACAAGGTCAACCCCTCAGTTTAGGCACAATTTGGGTCAAGATGGGGGTTTCAGGATTTTCATCATTCTGATTTTTATTTTTTTCTTCGTGAATATTTTCACGAGACTTGTACGGAATTAATCGTCGTACATGAACTGTTTCTTCGTAAGCAGTTTTGTCATCATTTTTAATGCGAATAACGTAATTTAGTTCTGTGACCTTCTTGATACTCTTATGTGGTCCGGATTATTTTAATTTATTTTTTGCAACGTTCTTTGATTGTCGTAACAATACTAGGTCATTAGGCTTAAAGTCAATGATCTTATGGTGAGCGTTGTAATGTTTCGCATTCTTTTCTGATGCTTCTTTCGCTAGGATCGGCGTTTTTTCTCTCGTTTGAAGAAGTGTTTCGATCTCTTCTTCGCGAGTCTTTGTATTCTTTGATTCTTCAGGGATTTCAGATAAATTTATTTTTGGATTATATCCGTGAAGTAAATAGAATGGAGATTTTTTGTTTAAATGATCGATTGGACTTGTATTATAAGCAAAAATAATTTTGTTTATAGTGTCAATCCACTCAGATTAATTTGAATGTTTGTATTTGGAAAGTGATTTCTTAATCACACCATTAATTTTTTCTACTAATCCCTGCGATTGTGGGGAGTAGAAAGATGAATAGACCAACATAATATTATTTTCTTTGCAAAAATTTCGAACAGATTCATTCGCAAAATGTCCTCCGTTATCACACGAGATTTTAGTGGGAGGGCCATACGTATGACAAATAAACTTCAAAATCTCGATTACACAATGAGCATTTGGATTTTTTGTCGGACGTATTGCACAAAAGTTGGTACTTTTATCAACACCTACGAGCACATACGAGTGTTCGTAGTCCATATTGAATTTTCCAATAATATCTATTTCCAAATGAGAAAAAGGTTTTGGATTTTCAATTGCAATATGCTTGAGATGACCAATCTCTTGCGGTGAGTTTTGCATCATTTGACATTCGTGACAGGAGAGAACATACTCCGTTACTTTTTGTGTCAAATTTTTAAAGAAAAAGTAATTTTTCACCTTGTTTTTGGTCTTTTTAATTCCGAATAGACCTCCATGCAAAGGATCGTCATGCAATTTTTTTAGAATTATTGGAATTAATTTTTCAGGGATTATAGTAACCTCTTCATCGTAAGATGAGGTTGGGTTAGGTAATTTTTTTAATACATTATTTTCATTAAGAAAATATAGTTTAATAGACCTATTTAATTTTCGAAATTTATTTTTATCTTTTTTAACTTCATTATAATTTAGTAATGATATGACATTTTTCCAATGAGGATCAATTTCCTGCATTGTTTTTAAATTTTTTGGAAGTTCAATTTCTGTTTTAGGGACAGGGTCTTGAATTGAAACTTCTGTTTGATCATTACGATCAGGTAATGGGGAATTTGGATTTGAGATCTTTTGGGGATCGGGAATCATGGGTTGGGATGTTTGGTTGGTAGGGGAAAGGAGGATCTGTTCATTGAGATTTGTTTGATTAGAATCTCTGTTTGATGCAGATTGGGTAACTACGTTTAATGTTGTGGGGACATTTGGGGGATTTTCAGAGTGTAAATTCTGAATGGTACTTGTGGCTTGAACCACAGGGTAGTATGGGAATGTTGATGAGGGTGAAGGAGGGTAAGGGTAATTTTGGGTATTGAGGAAATTATTTGGGTAAAACCATAAGTTCTGGTTTTGATAAAAAACCGAATTTAATGGGACCATTTTTTCATTGTGAATTCTACAAATAGTATTCACATTTTTTTCTCCTTCAGGGAGTGTATATTTTTTATCCACTAGAAATTCACCATTTTTGAAAGTAATTTTGTCAGGTTTGTCATGGGGACGAGACAACATATCAGCCATACAATTATTTTTTCCGGCAATATGTTTTATCTGAAAACTATATTCATTTAATTTTGAGATTAATCTAATTAATCTTGGGCTTGGGGTATTAAACCTTTGATGATAAATCAATGGTTTATGATCAGTGTATACTACGAAGCGTAAAGCAAGTAAGTATCCACGAAAGTGAGCCAGGGCATTTGTTATGGCCATCATTTCAAGGTCAAACGAACATAATTTTGTATGTGCAGGTTGGACTCTTTGAGAGAAGTATCCAACTGGATGTTTGTGCTTTGTAATTGGATTAGTTTGCAGCAATACTGCACCTAATGCAATTTTTGAAGCATCAACTTACACACAAGTTTCTAATTTAGGATCATAGATCGCTAAAACTGGTTTTGAAATCATAAATTCTTTTAGTTTTTCAAATATTTCTATATGCTTTGGGGTCAATTTAATTCGAGCGTTTGATTTGCTATCAGTTCCTCTTAGAAGATCACTAAGGGGAGCTGTAATTTTAGCCAAATTAGGAATTAATTTCCTATGATAATTTATCGATTTGAGAAACGACCGTAATTGTTTTAAAGTATTAGGTGGGTTTAAATTTTTAATGGCTTCTATATTTTTATTTAATGGGGAAATTTCATTATATCGGACAGTATGTCCTAGAATTTCAATTTCATTAAAAAAGAATTGACATTTTTTTGTTTTAATTTTTAGATTTACTTTACTTAGTCTTCTAACTACTTCCCTTGTATTTTCCCAACATTCCTCGAATGTCTCGCCAAAAATAAAAATATCGTCGAGGTAACAAACCATTTTTTTCCACAACATATCATGGAAGATGTCATCCATGATAGTTTGGAAAATAGATGGGGAGGTACTTAGATCAATTGGAGTGGAATTGAATACATATCCGATTCCATCCACATTGATACCAGTGTACTGTTTAGATTCTTCGGTCAGAGGAATCTGTAAGTATCCTCTGTTTAAATCAATAGTAGTGAACCACTTTTTATTTCTTAAATAAGGCCATATGATATCAATCGTAGGGACGCAATTGTTATCCATTATTATTCTTTGGTTCATTCTGAGGTAGTCTATAAGAACTCTATAAACACCGTCAGGTTTCTTTTTTACAAATATTGGGGATTCAAACCTTGATTTTTGTTTTTTTAATACACCTGCTTTAACTAGGTCGTCGACCAGTTTGTGCAGTGCTTCGTGTTCTGTGTGAGAGAACTTGAAGTTTTTACATCTTAATGATGTTTCATCGTCAACACTGACTTTTTATGGAGGGACTTTACATATAGAAACTTCATCTGTTTTTCCACTAAATATTTGATTATTTTCATTAATTATTTGATACGTTTTAATTTTCTTTTCTAAGTCTACTTTTGGACCTAATGGAATAGTATTACCACGACTGTCCGTTGATATCGTATCTTCATTTATTATTTCAATTTTGCAAATATTAAAATCAATTGCATTTTTTAACACAAATTTACCGAGGTATTCACCTTCGTAAATTATGTATGGTCGATCGTTATTATTGACAGCCATCACAGTGTTATCACTTACGTTTAAATAAAATTTATTTTTATTTTCTATTGAAATTTCTTTATGAAATTCCAAATGTTGGGAAAGAGTCGCTAAGATGAGCCTTGAATTTTCCTTAATTTTATAAGTTTGGGGAGAATAAAATTTAAATGGCTTAATATCATTGGGAGGGTATTTTTTTTCAAGGGGATAGTTGTGACATTCGGGCATGTCAAATGTTCGCTGTTTGAAACCACACGGTAATGTGAATTTGTTTTTATTGAAGTCCATTTTTGCTTTATGGGTTGACAAGAAGTCGTACCCTAAGATGACTGGTTTGACCAGATTTTGGACAACGTAGGTGGGATGAGGATAAACACAATGATCAATGGAAAAAATCACATTGGTTAAACCTATTACGTCTAAAAGCTTAGAGTCCGCACCACAAAATCTTACATCAGTTGGAGTTATCAGTTCCTTAAAATTGACTTTATTCAAAACTTCTTCACCAATTAGTGTCTGTTCCAAACCTGGGTCGACTAGGCTAAGTATATGTTTGCCATTAATAGCAAAAGGAAGATGAAATTTACATAGGGCAGTGTGATCATCACGTTCCTTTGTTTCAAAATTCACCTTACTAACGTTGTTAACCAATTTCAACTATTTGTTCGAGACATCCCTTACAGCTGATAAATCATCTGTAAGGGGGACACTTAGTTTTTTGAGCAAACGTTTTGGCAGGGTAGGGAATTGGATATTTGGTTTTGGGAAATGGGAGGCTGGACTAACATGAGCGGAGCAGGAGATGCAACCGTTTGAGTGTTAGCAGCCACGTACTTTTGGGGATATTGGGGTACATTTGGAATAAAACTTTGATAATTTGGGAAATTAGGAAAATTATTATTCAATTTTGGAACATTATTATTATTCCAGTTTGGTACCCAATTTTGATTACAGTTACGATTATTATAACCGTTATTATTCCAAAAATTATTTCTTTGGTAATTTGGGTCATAATTATTTCCTTTGTAATTAGGATAAGGACTTTGAGAATAGTTCTGGTTATTATTCCAGTTCCTATTCTGGTTTTGATTCCAATTATTTTGATTTGGATTATTATAATTATTATTATTATTGTTGTTATTATTATTATTGTTCATGTTTTGTTTTGTATTTTGGTTATGGTTTTGATTTGAATTTTGATTTGCATTTTGATTTGGGTTTTGATTTGGATTTTTATTTTGAGGATTTTTATTCTTCTTGTTGTCCGGAGGTTTGGAAATGTTCGCTATTGCAGCTCTCAACTTCTCAAACTCGGATTTCCAATCAGAATCAGAAGAAACTACGTTTGAAGTCTTTTCAGATTTTTTCTCAGTAGTTTTTCCTATTTTCAATTCCTTTATAGTTTTTTCCAATTGTTCTATTTTTGCTCTCAGTAGGGGATCTGAGTGGCCAAATAGTTTATCTTTGAAATCTAGATAATTTGAAAAAGCTTTGTCCAATTCTTGTAAAGTATTGGGCTTTTCCCTTATTAAAAATTCCCTTTCTTTTTCGGGTAGGTTTGAAATTATTTTTTCGATTATATGTTCTTCCGTAATTCAGGATTCGATTTGTTTTAAAATTTTTGATACGAACATCATATACGCGGTAAAATCAGATTCACCTTTGTATTTGCATTCGTATAGTAATTCACATAACTGGGGTTTAGTCCTAGTGAAAATTTCAACAATTTTTGGTTTAATATTATTCCAAGAATTAAATTCAGGATTATCTTGGATTTTATCTTCAAAAATTTGTTTAGCAATTCCAGTGAAGGCTGTTTTTATTTTTTTGAATTTTAATGTTGCATCCCAGTTGAAGGAGTCAGCTTCGTTTTCAAAGCCTTTTAAAAATGAAACTATGTCTTCGCCTGGTGTATGACCATAAAGAGTAGGTCTTACGTTGATTGCAACTGCGTTAGACATATTATTTTCTAAATTTGTATTTAAAGGGAAATTTAAAATTTTATTTTGTTGAGCAGTTTCTGCTACAACAGTGGGTTGAATTTCTAACGGGAAATAAGATTCTCGTAGAAGTTCAGTATCTGGACTTCGAAAATTTTCTTCAGAATTTTCTGAAATATTTGAAATATCTAAATTTTTTACAGATTTTGTTCTAGGAAGAGGAATAGGATTTTCACTACTTTCTAAAACAGGAGTTGATGAAATTGGAGGGTCAAAATATTTTCTTTCAATAGGTTTTTCAATTTCAGGGATCTTTTTTTGTGAAGATCCGTGGGGAGTTTCCAAAATTATTCTAATATTTTCAGGAGTTTGGAGCTTTTTTATTTCAATATTATTTTTTATGGTTAATACAATACCCTCTTGAATTTTTTGTCGAGAAAATGTTTCAATGTTAACCTTAATATTCAAATTTTTACATAAATTTAAAATTTCTTAATTAGTCGCTTTTAAGAGCCAATCAAATTTAATTTTAGGGGAATTGGGCTCCGTTAAGTTTTCCCAATTTTTGTTCATAAAAAATATTTTTTCAAAAAATTAATTATAAAAAACACTCTTAAAATAAAAAAAAATAAAAAAATAAGGGGAAACGCAAATTATAATTAATTTTAATTCTGTACTTTTCTTTGTTTTTTACAGCAACTTGAAGATCCGGATGTGGTAACTGCAACTGGGTGTCGATGGGCGGCGAATATATTTACGATTGTTTGAATTATTTTTTGTAAATTTAATTTTTCTCCATGTATTGTAGTCCCACGACGTTTTATTTTCTCTTTTCTGGTCTTTTTCCACTCGTGGTATACCTCTACTTCCTATTCCTTAGAGCATGCCTTACGCTTTTTTCGAAGTACTTTACTAGAGTTTTCAAGGTAACCGATTGAAGTACTTCAGACACAGAAAAATAAGAAAATACCTTTGAAGCAGCAGCCTTGAATCCACGTTGTTGAATGGACAGGAACAATTTTTATTTCCAAAAAAATTTCAGAAAGAAAAAAAAAGAAAAAAATTTTTTTTCAAAAAACATTTTTTTTAGAAAATTAAAAAATTTTTTTTTAATACTTGAGCGAGGATTCGATATTGCAAAAAGAAACCAGTTGGGCGCCAACAATGTAACGGCCAAAAGAGGTGGTTCAGTACTGGA
Source organism: Ericerus pela (assembly GCA_011428145.1). Lineage (NCBI taxonomy): Eukaryota > Metazoa > Arthropoda > Insecta > Hemiptera > Coccidae > Ericerus > Ericerus pela. The sequence goes on from WOFM01000207.1 coordinate 1,764,817, forward strand.
AACTAACCTCTTTTGGGGCAATTACACTTCCTTCGATATACGACAATATTCACAGGAATATTATAGTATTTGAGAATTATTTTAACTAATTGAATTTTACTATCCACAGCTATTGTGGACCTTAACTAAATGAAAGACTTTAATTAAATTGAAACACACAATAAACTTTATCACTTTACTTTTAAAACACAATATTAAATTTACAAGTATTCATTCACAGTCTAAGACTGGAAGAATATTGCAGGTACAGTATACGACTGACCAGTTTATTTACAATAAAATATATTACACTATTACGCAGTGTCAAGATTACAATTACAATACAAATATTTTAATGAAAACCAGAGTTTATATACCTGTCAAGGTATATGGTTTTCTATAGTGTTGCGTATGAAGTAGGGATTTGCTGACTTAGGTATTTAATTATTTCTAGAATATTTGGGTACCAGAATGTTTAGGTACTCGAATATTCCGTTAGAAAACGTGTAGTGGTTGCTGGCAGGAAGTAACTGTACTTTCGCCAGTTGACAGTACATATTAGGGAAAGAATTTGCTTATTAAGAAAAATGTATTTTTCTGTGAACGAAATATGTACGTCTATATTAAAATATGACGAACATATTCGTTACAGGTACCAAGATTTACAGCTGGGGGGAGCAAAAATAAAATTTGGAATAACATTTACAAATATTAAGTACAAATTTGAAAATTCTAAGGTTTTTTAGGTTCAAATTTTACCAGTTTGACTTCATAAAATTCAGAATTTATGCATAACATGAAGCATGAAATTTAAAATTCACTTTCTTAATTTCTGAAAAATTGCTGTAGTGCTCTTTAAGTGGTAATCCCTAATCCAAACACATTAGAAAGATATATATTTACCAGAATAAGTGTGCATAATACAAATTTTCAAAAATTAATCCGAATTTTTTTATTTTTGGTTTATATTTTTGTTAAAACTTACGAAGAATCAAATTCCTAACTATGAAAATTTTTTGGTGACAGCTGCCCCCATGCAAAGTCGTTAAAATCTTTACAGGTCGGCCGTATTCGATGTAAACAAAAATGCAAGACTCAGGACAAATAACGACGAAGGTTCCATTACCTCTATCCTCTGTCTCATTTTCTATTGGTTGTTGGATCCACCATATTAAATTGGACTACATTTAGACGAATTTTTGGTACCTTCAAAAATGGCAAGTAGGTGGTAATTAGTTAATGATGTGTCCAACATCGCTCTGTGATTAGAATTGGAACCGATGACGTCACACAACACAAAACCGATTTGCGCCTCGGAATTTAGTCGACTTGTATGATTTTAAGTCTTTGGCTCCCACCAACCACAGGCTAGAACCATCATTAGCTTAGAATGAGAATTTCTGATGCTTTAATAATAATGTGAGTGGCTGAGTGCAGCTTGATTAACACTTTTCAATGTCACACCTTATTAGTCTGAGATTTTATAGTACACAGAGCGTTTCATGAGTGGTTGCTCAAACCTGAAATTTAAATACAACTGAGTAGGACTGAGAAAAAACTTCCTCTCGACTCATTACCAGTCTCCAAAATTTGTTTTTTAAATTATAGTCGGCAGAACGGCTGCAAAGAATGAATATTTTGAATTTTCCAATCGGTAAATTTAGAAAATCTGTTTGGGAAAGAGAGGAAATTGTTGAACTCGTTGTTGTAGTATATACATAATTGTATTATACGGTGCCTATATACAAAAAAATAGCTTGTGTGAAATAATTTCAAAACATAGAAATATGAATAATTGCATATTCAGCAGGTGAAAGGTTAACAAGAAATCCGCCTTGAAAGCTACCTCGATTTAGAAGATAAGTACGTCATAATAAGGAATGTCAAGAGGAAGTTTTTTCTCTATCGTAGGTATTTGGTATTTTGGTTGTATCCTCATTTCAGATTTGAGGAACTACTCACGAATCACCCAATAAGGACATATAGCTGCACTGAAATTAAACTGATGAACGAAAAACGTTTGATGACTTATAGGATCTCGATTATAAATAGCTACTGATGTTTTCAGAAATGCACTATTCTGCTTTATTCAATTAATTTTAGCCAGTGGAGAGTTATTTCTAACCAAAATCTTTCAAAATTGGTTCTTAAAAAGTGTTTGGCCATATTCTTAGTCGTCATTTAAATTCACTTAACATTAAGGGCATTCATTTAGCTGAGTGAATTCATTTAAGTGACCTTCTAACCAGACTTGAATTTTCTCCTTAGAATTCATAAAACACTATATACAGGGTGTTCACGGTTTACCTCACAACTATTCCGTAAAAAAACACTCAAGAGAGAAGCTACCAACATTGCTTCGCAAAAATAATTGGATCTTTTTATGTTACAAAAACAAAATTTACAGGTCTTTCCAAATAAAAAGTTATATGCAATTATGTATAATGAACATCCAGCATACACTCGTACTAGTTTAAAGTTTGTTTTGTAGTATAACGAGACTGAATAACAGCCATAACAGTAATATGGGAGTAGTTTTCCTCGAATCAAAATGAAAAATATTTTCAGAATTTTCGGTGGATATAGGTAGGTATCTACAATTTGAAGTGAGCTGGAAAGTATTTTTCATTAACAAAAGAGGTTTCTTGCATATAGCACAATAAAACTTTGGATCCATCCTATCAGAATCCGACCCGAGCATAGAGAGATGTAGAGCTAAAGCTAAACAAAACCTAAGGTGATGTAGCTTCACCTTCTTGAAGAGAACAAGAAGTAGAAAAAGAAAATTTCAGTAATCCTTGGAAGCGATCTATATGTCCTATGAAGACTGCTATAATTGTTGTAATTTCAAAAGTTCGTTCGCCATTCTTCTTTCAGACACATTTAAAATAATTTTGTTTAAAAGAAAATTTAGCCTTTTTAAAGGCTTTTCATTTCCAATTAAAGACGCACCCGAGTACCTATATCTGCGTGAATATTTCTTACATGAATTTGAAAATTTGACTATTCAATTTCTCGTTAAATTTTGCTTCTGAAAAGCTGCTCACATATACTGCTATGCAAAAATAATGGAAACTGTGCGTGTGTGCGTAGACATATACAACAGCAGAAGGCAGAGCGTGTTCTTCTCTTATGTGTGTAGATGTATGAGCCTAGTTCAGTATCAAATTTGGCAGTACAGACAAAATGTAAAGCCGCGAGCGCAGAAAGGTAGTTTGTGGACTGTAAGTCCACTGGCCCGCTAGGTGATTGACGAGTGTGTAATACACCCATTTGTCTTTGATCATCCATTGCCACAGAAATCTTCTAAGTTACAAAAGCACTGTAGCCCAGCAATTAGCCACACATGAAAATGAATATTTTCTTAAGCATAAAAATCTAACTAAATAATAAAATCTCATTAATATTATAAATGAGTAGTATGTGCAAGTTTGTGACCCAATCATGCCAAAACTACTGAACTGATTCTAATAAAACTTAGTACACTCGTAGAGTACTTATATCCTAATGTAGAATATCAGCTACCGTAATTTATATCTCAAAAACTACAGTGGTTTTTGAAAAAAAAATAAAAAACAAAAATCTGGTTGAGAGACAACTCTTTAGTCATGTAAAAATGTAAAAATAGTTGCATAATCTTCCAGATATTAGGTATCTTGAAAAAATTTTGCAGACAAAGATGCAATAAGTAACTGCTAGTAAATAAATAAATATAAGTACAAAAAAAAATCAAAAGTATTTGGCAGAATGCTGATTAAGAAATAAGAATGTTTAAAATGATGTGTCAAGGAAATTCATAGTGAATTGTATTGTGAAGTTACAAAAAGTGCACCCAAAATATTAAATGATTGCTTGCCAAATAAAATAACAGCAAACCCGCTTTCTGACCAGCTTTTCCGGTTCATCTAGAATTTATTTTCTCTTCTTAGCAATAGTTTGATAGTTTTTCAAATCACTTGTTTGGGTGAATCATTATACCTAAGTCGACTGTAACAAAATTTTGCAGAATGTTATATATTCAATGTCTGTACCGAATTTCATGATTACTAGTTAAAAATTACTCATTTTAGAACTATTCAAGCTTCAAAAATGCAACATAGTAGGAAGTACCTGATCTACCATCTTGTCAATCTGAACCAAAAGTAATATGGTTCATCATTGTCTATATAGAAATAAGTATACCAAATTTCATGACTGTCGGATAAAAATTACGACCTGTATTGCATTTATACATACCTTAGGTACTATTATAAGGTAAAGTGGAGGTCTTTTTTCTTAACAACAGGTAATGTGGCATATTTTTTCCAACAAAGTCCGCCATGTTACCAACCCACTTTTTTGCCCAAAAATAATAAAAAAAAATGTTTTGCCCTTTGGAGGTTTATTGTATTAGAAGGCGAACTATATAAAATCAAATACTCACCACATCTCAAATTTATACTTCCCCCCTCAAACCTCCAATGATATTTTAAACCATATTTTACAGTTGTTTTCGTGATTTTCTTCCCTGAAGGTCAATCCTACAGAAAATTTTATTTATAATGAAAAGTTTTCTCATAATATTTTCTACAAATTAGGTCATTTACATTTTTCATAGGCACAATAGTTTTGGAGTAGAAAGCTGTCAAACATTCTATTGTACGAAGTTTTTTTTTATGGGTCTGTAAAAGGGGTCAGTATCAAACGTTTATATTTCATAATATCTAATAGGTACTTCAAATTTTTTTTTTTTTTTTTTCAAGTCAACTGGTAATATGGTGACGTAAGAATAAAAAAGTTAACTGCTCTTAATGAAAAAATATCAATGTTAGGAAAAAAAGGAGCAATATATATTCGCATTCTGACGTAGGTTAGTGAATATACACAATAAAAAAATATTCATCACCACATAGATGTATATGAATTTCAGTTAATAGTGCCAAAAGTTTTCTGGAGTCATGAGATAAAAAACAAACCTACTCTCGACCCTGGGTCTCGATACTAAATCAATTTTAATACTTAAGTTGATTTTATTCGAAAAGCTACATAAAAACAGTACTTGCGAGTATTTTCTTACAGGATAGTTAAAGGGAACATCCTACGTATCGCCACGATGGGCGTTAGTAATAATTAAAACAATTGTTGGATTCGGACATTATAGGTAATATTGTCGATGTACCTACGTATACATATATCTTAGTATTGTCATTCTTCTAAACACTTTTGTAAGGCCAATTTTGAATAATTAATTTTTTGTTAGAAATAATAAAATTTCAGTGGCTAAAATTAAATATAAAGCCGAATAGTTCATTTCTTGAAACATCAGAGTTTATTATCGAGATGCTATAAATCATATAGAAAGTTATTCGTTTCTCAGTCTTACGACAGTACAAAGAAGACTGCATAATGAGCTCGGAAACGCATTTATTTTCATTTTATCACAGTCAAATTACTTTTCACTTATGGTCGGCCTAATGTATTGGTTAGAGGCCTGGCTTTGTAACTGAAAGGTTGCGAGGTCAAGACCGACTGTCATCACATTTCCGACCCAAAATGGCTGCGTATTTCAGTTCGGTTCTATTGGTGTTCCAGAGTGCAATTAAAAAATTCACGCTGGTAAAACATTTCCGACCAACTTCAATCCAAATATGTAGATATATATCCTCTAATCTGTGGATAAAATGGCCTCATAGCCCAAGCCCAATTAACCTTAAAAAAAATATGTGTTTGTTATATTTATATTTACAGGCTTCTACTTCTAGAACCTAGTAAAGTTTTCAAAACAATATTTTCGAACAAAAAAAACTTTTTCTTTCCTAGTCCTGTTAAATCAGCATCAGAATGATGAAAAAAAAAATTAGCACTCAAACATTAACTATATAGGGTTGTTGGGTAAGTCTACTAAAAGTTACACCTTCTCTACCTCTTGCATTTTTGTGCAGAGGGTGTTTATCTTCAATAATTTGGTTTTTCTCCAAAAATTCACTCCCCTCCCATAACTCATAGCCATCTCCTTCAGGTTCACAGTTTTTTTTTCTGATACCTCCCTTCTCCGCTGAATTTGGTTGTTTTCAAGACTCTTTGGAGGGAAAGGAGAACGTCGAGCAAAAACTGTATATGTAACCTTTTCTGTAGGAAGGAATTATAGAAGGAGGTGGATTGTTGGAAAATATGTATTGGGTCTACGAATGATCAACATAGTACGATAATTAGAAGTTATATCTTCCATATAATGCTGTTGAACATATTCACTGAAGAATGCTAGTTTTCAAAATTCTATTTTATGCTGAACAATTTTGTACTGGTTTATTTTTATCGCAATATCAAAATTTGCGGAGAAAAACGAAAAAAACAGAATAGTGCAACTTTCAGTATGTTATTCCAGGAGACTCACCCAACAATTTCCTATATAGTTGAAGTTTGCGTGATAATTTTTTTTTTTTTGTATTATTTAACTGGACTACCCTCTTCAATTTTAAATATGGTTTTATCAAAACTGTACGTCTAATTGTAACTTTTTGATTATAATACTTGAATTTTTTTTTTGTTCTAGAATGACGAGAAAATGCCCCATCAGTTAATGAACTATACAAAAATCGACGGAATAGAGATTCCTGACATTCATTGCTGTACAGCGAATTAAAATTGTATTGTTGCATGTTATTTATCGGGCTGGAATAAATCGATTATCGGTATTCGTTTTCACGCAGTGGACAACCAATCAACGAAAGGCATCTCACTTGCTATTCATTATATCGTCGATTGGCCTATCGAAACAACGTGTACTGCCAAATAATACTTAGGTACCCAGTCAGGCTCTAGAAAATTAAATTGATTAATGAAATTCGAATGAAACGTACAAATATAAAACGTTTTTTCGCACATAAATCCGACGAAATTGAAATTTTCTAATGTACGTACCACAACACTAACAAAGGACGTAGATAGCTCCGTCATGAAGGGGAGTGGTCCACATCTTCTCTGCTGTCTCTTCAGACGAGAACGCACCCTCGCCATTACACTTCCGCCGCCGACAAAAACACACTATTTTTTAATATAAAGTTTTTTTGTTTTTTTTCTGGAGCTAGCAGGGATTCAGACCCTAGGAGCACGTGATGGCCTTGATTCCGAGCTTATAATACAACCAAGTGTCGAGCCTGAAAAAGGAGGCGCTTCGTTTTAAGTATCACCGTGTTAAAAATCAGTTCATAGAAGCTGAAGTATTGCCTACATCATCGGATTAAGGCAGAGACTACAGACTCCACAATTTCACTTATGTTTATGTTGTTTTAACCGAGAAAAAGCTTCTTATGATTTTTATCACATTTATATTTTTTTCCCCCATAGTTTTAAATATTCACTGCCAATGTCATGGAAATTTCTCAATTTCCTCTTCCCACAGGGAAAAAATTGTGGAAATTTCCTGCGGTAGAATATAATGCTGTTTTAGACTGGAAATAAGAAATTTAATAAGTAGTCGAATAATAATTTTTATCGATGTTGTGCACCCCAGTAACCAATTATCAATGAAATTTGCATATATATCCAATTAAATTAAGGAATTAGTGGCGGTAAGGTGATAGTGATTGTGGAATTCATTCCCTCATTAACGTGGCAATGATGCAGATACGGATCTTGGTATCAATTTTGAATTGGAAAAAAAGTCAATCATCTGTATCCAGACATGGACTAAACTTCGTTGGTGCCAAGGATACAGATCATTTGGAGACTCCTCCCTCTTTGAAAAAACATCGACAATATTTTTCAATTTTATTTTGGTGTGGAAAAAATAAATTTTCAATGTGTAATGGTAGGTATATCTATAGTTCACGACACGTTTGATTTGGGGGAGCCTCATTTATGTGGGGTTCTGAGCTAAATCCCACATCCACTCCTCTGAATCAATACCTAATTGTATTTGAAGATTACGTTGTTCATATTGAATAACGTATATTCTGGTCTTCATGGATTAACTTTGTAAATTTTTCAATGATAAAGTAGCCATATCAGTTAAAGTATCTGGTTCACTGGGTGTGGAAATTATAAAAAATTTTGTTAATTTAATTCAAGCTGGAAGATTTCAGAAATATATTTTTGTAACATATCTCGAGAGTAAAATTACAGATTACAATTATCCAAACTCATTCATTAGTCATAAATCATAATAATCATACGCAGCCTAGGCCTACTAAAATTCGCTAATAGAACCTAATCTATCCCTACTTTTAATCAGGCGAATTTTTCATCATTCCTTGTTATCGCTTACTGCGCTGATGGATAGGTTAAGATACTCATATTCCTGTTCAATGAATTTTCTTAAACACTTATCGTACCCAAAGAACCCTTTCCTGTAAATTTCAGTAACATTGTTGGTTTAGTTCTTCAGAACGTAGTTACATACATACATATATTCATAAATACCTACATACATTCAAACATACACACGTACATACACACGTACATACATACGAACATACATACATACATACATACATACATACATACATACATACATACATACATACATACATACATACATACACACATACATACAAACAATTTTTGCTAGTATTATAGTAAAGGATTTATGTCGACGAATTTTTGTTTTATAGCTGTAATTTGTTTCATTTGTATTGTAATTACCTACATGACTATAGTTAAGTACCTATGTTTATATATGTATAATAATTAAAATTAATTAAAGACGAGAGGGAGACGTGCGCCTGGTAGAGGGTCGATATCAGTCTGTACGATGTTGGCACAACGTGCTTTAAAAATTTTTAAAAACACGGTATTTTCATGTTTTCGATGTTGTTGTGTGCATGATTATCGGATTATTATAGCTTAATTTGTGGGTATTTTACGTCCAATTGTCTAAATTATAAAATTAGACTTGATTAAACACAGTATTCTGCCTCATTAGCAACAATTTTCTTGTTAATCTTGTTTCAGTCAGGTATTAGTTTTCCACGCAGGTCTAATCACTGACGGTGTTTCCAAAGTTTACAGGCAAAAATATTTCGGATTTTGTAGGTTATGCTTCTGAAAAATTTATAGGTATTTGCACTCGAAAAACAAATTAACAGGTAAGATCCTTCAGAAAAATATTGACAATACAGGGTGTTTCATGAAACATCTGCTAACCTTAGGAGGGCAACATACAAATACTGAGAGTTGACAGCCAAACTTCAGTGATAAGTACCACATAGTTTTCGATGAGACGAGAAAAATAATGTTATGTAAACATGTGGCCTATGATATTCCATACTGAAAGAACTATATGATTTTTAAATTTTAATTATAGGTAGGAGAGAGTGTTGTACTGTGGACTCCATTTACCATGGGACTCTCGGCTCCTGCGTGACGCACCGTAAAACGAATCACATCACACAATAAAAGACATATCTAACAAGTACATTGCATTTGTATGTCATTCTTACAGGTCTCATATTTTTGATATTATAACGTTTTAAACAGAAAAAAAAGTGAAAATAACTTTCCTTGGAATATTGACGAAGGTGTTTTGAATGGTTAAATTTATATTTTTGTATTTAGTGTTATGTAGTCATATTCCCTTTAAGTAAACAATTAATCTTACCTAACTGACTTTTCAGAAGAAAGTGATTACAAAAGCTAGAAAAAAAAAAAGTTGGTCTATGGTGTAATATGGACCTTTTTTTACCGAATGCGTCAGAAAGAGGTATTGTGTTTGACCCGGTTCCTGGCAATCTAATGAAATTTTGTGCCACTCTGCAACATTCAATATTCTTCGTAAAAATACGAATGATGGTTCAAAAAATTGGTATTTTTATGGTGAATAGCACTGGCCAAAGAAATCCGAAAAATTCCCTATAAATAACCCAAAAATTAAATTCAAAATTTGGGAATTTTTTTCATCGAAAAAGTAAGATGACCAATCACAAACCCCAATTCCAAATAAAATGGAATAACGAATCCTGATTGGATCACTCAAGAGTGTCTAGGATACGGTATTTCTTGTGGTTATATAAAATATTTCAGATAACACCATTCTCTCAGTATTATATTAGCCTTCCTTAGTTATGCACATATAAACATTCCACCATCAAAATTTTGAGTTTTGACATTTTAATGTATGATACATCACCAAATATGTTTCTTGAGGTATTGAGTCCGAATTTAGTATTTATTTCTTCATTTGACCCATTCTTCAGCACCCAATTGGCCTCAACAAAATTGTGCAAAACGTAAGATACCAATTTACGATAAATAAATAAATAAATAAATAAAATAGATAGGAGATTTTCCTTTGCTAAAATGAATGACCGAGTGATAAGTTTATATCTACCTCTATAAAGTATTTATCTATGACATTCTCCCTTAAGAAGTATTATGTAACCTTAGACAGATACTTTCCCCCCCTTCGAAGACATTTTCATTCGTTAACCGTAAAAGAACCCTAATGAATGACTTCTAAACGAGATTACACTACACAGTGTCTGGTGGCAGTATATTTCTTCCTTATAACCAAACAAATGAAGTCCTGTGTGTGTTGGTGTTTCGCTTTAATTCTTCACTTATATTTTAAATCAATGTTCCAAATAAAATTAATTCGAAATAGACTTGTGATGAAAGTGCAGTTTGCATATTATAATCGAATAGAATTCAATGAAAAATGAATTTGTGTACCACTCAATTTTGAAACGTGATCTGGTAAGATCATTTTTTCGTTTTATTTAAATTAAATTATCTTATAAAATTATGGGAGTGATAGTTTGAATATGATTTCTCTTCATAAAATCATTAGAACTCTTCTCTTAATCTTTTTGGAAGGAAGAATTGATTTAAAGAATAGGTAGGTTTTTATTTGAAAAAAAAAAAAAAAAAAAGAAAGAAAATGAATAAATCTTTACATTTTTTTTTTCTAGGTATGTACCTATTTAAAAGTTAGAATTCTTTCTTTGACCAAAATACATTTTAAAAATTATTCTTTTGCCTATATTAATAACTCTGGCTTTTGTGTTTTGTGGACGAAGATTCTTGAACCGTGTTTTGGCTTAATTTTTGACGTAGAACCATTTTTAAGGATTTACAGTCATACACCAAACAACACTGGGCGTAAATATTTTCGTTTTTTAATGTGTTTATAACAAATAAATAATTAGAAACGCTTCTATCGAAACGCGATTTTTTTCAAATTTTTTCAGTCTGTTAGGAAAAAATATATATAAAAAAAAATTAAAAAAAAAAAACGAACAAACAAACATGAATATTAGATAAAAATCTTAAAATCAACTCCATTTGTTTCAAAAATAAAAAAATTCTTGACATTTAAAGTTATCATATTTATCCGAATGAGCCAATAAAAATGTTTTGAACAAGAAATTATTTTGCTGGTATTGTAAAAATTCATTCCGAATTATCTATCCTCTCCCAAAAATAAATAAATAAAAGATAAATAACAAAAATAAGAGAAAAAATCACAGAAAAACTTGTGATTTAATAAAATTATATTATACTCTGTACAATTTTGAAATTACTTTGTGCCAGCAACTGCAGAAGAAAAAAGTTTCAATATTCAAGTTTTATATTTTACCTGATGTGGTGTTTTTTTTTTTTTTTTCTTTCATCATCTTTTCATTACAATAATGCTTCACTTTTTAAATCTTGAAACTTAGCCAACGTTTTACCTATTTTCATATACTTAGGTACAAAGAAACCGGTCTTGTTAAAATGTTGACGTTAAGATTATATGAGATCAGAGATGTGTTATAATATTACGACTTGTGTATTGGTTATACTTTTACACTGTGTATCCGCGATTCTTAAATATAATTAGTTATAATTTTCAAAGTTCTAACACTTTTTTTTTTTTTTTCAATATGTTTTATTATATTTGTTGCGGAATAAAAACTACATACATTTTTTTTACTTTGTTTCAAACGATTTTAGTTTCAAAATTAGGTCACATATTGTAATGTGCAACGCTGAAAGTCTTCCATCATCGATAAGTGATGCGGGCCTAAGTTTAAACATCATTTTGGACGATCGCATAATCACTACAATGCATGTTCCTAATGGTAAGTTTAAAAAAACAAAAACAAAAATAAAACGATTTAGTTTTATTAATTTTTGTTGCTATACCTACCCACCAAAATTTTCTTGTCGATTTCATCTTAGACATAGATAGCTACATTAATAAGATGAATGCTGAACAAATTTGACAAAAAGATTGAATTACTAATCCGTTTTTCAACTATACCGTACTAAAAAAAATATCTTTTGTCCTATTATTTTCTAATCGAAGTGATAGGCTAAGAATTGAGACCAACGTTTTTTTTTTTTTTTTTTTTTTTTTGAGAAAGACGACAACTGGCCTAAAAATATAAAATTAACAACAAAAAAAAGAACAACAAAAACGTAATAAGCGACAATTTTTATCCAATTAAACATATTGCGGTAGATGTCATTGCGGCTTCGATTTTTCAAACTTTAAGTGAGATAAACTAAAATATGATAAAAGGTTTAGGTATTTATTTGAAAAGGAGAGAGACAGAAAGAGAAAAAGTTCACTTAAAAAAAGAAAGTATCGTAAAAAAAAGGTTTAAAGTAGCAAAGAAATGCGACGAGTGACTATGTCTTACTCTTCATTGTAGGTTTTCTCTCGAAAAGGATTTGTAATATTATACTTACTTTTTTTCCCTCTTTTTTTTGTAAGTTCATTGAATCGACGTTAATGGTTGGTAGTTGGTCGTTGTTAACTTTTTTTTCCCTTTTTTTCCTTTTCCCCTTTCTTTCTTGTAAGAGCTTTTTTTTTATTTTATTATTATTTATATGGCTGCTGTTGGCCTAAGTTCAATATTTAACAAATTTTTGTATTTATTAACAACATTTGTGGGGAGTTTTTATTGCAAAATTCGTACTGTAATTCATGTTCAACATTTGGTTATTTTAAAAAAGGTACGAAAACTTAATGACTTAGATTAATAATTTTACTAACTTCGGCTACTTCTAAATTATAAATAAATAATTATAAAAAATACAAATTATCGATCTTAATTACTGTAATTTGAGTTAAGTTATTGCTTCAGGATTAGAGCAACTGCGAAAATGGCAGAGGGATATATAAGTCACGTTCTGAGATACCTACCAAATTTTGAGGAAAGAAATCTTTAAGAATTACACTAGTTACCGACTGAAGTATCGTTCTTGCATTTGGCCTCAACTGTATATTAGTGAGCTTTGAATACATGGGATCATTTCGTTTAATTTATTTTGTTTTGGTAGATGTTGATGCAAAGTAAAACGAAGATTTTAAAAGCTATTCAAAATTAATGAAATGATTGGCCTACTTATTAGGATTTCCAACCTTAGAGATTTATCCTTAAATTTAGCGATTTTAGATTGAAACAATTTTTTGTTTCTTAGGGATTTTTTTTTCATTTCTAGGGATTTTTATTTTTATTACCTACAAAATATTCTTATAAGCTGAAGTAATTTTTAAATACCTATTTTTCTAGAATCTTTATATCTATTTGACAAAGAAAATGGTGGATTATTTATGTCAAAAAAGTGCTGCACTTGAATTCTAGGTTGTCAAGAAGTTCTGTCAAGCGTGAGAATTCAGTTGTTTCCTCGATTTTTAGAAAAAACCTATTTCTTTAGTTCGTCGAACTTTTGTCAATAGAAGGACCTACCTGCAATGAAAATCAGTTGAGTATTCATTTTTTCTTGCAACAAGAACAGAGGAAGCTCAGCTTTTTTTGTTATTAATATCCAGTGCATGTATTTTGGGAACTATGTACGAGTTTTTGGTTACATTTAGAGATTTTTGTTCCTCTCTATTTAGAGATTTTTATTCAAATAAGTTAGCAATCCTGCCTCCAGTTCAGAGAGCTGTATGCATTATAATCGAGGTTCACACAACATTGATTTAACAGTTTCTGGTGAAAAAGTCAGGGGTATTTATACTATACTAGATACCGAATTCAGAGAAAAGTGAAGCCAACCGCCACCATCTTTGAATTGGGCATTAGCACCAAATAAATACATGGGTGGAGTAGGATTTTCAAGTTAAATTTTATTTTATATGGGGTAAATTGCATTTATTTTGATTTTAGGAATGATATACAAGCCCTGGAGTGGCACTTTGACTTGTGCCAGCCATGGATTTTTTCTGGTAACTCTGTAGAATTTGTTGTTTCGGAGGAAACAATAAACGTTTTCTTTTACGTCTGTGTGTGGCTGTGGGCAATGGCGCATATGCACATTGAGTGAATAATTGGCGAAATAATATCAGAGAAATAATTTTATGAAATAATTAACGGCAATTGTATGTTTATTATAGTGATTAAAAATAGATGTAATAAAGTAATACTATCACATTTTTATTTTTGTACAAAAATATTTTTTTTTAGTATAAATCTACTTCATTATGTCTATTTTTAATATTATAATATACCTCAAACCAAAATATATACAATTTACGCAATATAAAATACAATTTGACTTAAAAATCCTATTCCATCCATGCATCTATATGGTAATTATGCCCAATTCAAAGATGGTGGCGGTTGAGATTATGTTTTTTCCTTGTAAAATGATATGAGTTGAGTATCTAGTATAGTATAAACATCTCTGGAAAAAGTGCACTGGTAGCTAGTAAACTAACCCACATAAATCAGTAATATAGATCACATATTTATTTGCTCACTAGTGAGCCAGGAAGTTGAAAATTTTCAATTTTTAAGCTGGTATACTATAACTGCTGGCAGCAGTCGGTGTTCCAGCTTGTATTCCAGCTAGGTGTAAATTGGGACGCTGGTAAAATTTATGATAACAACTTCATTTTTTACAGGTTTTTTAACAGTGTGTGTAAACACAAAAACCAAGCTGGTTCAATCAGCATTTGTAAACAAGCGCATCAGCAGCTGGTAAATAAGGATCATGTAAACTATGCTTTAGTTCTATTACAACAAGTAGATACTAGTAGCCCATTTTTAAAGCTAAAATTAAGATTAATATCGGAGCAAGAGAGTGGATTAGATCGGTTCTAAGGGGCTTGGATCTTCCCTTGTTCTGAAAAATATCTTGAAATAGTGAGTGTTAATAGCGGTGGTATTCGAGTGACATTTGGGGAGTAACAAGGAACAGTCAAGAGCCTTTATACTGAATGTCCGGTGAGCAGTTAAAGATATGTACTTGAGATCTAACTGTGTACAATGAGCATAGGTACTGAAATTATTAAATTGTGACTAATTTGAAATTTTAATGGGCAAGAGGAGTCCAAAATGGGCAGCAAAAAAGTTTTTCGTACACATATTAATGGATATAACACGACAAGATGAAGAAGAAAGTGTTGTTGCAAAAACTGCCTATTTTAGAAATTGAAGGGTTTCCTTGACAAATAAATTTTTTTGTGAAAAAAGTGTGTTTTTATGAACTTTGTTACCCTGTGCCTTCAATTTTGAAAATAAAAAATTTTTACAAGCGCACTGTCGTATTTATCTTTTTAGGTTATGAATTTATTCAAATATTTTACTACATACATTGCCTACTCCTGTTTCTTAAAATTTCAACATAAGTAACTTTTCAATATCCCCTTTATATTTTTCCTAGGGTAAATACTTGATTATGTATGGAAATCTCAAGAATGCTCAATTACTCATCAGACACTTTATATAGTCTACATAAAGCTACAAAAAAATTTTTGATAGTAATAAAATTAGTATTTTTTACCCAAGTTTGGAATGTTCCATTTTTCACAAAATTGGTCAACCAATTAAATGAGTCCCTTTTATTTTCAGTTGCGTTTATGAAAAATTGGCATATAATTTATAGTATCTAGTAAATATATGAGAAGAAAAAATGCTGGTATATTGTGAGTAAAAAGTCGCTCCTATCACTGATAAATGTAATCTCGATATAAATGAATGCGCCTCTATGTAAAAACATGAAGCATATTTTTACATGAAAGCACATTCATTTTACATTGAGGTACGATCAGTTATCATCGAGGTAGTCAGCAAAATTATACTTTCTGAATGAAATGTTATATCTGCCTTGATGAGGTTGATATTTTCTTCTATTTTCTATAATTTTCATGTAAAATTCATCATTATGGTAGAATTTTTATGTTTCGTCACTTTCTGATCGTTAATATTATATAAAATATCTTACTCAACAAGGTTTAAAAGTGAGTTTATATTTCTCTGGAATTACTCACTCACTGCGCTCATTTCGCAAACTATCCCTCATAAGAAAATACTTACTTTTGAACCTTGGTGTGTGATATTCTGTTAATTCAATTTTTTTCAAACATTAGCCTATATTATTCTATTAGTGTGTGTGTTATTGTGTAAAAAAATTACAAAAATTTAATTTTCAGTCAATGAAACTGGGTTGTCTTAGAGGGCTACAATTATTTATATGTATTATCATCGAATAATCTAATGCTAAAGTTATATCTGCCATTTATCACTTTACATTTTGCCGCGGTGTATTCAGGCATTTCCACGTATAACAATGCTCTCACTATCATTTAGTTTACCTACGTTTAAAGTATAATACCTACATGGCAAATTCTCGACATATATAAATTTATATTTTTACTGGTCGTATGAACAAGTAAATAAAAATGCGAAACGAAAGGGAAAGTATTGTCCACATATGCATAAAGAACGAGTAGATGTGAATGCAGTTAGAACACGGATGCTTTACTGTGTGTGTATTCAGTGCCAACAAATTTTTTATCATTTAATTCAATTAACGGTATCTTTGGTGCAAGATATTAGGTATTTGTACATATACATATATTTTATAGATATTTTATAGATATTTTATAGAGTAGCCGCCGCTAATTGAATGATTCAAACTTTCAAAATGTAGTATACTTAAAACGATACTGGTGTAGAATGTCATTTCTTACCCGTGCACCATTTTATATTAAAAAATATTTTACTTCAATTTTTTTTTTTTTTTAATAGCATTGTAATTAAAATTCAACGTTGCAATAAATGTAATAAAATAGGCCTATGGTTAAATCGTTGAAGTATAGGTCCCTCTACATGCATAGAGGGTAAAATTATCATGAGGATAATTTGACAATGATAAGATAATGGAGAATTCAGGATTTCATTAAAGGAGGATGGAGCAGTGATCTATGAGGATATTTTGGACAGATGTCTGAGAAGTTGAAAAAACAACAATATTTTAGGGTTTAAAAAAAAATTCTGTCAATATTGATAATAGGTAGTTGAATTATTACTAACTTTTTTGTAAATTTAATAGGTGTGCAAGAGTTACACGTTGCTGGCACACCCGTAATTACACAAATTTGGTGGTATTCATATAATTTTGTTTATAAGTGTTTTTGCTAATAGGAACCACGATTATTCATTCTTACCCTCCACCTCCTTAGCTCTTTTAAACCCAATCCCTCCGTTATTAAGTACACCGCTGCTAAAATTTAAAAAGTTTTTATTACTTTTGAAAACCTGCTTTTCCAGAAGACGGTAGAATTTTTATTTAAACCCAAATAATTTTTCATTCCACATCAAATGATTAATGAAAAAAAAACAAGCAGGTTAACGTTAAGGTGTGTGGTATGCCAACCAGGGTAGCAACGCACCAAACAGGTTGCACCTGGTGGACTACACACATTTTAGCGACTACCCATACGAGGAACATCTCAACACCCTAACACGTCTCCAAAAACATACTTCACCTGTCCCCGGAAACACAATTAGGGGTACAGCACAAGGTGATAGGCCGAAGCCTTGTGCGCCTGGAAAGCTGGTCCAGTGTGGTAGATAAAAGAAAATAACCCCAAGAACGTCGATAGTTTGGAATAAAGGCCAAAAAGCTTATGAATGAAAGAGTTGAAATGTCGGATACCCATCCAAAAGAACATGTGATATGAATATTAACGCGACCTGCCCCGCCATTTCACCCATGTGTGGAAGAAATTAGAACATCATTATAATGAACAAAACGTTAATTACATACCTTCATTAAAAGGACCGCGTTACAGAATGAATTGCGGTGGGGCGTCCTCATGAGCGGGTATGAATGAGGACGTAGCGCTTGAATTATTACATTAACAAAATGAGCATAGTGTAAAAAGTACGAAGACGAAGTACGCCAGTACTGTAGTCGAACATAAAATAAACGAGAGTGAGCGGGCGAATGTACCACGAGAACGGACAAGCTGTAATTGTGTTAGATAAGGCCGGACCTGGATAACCGTTTTTCTACTTTCAAATATACGTTTATATTTGAAAGAGAAGAGCGGTTATCGAATTTGGGAAAAAACCCGGTTGCCTACGAATAATCAACAGACGTTGATATTTGCAGGTAAGCGGGCGTATTTTATCTAGATACCTCAGATCCCCCCTCCATCTCCCCACATTTCCAGGACATAATTGGGAAAAATAGAGTCAAGATCGGGAGTGTAAGTCAAGATTGGGATTTTGGGGAAATGTGGTGAAAATGGAATAGTGGAAAGGGGTATCTAATAAATATACGTAATTTTGAAAAAGGTACACGAAAATTTAGAAACTCTGGAGTCTTTACCATTGCAAGTAGATAACTAGGCTTTTAGGTTGTTCGACCACGGTACATTGGCTTACAGTTGATTGGCGAGACTGTAGGTACTGGCGTTGGTCGACTAATCTGTAAATTGAAATTTGTAGCAGAGGGACCGGGATTGAAAGAAATGTGTGTGTAATCAAAAATTGTGATGTTCGTATATTATACTTACTGTGGTCCTTGACTGTAGTAAAGAAAAATGTAAATTAATGATAAGTCCAGGTAAAAAAAATATCGAGAATTTGATAGAATAATAAACAAAAAGTTAACAATATTATACTGAAAATAAGGAAGGACTATCGTAATGATAATGAAGGTATAGTGTAATGTTCTAGAAAATGAACATACAAAAAAAAATTAAGCGAAAATAAAAAAAATTTAGGAACAAACAACAAAAAAAATAAAAATTAATAAGAAAGAACCTGGTACGAATTATTAGAGAAAAAGGTAAAACTAAAATATCACCTATGATATATTATACGAGTTATACCAGGTTAAATTATGTTAAAGAAAAATTTGACCAGATAGTCAAGATCGACGAAAATAAACAGAAATAAACGGTATATCTGCCCTGTATTGGCATTACAAAAAAAGTAAATATTGAGATAGTAAGAGTACATAGACTAAAAAGGGAACAAAAATTACTGCCATCCGCGAATGGATCAATTTCACGAATAGTGAACACGAAAGTGAAATAGTAACAAAAACAATTTTTTTTTTTTTTTTTACTGTTGAGACGTTTTTGATATGAGGAAATTAGGTTGGATAAGGGGATAGGGATTATATACAGGAGGGGGGTAGTCATGGCTGGTAAAAAAGTCGTTATTGGGATAATTGTCAAGATCGGGACCCGGTTTTTTATCTTTCTTCTCCCGGGGCGGATGCCGACATCATGCCACTGGCCACCCTATCCTGGTAGGCCCATTGAGCGTTAAAACACTCAACGGCCCCACCGTTTATGATCACCAATCCGGGCGCGTTCCAATTTGCCACGCCCATACGAATCCGCACCTCGTTGGCATGGCAGAAGTCGCGTCCCAAAACCACCCCGTTACCAAGACAGTAGACTAAACTGAACTGTATCTCAAACATCTGCTCCCAGGTACGTACCTTGAGAGTGATGGTTTCATCGAAGTAGTAAGGCAATCGTCCACTGCCTCTCCACGGGAGATTTACGTTTTGCATTCTGCCCGCCAACTTGGTCGACTTTGCAGAATGCGGGACGAGGCCTGTGCCGCAGATTGATGTCACAAGGTGCCGGTTAAGGAAGACCCGGGTATCGTAGACATCCTCCACATTGGCAAAGAAAGTGATTGGCCATTTGGGGGGAGCGCCTTGAAGTAGGGGGTAGGGGGGAGGGAGGGCCAATTCAAAATCTACGACTCGGCCCACATGTCCACCTGTTGCCCCAAACTCCTTCGGCACTACAACCTCCTCCTGGCTCAATGCTTTGTTCTGAGATGCCGTGACCGATCGCCGGCTTCTATCCAGACGTATCTCCAAGTGCAAACGGACAAATCTGTTCCCACTCGGACGTACCTGGCCAGTTAGTGAGCCGGGTCTCAGTTCTGTCAATATCGACATCGGTGGTTTGATCTCTTGGAAGGTTGCTGGCGCTGGTATGACAGGGGCATCTCTACCAGGTTGACATTTTGGGATTCGAAAGCCAGGAATACAGAAACGTTTTGGCAACTCCGGTTTGGTGGATGTAGTGGCTGGGAAGGTTTGTTTCTTAAGATTTTCTTCGGCGATTCATTTCGCTGCAATGTCATTGACTTTTTGTTGGATTGTTTTTCGTTTTGTTGTAGTCTGTGGTGTCGAAGGGACTGGCTTTGCGCTGTCGGTTACGGGTATTGTTGTTGATGGTTGGTTCACATTTTTCAAGCTTCCGGCAGTTTCACCATTCTCGACAATTTTCACATCCGGGAGTTTTGGGGTATATGCAGCTCTCGGTGTGTTATGGGCCATTTTGCTCGGGCTCTGCGTAGATTCAGGTTTTTTCTTTTCCTTTTTGGGTTGACCCGGAGTAGCGTCTTCTGATTTGGTGGGTTTGGGTAACTCTGCATGATGACGTTTAATTTTAGTAACATGTTTATTTTTAGCTTTTTAGTAGGACCAAAAGTTTTTTGCCCAGGAAGTTGTGATAAATCTCGCTATCGGGAGTTTGTTGATTATCACCACAAATATATTCGGGATTCGTTTTGGAGGTTTGTTCGAATCTACCTGGTTCGGCATTTCTCAACCTCCCGTGGGTCGAGACCATGCTATTTGTGGTGGAAATCTTAATGTTGTCTTGGCATATGGTCAATTCGTGCGCGATTCGCGGTGTTTTTGTAACCAATTTTTGTGGGGTGGACACCTTGCGTTTTCGCAAAGTTGCTCCCAATAGCGATTTTTCGGTACTAGTTCCTGGGTTATTTTTATGAAGATTTTCTTTATTAACTTTAATTTTAATCGGGTCTTTATTTTGCTCCGGGGTGTTAGGAAAGTTAACTACATTTTCGTTGGGGTATACGACGGCTTGGTAGGTGGGATATTTTTACTTTCGGCGCATGCGGGGGTATTAATTGTGGGGTTTTTGTTACCTTCGAATCTGGGTGGTGGGTTTATCGTGGTTGGTGAAATTTTCAGCATTTTATCTACTGCGCTGGCTAGGTTGCTTTCCACATTTAGTAAGGTAATTGCGTGCTGGTAGAATGTTGGCCGGAGGTTTTTGAGGAGCACCTTGGCTTTGATGAGGTCCTCATTGTCTGCATCCAGGAGAGAGTTATATAGAAAAAATGTGTTGTTATTTCTTAATTACTTACATGATTGGTGTTTTTCGATGATACGTATATAAAGAAGATCACCGGTATCGGTTCTGGGTATACGTCAAAAAGTGTGTAAAAATTATGTAGATTACACAAAAAAAAAAACGGTAGGAACATAAAAATTAACAAATTAACTTAACGATAACCAGGTACAAATACAGAAAAATAATTTTGAGAACACAAAAATTACACAAAGCACTTAAATTATCGTGATTCTTAATTACGACTAGATCGAGCGCTTGATGTATAACGAGTGAGTTTGCGAATAAGGGTAGCAAGATTAAGGATTACGACTTAGTGCTATTATTGCGTCGTATTTCCAGTAGTCACACACAAACTGGTGCAAAATGTTGGTTTTATTGTTTTTTTTTTGGCTGTTGACGAGGTTCGTAATTTTTTTCATCGTATCCACTGCGAGGTTGTGGAGTAACTCGAAATCTTTGGCCGTTTGTGGGTTCCTAATATTATTATTTTATTAATAAAAAGACATTGCACTAATGTTGCGGAGGGATGAGAGAGAAAGAAGAAAAAAAATATGGAGATGAAAAATTTGCAGGTATGACCCACGGGGAAAGAAAAATTTATGTACGAAGAAGTGAAGGTAAGGAGAAAAAAAAGATTAGTATATGAAGAGTTATTTAGATTATAATGAAAACAAAATCACACGAGAAATCGCTGCAATTGATATTCACTATAGAAAAAATGTGTTGTTATTTCTTAATTACTTACATGATTGGTGTTTTTCGATGATACGTATATAAAGAAGATCACCGGTATCGGTTCTGGGTATACGTCAAAAAGTGTGTAAAAATTATGTACATTACACAAAAAAAAAAACGGTAGGAACATAAAAATTAACAAATTAACTTAACGATAACCAGGTACAAATACAGAAAAATAATTTTGAGAACACAAAAATTACACAAAGCACTTAAATTATCGTGATTCTTAATTACGACTAGATCGAGCGCTTGATGTATAACGAGTGAGTTTGCGAATAAGGGTAGCAAGATTAAGGATTACGACTTAGTGCTATTATTGCGTCGTATTTCCAGTAGTCACACACAAACTGGTGCAAAATGTTGGTTTTATTGTTTTTTTTTTGGCTGTTGACGAGGTTCGTAATTTTTTTCATCGTATCCACTGCGAGGTTGTGGAGTAACTCGAAATCTTTGGCCGTTTGTGGGTTCCTAATATTATTATTTTATTAATAAAAAGACATTGCACTAATGTTGCGGAGGGATGAGAGAGAAAGAAGAAAAAAAATATGGAGATGAAAAATTTGCAGGTATGACCCACGGGGAAAGAAAAATTTATGTACGAAGAAGTGAAGGTAAGGAGAAAAAAAAAGATTAGTATATGAAGAGTTATTTAGATTATAATGAAAACAAAATCACACGAGAAATCGCTGCAATTGATATTCACTATAGAAAAAATGTGTTGTTATTTCTTAATTACTTACATGATTGGTGTTTTTCGATGATACGTATATAAAGAAGATCACCGGTATCGGTTCTGGGTATACGTCAAAAAGTGTGTAAAAATTATGTACATTACACAAAAAAAAAACGGTAGGAACATAAAAATTAACAAATTAACTTAACGATAACCAGGTACAAATACAGAAAAATAATTTTGAGAACACAAAAATTACACAAAGCACTTAAATTATCGTGATTCTTAATTACGACTAGATCGAGCGCTTGATGTATAACGAGTGAGTTTGCGAATAAGGGTAGCAAGATTAAGGATTACGACTTAGTGCTATTATTGCGTCGTATTTCCAGTAGTCACACACAAACTGGTGCAAAATGTTGGTTTTATTGTTTTTTTTTTTGTAGGCGCATACATTGACGGGCCAGTAGGAAGGAAAGATAGAGAGGGTGGGCGGTAGTTTGCATCAGGTTGATGGGCGTGTCGTTTTGGTCTCAAACTTATTTTTTAGTGATGAATGGGTTTTTTATATGTCCTTCTGCAAAATGTATTTGCAGTGATGCGCTGTTGCCGGGTTCATATTATGTTTAGTGTACAATGTAGTTCTCGGTATTTAGTCGTTATATTAAAAGATTTTTTTTTTTATATATATATATACGGTCTTGAATGGGCTGTTGTCCTTGATATGGATCTTATTCTTTTATGCCGTGCCTCTTACTGTCTTTCTCACTTGATTTATATTATGTACAATGGAATGGGGAAAGTGATCGAAAGATATAAATTGTTGGTTGATTATCAGGTTACTAAGTTTGCCTGATGATCACCTAAATTTTGATATTAATATTTAAGGTTATTTAGATGTTGAGTTTCGTATTGTCCGGTTTCTAGAGATTCAAGGAGATATGCATTTTTATCTTCTTCTCGAATGACAATATAAGGTCTTTTGAATAATGTTGCAAATTTTTTTGAGAAATTTTTGTCTTTGTTAGACAACGGGTGTGTTTTGACGAAGACCATTTCTCCAGGTTTTAGGTGGATAGGATGTTTGTGGTTTTTCCTGAAATATTCTTGTCGTTGTTTAAGTTTTTTAACAACTCTTTCTCTAACTTGTTGTAGTGTGTTGTTATAGTCGTCTTCGTTGATTCTCTAAAGGTTATTACTTCCTTTAATTGAAGGTCGTAGTTTTAATTGTAGGGTAATTGGTGGGACGCCTGTGACAATATGCTCGGTAACATTTATTTTCTTTTCGATCTCTGGTATTAAGTTAGCCCATTTACCATGATTTTTATCATGTACGTTCATCCGTATTCCTTCTGATATCGACTGCATTACTCTCTCGCAAGGGTTGCTTGCTGGTCGATATACGGATGTAAAGCGGGTTTTTATCCCGAGGTTTTCCCAGTGTTTTGTCCATTTTTTGGTCATGAACTGGGTGCTATTGTCTGATAGAATTACCTTGGGTTTTCCGAATTTTTCTGTGTTTTGTTAGCCATTTTTTGGATATTTTGGTTGTTGCTTTTTTAACTGGGTATAACTTAACAAATTTCGTAAAGATATCTAGTACGACTAGAATTTTTTCAACTCCGCCTCTGCTTTTGGGTAGGCGGCCAAAGTAGTCTATAGCGAGTATGTTGTTTTTGTTTTCCGCAACGACGTTCTTCATTTCGCCGTATGGCATATATTTTCGTCTTTTGCACGTAAGACAGGTTCTACAACTCTGGATAAAGTCGATGACGTCGTTTTTGCACCCTGGCCAGTCGAAGAATCTATGGATTATCGTGGTTGTTTTGAATACTGGGATGGACGGCATCATGATGGTAGTATTTTATTATATGGTGTCGCATGCTTTGTGGCAGGTAGATTCTGTATTTTCCGTCTCGGCCTAAAAGTTTGTATAGGCTGTTTTCTAGGATTACTCGTCTATTATGGTTAGTGAGGAATGTCATTTCAATTTTGGGGTTGTTTGATTGTGTATCTGGTATTTTGTTTAGCCATTTGTTAAAATTTCAGTAGTTTAGGTTATTTTCATTTGCTATCAGGGCGTAGTTCAGGTCGGGTACCAGTATTGATGATAAAGGTATGAAGTATGTGGGGTCTCTGATTATAATGTCTTTATGGTAACGCGATAGCGCGTTGGCCACCTCGTTTTTTACACCGGGAATGTGGTTTATCGCTAGGATTCTGAATTCTTCCAGTGTGATGAGCCATCTTATAATTCTATCTGGGGTGTTGAATTTGTCTTTTTTCAACATAGATAATGCCTGATGGTCTGTATATAGTATAATTTCAAAACCGTAAAGGAAGTATGCGCATTTTTTCAGTGTGTAAACCATGGCGAGTAGTTCTTTTTCGAACGTAAAGTAATGTAGCTCTGCCAGTTTTAGTAGTCTACTGACCATGTAGACGATTCTAGGGTCTTTTTTGTCTTGGTCGTTGTCGAATTGATATACAAAACCGTCTAGGCCATATCCTGATGCGTCCGTTACTATGTAAAAGGGTCTGTCGAATCTGGGGTGTGCCTCGACTAGTAGTCTGCTACATTCTTCTTTTAGTTTTTCGAATGATTTAATTTGTTCTAATCCCCATACGAATGTTATATTTCCTCATAGTTGATACAACAGTTCTCCTATATCAGTGCAATTTGGAATGTGGGTTCTGAAATAGTTTATCATACCCAGGAAGGCTTGGACATCTCGTTTGCATCTGGGTGTTGGGAAGTGGTCGATGCATTCCCTTCTTTCGGGTGATGGTTTAATGCCCTCTCCACTGACTACAAATCCTAGGAAGTTCACTTCTTTTCTTTCAAAATCGCATTTTTTGAGTTTAATGGTAAAGCCTGCGTCTAGGAGTTTTTGACTCACGATCCGTAGATGTTGTTCATGTTCATGTTTGTTTTTTGAGAACATGATGAAGTCGTCGCAGTATGCTGCTGCAAAGTCTTCGCAGCCTTTGAGGGTTATTCTCACTGCCTTGAGTAGAGCAGACATTGAATCACGGGTTCCGAAGGGTACCCAGTTCCATTTGAGTGATTCTCCGTCAAATACAAAGGCCGTGTATTTTTTAGGTTCTTCATCTAGTTCGATTTGCATAAACAATTCCATGGCATCCATCTTACTAAATATCTTTGCCCCGGCAAAGAGGGCTCTAAAATATTCGACGTGTGGCACGATGTCGCCTTGCATGTTCATGTACTTGTTAAGCATTCTGAAATCTCCGACTGGTTGATATGAGCCGTTGGGTTTTGGAGCGGCTATAATGGGAACACGAAATGGCGAGTTTGACGGACGTATAACCCCGTCTTCTTTCCATCTTTTGATCGTGTCTTCTATTTCTTTTCTTTTTTTTAGTGGAAGTGGGTAATTCTTGCACATGTAAGGTGTGTATGTTTCTTTCACATCTAAGTGATGTTTATACACCTTGCTTTTACCCAATTTGCCACCATAGACGTTTGGAAAATCTTCAATAATTTTTTTGATTCTTGGAGACATAACTTCTACTTCGGGCGGTCCGATTTTTATCTCGGCTACAGCGGGTTGGTAGTTTTGCAGTAGGGTGGGTGGCAAGGGCCAGACCGTCATGATCTGTACAAAGTTACTGTCAATAACATTATCATTTTCACTTTGTTTGTTGTCGGTGCTTTCTTCTAATTTAGAGATGTCGACGTTTTTGGAACTTTAGATGTTTGATATCATACATTCCTTGAGTAGGTTTAAGGGGTCCTTAAGAGTACCTTTTGTTGCCAGTTCTCTAATTTGCTTGTAATTATGTCGGTACTTTTTTCTTTTGTCTCGTGATTTTGTCTTCTGGTTTGTTCTGTTTCACTGGTATCAGGAAACTTAGGCCTAGCCTAAGGCTGAAACCAATTTTGGCATGTTATAGAAATAAAAATTCCCGGCCGATGATGATTGGTGTGTTGAATTTTTCAACGACTCTCATAATCGACCATACGGGAATTTTGTCCAGGCTCTTGTCCAGGAAGTTAACATGACAGTAAACATTGTTTATGACCCGTGAATGTTTTTTGCTAGTTACACCTCTAACGAAGATATTCTTACATGCGGCTTCGTTAATTTCTTTCAGGTCGGCTCTTTTTTGGACCAGGTCGTATATGTCCTTATTTATGAAATTGTAAGGGCTCCTGTTGTCGAGCAGCGCCGGGAGGGTGAATCCCCAGAGTTGGATTAAAATATAGGTCGCATTTATGAAGTTGGGTAATTGCACGGTGACGAGTTCTTCTTTGACCTCTTTAACGTCGAATTGATCAACCGTAGAGTAACCTTCTGTGGACTTTAGGTTTGAAATAATTGGCATCGCCTGTAGGTTCTTTGGAATAGTTATTTCCATTTTCATTGTTTTTTCTGGTTTGATCTTTTCGACCTGGTTTGACTCCACCTTTCTGCTTTCGATGATCCATGATATTTTGGTGTTCATTAATTTATAGGCTTCCGGGGTGAGGGTTGTTTCATTTTCATAGAGTCTTCTTTAAGTTTGAATCACCTCGACCAGTCTTTTGCGTAATAGTATTCCCCGTTATTGTATGCTTTTTCTTTCCAGAAGTCTAGGACTACATAATCTAGGTTATCGTAATCGACGTTTCTGGCTTGACACAGTTTATGGAGTCTTGAGTTTAGAAGATCTAGGTCTCGCCAGTAGGCCTTGTTCTCAACGTTTGATTTTTTGGGAATAATTTTCGAGAAGATTAATTTTTGTATGCCTCTTTCTTTCAACCTTTGAATGATTTTGTCGTATGTGTGGAGGAATTTCTCCTTATGAAAGTTAGCTAACAGGTGTTCTTCAAAGCCTAGGATTGAAAGAATCTTGGTAGTATTCCTAGGTAACTGGTTAATGTTGTCGTATATGAAGTCTAGTTTGTTTCCTTTTTTGCAGAAGGTGTCGTTCATAAGGGAGCACTTTGATATGTTTGTTTTTTCTACGTTGTTCTTCAGGAAATGCACCGCTGTTTTGTCACAGAGTACGATAAAGTCCTTTCTAGAGTGTTTCGACTAGATTGGACGACCACACCAGGTCTTGTTTTCTTATACCGTCGAGTACTTTGGCAAAGTCTTTGAGGGTCTTTATCTTTTCAGGATCAATTTTATCTTGATGATTCATAGGCATTTGTTCTCTGAAATGATCGATGATGTATTTGTTGGCCATGTGAACTCCTGCAAGTCTTTCCCACCAGTAATTAAAGTATCGTAGAAAGCTTGTGAATTTAGAGTTCGCTCTCGTAGAGTTTTTGAACTGGGCGTAGAATCTTTCTTAAATTTCATTGGTCCACTAGTTGTCTAAGAAAGCTTCTTCCATTTGTTCAAAGCCCATGTTCTTTTTCAGTTTGTCGTACCAAGTACTGCACCAGACTGACTCGTGAATCAAATTGAAGAAAAGTTCACCGGATGCATAATCATTTTGTTGTTTGTCGACTACGTGATTGCAGAATTCTCGAAGGAATTGTAGCAGGGTACAGGAATCATCTTTGGGGCCTTGATATGGGTTGACTTGGAAAGCTTTTTCTTGTAGGCGTTGTAGGGCTTTGTTTTTACCAGATATCACGGAATTGTTGAAGTACGATTTCCGCGACTGTGGACGCTTATTTCTAACTGGTTTTCTGGGTGGTTCGGGGTCAGAATTGGAGGGTTCCGTTGTATTGGGAACATCTTCATCGGGTTGGTTTCCGTCAGTTTCCTGATCTAAACGAGTGCTGGAGTAGATATTTTGAGGGTTGGATTGGCTTTTTTCTGGGTTAAATCGCACTGAAGAATTTCTAGGGACTTTGGTATTTGTTTTCTATAAATTGTTAGCGGCTTGCGAGACGGCAGATTTAATAGAGTCATCATGGCTATATGAGGGTACTTTCGATTTATTTTGGCTAGGAGGTGACGAACCATCATTGATAAGGGGTGAGAGGTTTTCTAGAATGGCCTTGAGGATGTCTTCCATGTTACTAAACTTACTATCCAAATTGTGGAGTCGGGCATTCATTTGACTTTTGGCTTCCTCTTGTTTCACCAATAATAATTGCGTATCTGTTTTATTTTTAAGCAGTTCTTCCGAGATTTTTTCAACCATATTAGCGAGTATTGCAGAGTTAGAGTTTGTTTTTTCTAAATTTTGGGCTATGGTTTCGAACGTACTTTCATATTCTTTTGATTTTCGAGACGTTTCGAATTTTTCACCAAGTCCTTCAACCGACGTCACTAGACTTTCAAATTTAGTATTCATATCGTTGAGAGTCTCTTCGAGCTTATTTGAAAATTTTTCTTGCTCGTCTAGGCGTTTTGGAATTCCCTCAACATTATGGGATAGCAAACGTAACCTTTTGTCAAGAGATTCGAGCGTGGGGACGGATACCAGGTTTTTTGGTGGCATGGTCCCCGTAGTTGAGGTACTCATGGTGGGGAGCATTTTAATATTGACGTTTCTGGCAGCTTTGGTCTTGTTCTTCTTGCCTGCTGCAACGGGGGTATTAACCTGGGGTACGTGAATACCAAGAAGTGGCGGAAGGTTCTTTTATTTAGGAGAAATATGGTCTCCTAGTTTACGTACGATTTGTTCGGGGGTTACAACGTACGTAGCATTATGCGTGGTTTGTACCGTAAAATTCTGACCGGGTATGTTAGCGGGGATCTTGTATTCCTTAATTATATATTCCAGTCTGATCTCTTCGCCTTCTTTAAGATCTAACAATGAAGTGTTGATGTCATATAGTTGTTCGTTGATTTTGAGCAAGTCGTAGTCCGAATCTATCGTCCTTTCCATCATCGGCCTATCTTTACTATCACTCATGAATGAGCGGGAAAAGAGAAAGTGACGACCTAATCAAAAATAAGCTACCGGTTCGTATGTGTAGGCTTGAAATTTACAATTATCGAGAGGAAAAATAAAAAGATTCGAAGAAAACAACTTCAAAACGGTTATCTTAAAGAATGAGACAATAAGCGATAAAAATATCGGCGCGTGTCCGGGTATGATGGATGCAAAAGTTATCGGTCCCTATTGGACGAAGAAAAATGCTCCGGGAAAGGCCCAGAGTTAAATTTATACCTGCGCTATAGCAGCGCTTACTTAAACATTTTTGAGCTGTAGCTCTAAAGAATACCTAGATTACGTTAAGTGTAGGTACCTTAACAATCCGACAAAGAAAGGCGGATGACAAAAAAGGACAAAAGATACCAGGTATCGATGTATACAAAAGAGACCCGTTTGTAAAGAACAGAAAGCAAAGTACACACCTAAGCAAATAATAGGAAAAAATATTACGTTGGCGGCACTGACAAAGAGACATAAAAATATACCTGACGACAAAAGTACGATAGGGGGACAAAAACAAAATGCAAAAAGATAATCACGTATACGAATGCAAAAAGGACACTACGTTAATTTTAATAAACAACATTAAGTAACAGAATAGAAGTTACTTTAATTCAGAAAGGACAGTGGGTTACTAAGGCAGGGACAGAATCAATATTCAAACACACATGTTCAAGGTGGGGCCCAATTTCAATAATTTTGATAAGATTTGAATTTTCGGTGCTGATATTTGGCAGTTGAATGTTTCTCTAAAAGTAACCTCCAAGTCAAAAATTAGCCAAAATCCATGTTTTCCATGCTCATTAGTAGTAGTGCAAAAAATATCGATACGCATCGATACGTATCGATATTTTCCCAGGGAATATAGAAATTTTTTATCAGTTTTTGCCCTTATTTTTTCTTAAGTTTTACTTATTTGTTAGTTTTACTTCCAAAACTTTGAGAATATAATCGAGATGGGAAAATTCTTAATCAATTATTGGTGGGAAGTTGGGAATTGGAAAAATATCAATACGTATCGACATGTATCGATATTTTCCTTTAAATAACGTATTGATACAAAAAAAAATTGATATTTCGCACTACTACTCACTACAACCTTTCCCCTGCTTCATTTGTGGCACAAAAAAAATTCACAGGTTTCACACTTTGTAACAACAAAAAAAGAGCATTAAAAATGAGTAAAGATTAAAAAAACATTAAGAGTTTTTCATTTTTTTTTCTTTCATTTTCATATTTAATCCATAAACAACAAAACAATGTTACCACCTCCACTTTATTTTTCATTACCATTTTCTTCTTCCACTTTTTTTACCGTCGTTATCTACCCATTTTCATACAATTCACGCCTAAAACATTGGTAAAAATTGGGTGATTGACACTTTTTCACAGCTTGACTCAGAAGCATTTTCAATGTTAAAAATAAAAAAATCCAAAGGTGTTCAACCCCCATTGCCACACTGGTTGTTTCCTGAGAAGCTATACGAACTTTAATTTTTTAAGGCGCTCTGCTATGCAACCACATTCAACAGCAAAACAAAGCACAAATTTTACCTGATACTGTTTGAAAAATATGTGTTCAGTCTTGCTCAAATGTGTGAATCACACTGTTTTTCTCGGTTGTTGTGGGTGGTGGATTTAACTTCTTAGATTGAATAGGGTACACAGTTCATGACAAATAAAAACCATTTAATTAACTCGCTCACGAATTCAGCATTTCGACATTTTAGGAGCAAGGTATACTAAAAGCATGACATCCTTCAAAATTGTTATTTATTCTTGTAAAACTATGATATTTGCCACGAATAACGAGGAAATATATTTTCACTTTTGCCCTATGTTCTACAACAAGAATGTTATGAGTTTCCGAACTCATGGATACAAAAAAATTCAAGGTATTGTATATTTATTAGCCTATACTTCTTCAAATTAGTGCGATGTCAATCAAGATAAGGTGCAAGTGAAGATGACCTTTTTTGTTTTTCGTGGCAAATACTACGGGTACGACCAACAGATCACCATATTAAAGTAGGTAAGTTTGTTCGTGTCATACTTTCAGTATATAGGCTTACTTAGCTCCGGAACTGTTGAGAATAAGACACTAACTTGTGTATTAAATTTGTATTTTTTTGAGGTGTACTATTAATTGGTCAAGTTCAGATGGCTCTTCAGGAAACATTCTGTGTAAAAAAATGGTTATTGAAATTCCAAAAATAAGTTTTAATAGCAGAAATTATTGCTTTGCACGTGTCACAAGTGCAGAATAATGTTGCAAAAATAAGCAGGATTTTTTTATCCTGCAAAACGAAAAAAAAATCATTTTAAATTACAATTAAGACGATAAAAAAAAAAAAAAAAAGAACCAATGAAAAAGGAGAAAAATTTTTGTAGTCTTAATTACCTGTTTCAAATAAAAAACATACCGAAAATGTTCGCGTGACGTGGAAATTAATTTAGAAAAATAAGTTCTTATATGGCCTGAGTTATGATGTTCAAGCAACTTGAATTTCTTCGAAAAATTATGGAAAAATTTTGAATTTTAATTTTTTAATGCTGCATCTAATAGTTAGAATGTAGTACAAGAGCAAAAAGTTGGTGATTTCGACTTGTGTGGCAAATTTTATACTTGTTACAATCACATCTTACTTCGTAAGTGTATTACGCATTATTATATTTTGCAACACCCTTCCTGACTGCCAAAAATAATTTCATGAAAAAATTTTTTTAGAACAGAATCTAAATAGGTAGGTAATAGTGTTGCAAAATATCGATATATTTCGTACAGACACGCAAAATATGGATATTGTAATGTATATTTTCGTCTATTTTTAATTATGATGAACAATATTCGTTAACACTCTTTAGAGTACTGGAAATACAGGTATTTGGCTATAATCTAAACATCCCACAACTCTTTTGTAAACAACCTAAAATTACCCATCCGAAATATTATGAATATAGAAATCCTGTATCCATATTCAGTGACTAAAATATGCCTGTCCCTCAATTATATCGCGAGTCAGCATATCCCTATTACAACAAGTCCCTACCTCACTTAGTCTATTCACCACGTATATACTACACTTATGTACCCTGAATGGGTATATAAACCCTAGGAATGATACGATCAATGTTCAGTTTAGTTCAAGTCAGTTGTACAATTTAATAGACGATTCTTGTCTAAGGGTTTATCCCAATATTAAATTAATTGTGTTTGAAATATTATTATTGTCACTCTACAAGTTAAGGTCCACAATAGATCGTGGATAATAAATCAACTATTTTAAAATATCATAGAAATATTAATACATCTACAGCACTAATATTTCCTGTATGGTGTAACACTGAAAGTGATTCTAAATGGTACTACCAGAGCTTCTTTTGGCCATTACAGATATTTATTTCAACGTATTGTTATTTATCATGTAGATTAGGGATTAGTTCAGTCAAATTTAATTTTGATATATTCTTGTATCTTTACACATCTATATCAACAATATCAATATTTTCTCCCAAATATCGATATTTCTCGCACCTCTAGTAGGTAATAATATTAATAATTTTAATTTTTTTAATCAAAAAATTAAGACACAAGCTCCAAACCTTCACTCCACGGACCCTTTCCCCTCAAAAAAAAATTAAAAAAGAAATAATAATTAATTTTTATAGAATTCAATTATAATGACAATTTTTTTTTCAATTATTACTCCTATTCCCTACAAAAGGGTTACATACAGGAAACAAATAAATTGTACTGAAATGATATAAATTAATAATACTAAGTAGATATCGTATTTTTTTTTTTTTGACTATTTAGTACCTAAAAAATTAAGCCTTCCAAGAAAGTCAGCTTACAAGTTCGCATGCGCTAAGGCAAATTTTTCGCAACATATTCGAAATATACGGTTTTTTGTACCCCTTCACTGAACAAAAAGCAGGGAATTTCATTTTACAATCGCAAAAAAATCACCTACTTCTTGAACATGTGTCACAAAATAACTATTTTCACCTCGTGTTGAAGTTCTTTCATTTTGTTCAGTAAAAGAGCACGAAAAAACGTACTATTCTTTTCGGGCAGGTGTTGCAAAAATATTATTAGTTATTTGTTGAATGAATTTAATTTCATAATTTAAAGAAAAGTGAACCTATTATTGATAAGCCTACATCTATATTTTTGTATACCTAATATGTTTGCTTCGGTATTTTTTGTATTTTTATATAAATAATATAATTAAGAGATAGGTACACAAACCCACAACGATATAACTTGAGCGAATTAATTAATTGTTTCGAAAATTCAAAATTAAATTTTTCACAGATTATAAATGGTAGTAAGATACATGAATCCATAATGTTCACTTTTTAAATAAAAATTCGATGTAATTTTTTTTTTTTTTTTTTTTTTTTTGCCAGTAAGTTCACATGCCCTTGGTGCATAAAAATTTAGTGCGAACCAGTTAATTTCCATAATAAAAAGGCGTAGATTATTATTATAGGTATATTATAATTATATACATATATATTTTTTTACTTTTATTTCTGAATTAATCAACTTGTAACAGGTTTCTGCGAGTTTAACGAAAAAATTTCAACCTTAGTTGGCTGGCAAAAATTAAAATATTATATTCTTTAAATTTTATTTGCCACTTTCTATTTTCGTTATCTGTTTGCAGATCGCATGACTCGCGTGTAAGTTCATTCTAATTTGAATTTGGCGGAGTAAAAGTAAGAAAAAGAAGAAAAAAAAAAAACTAGCGAAGCAAGCCACGCTAGAAAATATGGGTTTTATTAACTGAAAGAAAAACTAAGTAAAATATAAATAAATAAATAAATACCTACTATAAAAAAAGTCTAGCGCAGCGAGCCGCCCTAGAAAATATAGGTTTTTTTAACCAAAAAAAAAAATAGAAAAAAAATAAAATAAATACTTACAATGAAAAAATCAAGACCTGAAAGGTATTTGGAAGAAGGCTGAGTGACAATTACATTTAAAATGAAGTGTCAAGGAAATTCATAATGAAGTGAAAGAATGAAAATAGTTACTGCGAAGTTATAAAAAACGTAAGCTAGTTGTTTAGCGATTGCTTGGCAAATAAAATAAAAGCAAGGCTGCTCTCGACCAGCTTTTTTGGTACATCTTGAATTTATCTTCTTTTTTTAGCAATAGTTAAAGATTTAGAGATGCGTGTGCGTATTTTACCGTTGTTCATGTGTTGCTGATTATTGCGTGTGTTTTCTACCAAAATTTTCCCCCATATACCAATATATTAAATGTAGTTCAAGGGACCCGGGTAGCCTCCCCTCAATTATTAGTGATTGAATCCAACCACCACTATATTCCAAAGCCAAAAAATATTGTGTATTTACTAAGTACACTCATTTACTGGCTATAGTGGTTATAACCAACCCCTAAACGCAGTCTGCTGCTGTACATGTGTGTAGACGAACAATAGCCATTGACAACCAGTTCCTTCTCCCCACCTCCACTGTCGATTAATTTGATCTATTGAATTAATACAGGCCTATACGTACATTCTCCGTTCGTCAGTTTCACCCAAAAGTTTCTTTCGAGTTGCTGTGCACTACACAATATAAAAAAAAAAAAATTGTCCTACAATAAAAACATTTAATTAAGAACCTAGTCCTATGCCAATATAGGCTAAAAAAAAATATGTATATTGCGAGTGATCGTTTGGAAATATGTCACCATATTTTCGTAATTTCCAGCATTTTTAAATACCTGGAAAAAATTTACGATTATTGCTCGTACTCGGAGATGGATCCATGGAGAGGGGCACGGGATGTGTTGTTTCTTTCTCTCTTGGTCACTGTTTTTCTTAGTCTTTTTTTCTATGTTTTGGTTTCGTGGTGTTTCTTTTTGGACGGATTTTCTTATCCGCGAAAAAAAAGTATTTACGCTTAGTTTTGCATCACCCCCAATTTAATTCTACTACAAACATAAATAGGTACTCAAGAACTGAAAGATTTTTATGCATTAAAAAAACAAACAAAGAAAACATACCTTCCCTTCCCTCCTACTGCACCTACAAAAATGCGTTGCAACACAAAAAAACATGGCAACACTGGAAACACAGATGAACATTTTAAACAGTCTCCAAGTGGGTGTATAATCGTCTTAGCTGCCAATAAGCTCAGCTCTGTCTGACTGTGAGCCTCAAGTTAGAGTGTGGGGCAAAGATATTTGCTTATCGATGATGAGAGAAGAGTGTATTGTACGTCCATTCTAAGATCGTGTTTTGCTTTCGGCGTGTCGTTGATTGGATGTTAGTCATCCAAAATTCACCCCCTTCTAACCGACTTGGCAAACCTAATCCTGCGTTAAAAAGTTATATCAGTTCTCATCTTCAACCAATTGTGGATCCAGAGCGCCAATGAAGGAAGCAGATGCCACTAATTCCGCCGTACTTTTATCTTAATTAGGTTTTTTTCTCACTCCATAGATCCGCGTCTGATGTGTTCGACATATCGAACAAAGCCACCCCTTTTTGTCATATTCTAATTACCCAGAACCAATAATAACGTATTACGTGTACGTACCTATTTTATATGGCAAATGAGTGCTACATTGAAAGTTTTGGATCAGGTTGGTGGCGTGCGGGGGGAGGATTTCACTAACGTTTAACTCACTTGCTGACTCACATAATGAGAATTTATCGTGAAAATTTCAGCCCAGTCTCTTTGGTAGTTTTCTCAAAACCGTTAACCAAAATTCTTCTCCAGTTTGTTCGAAAACTACCAAACGAACACGCATAAAACTTCTGTCAGACTTGCGCAGATACAAGTAAAATCTATCGTGAAAATTTCAACCCGATTCCTTCCGCAATTTCCTCAAAATTCTAAAAAAACCACTGTTCCAGCAATTTTTTCTTTTCCAGTTATCTCGAAAACTACCTAACAAATAAGCAACAAACTTCTATATCAGACTTGCATTAACATAAAGAAAATCTATTGTGAAAATTTCATCGCTATATCCGTGTTGTAGTTTCTTGAAAATTCTGGAAAAACCACTTTTCAAGGATTTTTTTGTTCTCCAGTTTTTTCGAAAACTACTGGATCAGTATGCATCAAACTTCTTTTAGACCTAGTCCTGTATAAAAACTAAGTACGTGTTTTGAAAATTTCAGCCCTATACCTTTTGTAGTTTTCTCAAAACCATGAACCAAAAATTTTCTCCAGCAATTTATTCTTTTCCAGTTTTCTTAGATACTACTGAACGAATAATCACCAAACTCCTACCAAACTTGTACTAACATAAGAAAAATCTATTGCGAAATCACGATGAGATCACCAACTAGGTATCATTCAAATAAAAGTTCATGAAAATCGGTTCTAAGCAGGGCTGTCAAGTTGAATAAATAAAGCTTATAAAAGCTGTAGGTTTTTGGTTCAAAATATTTTTTTAAATTTCCAACTAAATCAGGTGAAATAAATTTTTTTAAACTCAAAATTTATGAACAGTATACGAGTAATTTGGAAGTAAAAAGAAAAACTAATAAAATTGTGGTGTGGTAGAGCGAAAAAAAAACAAAAATGGAAAACAAAATATGACTTTCAGCCCGCTTCCACCTTGAAAAAAATAAAGCTGAGGTCTCCAGCTTAAATCTGAAAATACCAAAAATACATCTTTTTTGGCTTTCAGCTTTTGGCTTTCAGCTTTTGGCTTTCAGTTAGCCCGACAGCCCTGATTTTAAAAGTAAGAGTACGAGAAGTTATACTCAACAAACATTTAAAAAATAGGCTATACACAGATCGAATTGATAAGGAACACGAGAGCTTCAATACCGAGCGTTTTTTCTTAGAACCCATCTTCTATGACATCATTATTTTTATCATATTTTTTATTAAAATATGTTCAACAGTGACCGTATTTCCATTAGTAGATTATACCGCCGGTCGTAATGTTTTGGCAATGATTTTTTATACAATCAAATTAAATATTAATTGGTGTTCGAAGTTACAGAACAAAACTATCGGAAAAACCGTTTATTGCCGCCAGTTTTCCGATACTTTTTTTCTATAACATCGAACATCAATTAATATTTAATTTGATTGTATAAAAAATCATTGCCAAAACATTACGACTGGCTGTGTAATCGACAAATATAGAAATACCCAGTCACTGTTGAACGTATTTTAATTTAAAAAATGATAAGAATAAGGACATTATATAAGACGGGTCCTAAGAAAATGCTCAGTATTGAAGCTTTCGAATTACAGAACGTCCCTATTTTTTTTTTTTTTTTGAAGTTGGTTAAAAACATGATCTTTCTTATTCTTCAGGTCACATTTAAATTCTGAAACATGTTACCCGATGTGTAAGCAATCGTTTTGTTTATTAAAAAGTTTTTTTGGGGGGTTAAAATAATACTTTATAACCGCTATTTTTGGTTGAGAGGAACATTGTACCCCTGTACCACCTTGTTCCTTCGCCACTGCACTTACTAATAGCGTCCTGGTATGGAATTACAACTTTGAGCGCAGCATTTTGTTTTGTCATTAAGTATAAGTACCTAATACTGTCGAACAATACACTTACCCTGATAGAGTTTAGGTATAAAGAAATCCGCGTATACGGCAATTTCGTGCAAGAACACGATATGAAAATCGAAATTTTACAGCCTTTTGGTTCGCTGTGGGCGAATATTGATGATGATCCCTTTTAAAGAAAATTAATCATTGAACATAACTTTATTCAACTAATTTTGCAATAAAATTAATACCTATTGACGGAGAACGACATTTTCTCCATTTGTTACTCACAGGCGGCGTGTGGGATGAGACTTTCAGTTGGTACCGACGTACGTTATTCTAGAACTATTAAATTCATTCTCAAACTACTCGAGAAACTATAAAAACTGTGTTCAGTTTCATCGAATAAAACGTTTTAATTGTTTGTGAATCTGGATGTAGGGATGAATTTACCTTTTCAAGCCAAATGATTGGAATCGAGAACTCGATAATAGGACACCACCCTGACACAAAAATCTGCGAATGTAATTCCTAGCCTACAGTAGACTATATAAATGTTGAATTTTTTAAGTTTTTTTTTTTTTTTTTTTTTTTTTTTTTTTCCACTATTGAAATCATGTATTCAGTTTCAATGAAAATGTCTTATGTAAACAAGTTGTATATTGGAGGAGGCGACAGGTATACTTAAATTTCTCGTATAAATAGTTCGCGGTTATAACTGTGAAAATAATACTTCATGTGCTGTGCCTCGTATCTTACAGCAAAGGTTTTTTTCTTTTTCTTTCTTTCTTTTTGTATCATTTTATTGAAATGTAGGACAAAACCGATAAGCGGAAGCTACATATAAGAAAAGATTGTATTTCAAACAACGCAGGTACATATAAGTAATCACTATATATATATAACGCCAACATTATGAATGCCAAAAGCTTCATATTTCACTGCATCGATGGAGGTATAATGAACTTGTTCGTTTATTTTTCAAAACTTTATACTATGGTATGAAAAGAAAAGTTATTCTGTTTATCTGACGTTGGTGTTTTGCTTATTAAATAGAGAGATTATATTAACACTATTTCGTAAATATTAGAGATGGCAAATATCGAAAAATTGAGATATTGATATTCAAAAACTTATAGAGGTTGTGGATCGATGCAGCAGAGTAATTGTATGAAAGAAATTACTCAAAGTAAAGTCTCAGAAGTGTGTATAATTGCAGCAAAAGTGTAAATCATGTACATGGTATGAAGGAAATTGATAAACGAACATGTACAGAGAGATAAACGAATGAGCAGTGGAATGATATATCAGTGTAGCCGCGAGTAAAGATATAAAAGTATACAGGTAAAGATAGTCGAGTGTTCGCAGGAGTGAGAGAGGAAGAGAATTGGTGGTCCCAACAACACTATCGACAATATCGATACTATCGATAGTGTCTTATCTTCCTTACTTTCGCTTAGATACAGAACCCCTACAAAAAATAATTAAAAATACACACAAAAAAATCTAAAAACAATTGTTACAGAGAGAGAAAAAAATTATCACTAATGATATCAATAGAATCGATAGTTTTTGATATTGTTCGACCTCTGTACTCCATTCAGCGAAAGATCGCCAAAATGAAATGAGCAATATTACATTTATGAACAAGCAAAAGCAAAAAGAAAACTAATAATTTTTGTCGAAAAATTAATGGCTATTCTGTTCTAACAGGTGAATTAATACCTTTTATATTCTCCCCCACATTCATATTCATTCCTCATGTATTGCCTATCTCTTACCGAACAGACTACAGTAGGTACAAAAATGAAATTATTATTTTTTTGTTAACCAACATTAAACATTAAAGAGTCTTTAAAAGTTGAGGTCACACAGTAACAATTGTACAGGGTGTTTGGAAACTAGACAATAAATATAACTTCAAGAATCGATTTTTTGGGTCGAAAAATAAAAAGTTCCTCCGGGAAAATGTTGAGGAATGCTTATTTTTTAAGTTATATCCCCTTAAATTAAAGAGAAACAAATTCAAAAAACTGATGTAACTTCCACAAAAATTGACAAACATCAATAAAATTTGATACAGGGTAGTTTTTCTGGACTTTCATTTTCTATTTTTTCCTGGCTAATGGTCAAAATTTACTCAATGAAATAACAAATCAATTCTTGTTTACCGTGTCAGTGTATACACTATTCATAGCTTACTTTTGGAACGTAAGTTGAAAAAATTTTAATAGTGAATTTTTCTGTAAAAATTTCACAAGATTGGGTAGGTATTCAGTTTTAATTAAAATTTATTTAATTTTATTACTACTGAAATATAAATTTTTATTGGTATCTACACATACATTGAGCACCATGTATCTAATGCCTCTCATAAATTTTTGAATGTAAAAAAAAAGTATGTCATGAGACACGCAATGGAGTTGAAATGTCTTACGAGATATTGCTGAAATATCTTTGATTTTCTGTAATCTTTCATTACAAATCAATAATTATGTACACATACCCCTATTTTAGCGTATTTTCCAAAATACAACTATTGAATTCAGTTCAATGGCTGTACCTGAGGATGGGACCTGCGGAAAAGCGCCGATCATAAGTCATAGATCACAAATATGTAGGTCACTCAAATTCTTCTGCACACAACATATATATATATATATATATTTCCATTTTTTGATCATTTTGGAATTTTTTGGGTGTTTGTGGAGCCTCCGCTGTTTGACCTATGACAATGAAACTTGGGGTAGTGTTAGAACCTTTCATGGACTACACATTTATGTTAAAAATTTTTGAAATTCATTCGTAGTTTTGGAGGAAGGGGTTCTTAAAGTTTTGCAAACCCTATATATTTTCATCACAATAATTCCCATAAATTGAACGATTGGCTTGAAATTTTTATGGCAGTTAGAAACTATTAGGAACTGGTTTGGTATTGAATTGAAGCAAAATCAGTCACCTGATTTTCAAATGGCAGCCATTACAAAATTTTATACTTCTAAAAAATACACACTGCTGTTGATGTGGGGCAGAGATATTTTCATTTTTCCCCTATATTAAAAAAAAAAGTGTGTCAAATTTTAAATCAAAGCCTCAGAAAACATGCCTAATGATGTATCACACGATAAAATATGAGAAGTCAAAATCTGGCCTCCTTTTGAAGCCCTTGGTGGTGGAACAATGGGTCGAATTAAATAAAATAGAGTATTACACACCAAGGTTTAAAAGTGAACGTTTATATGTGAGGGAAGTTTGCAAAATGAGCGCAGCAAGTGAGCAATGCACGAATCATGTAAACTAACTTTTGAACCTTGTTGAGGAAGATATTTTATATAATTAGATATCAGAAAGCAACGAAACATCAAAATTCTTTCACAAAAATTGTAAAAATTAGAACAAAATATCAATCTCCTTATTATGACAAATTTAATGTTTCATTCAGAAAGTGTAACCTCTACCTTGAAAAGTGAATGTGCTTTCATGCAAAAAGATGCTTCACATTTTTACACGGAGGCGTGTTCATTTACAACGAGATTACATTCAGCAATGAAAAGAGATACTTATCACTCACAAAATATTAGCGTAAACATTGCCTTTCTAATCATGTATTATATAAAAAAATGAATGTCAAACTCGAAATCAGCGCCCCAAAAAACACACCTGCTGATGTAGGTATCACCAAATTTAGTAAACTACAAAATGGGAGTAGATAAGCTAAAAAACCGTTTTTTATTAGGGGCTTTGCACTCTAAAACCCATTTTTTATATTGAATTATAATGGGAGCTTCGCCCTCTAAACCTATTTATATCCTCATTTTCTGTATTAAAAAAATAAAACGAAGGAAATGCTCCCGGTTCAATCCACTGACATCATATATTTTTAATCAGTATTGGCTCCATGTAGCAATTCGAGTCGTCTAGTTTTTTTAGCTTCGATTTTTTTAATCGGTAACGATTTTTGGTGTCGGATTTGTCGTGTCAAGGTCATACCAATGTACTACTGAAAGTAAGGAAGTTTCATTTCAAAAATTTTGTCATGATGATAAGGGTAATTTTAATAGCAGTTTTTTTTTTTACCTAACCTGCTAAATGTTTAAACATTGTATCGTTGATTTTTCTCCAGAGTTGAGCAAGTCTGTGGTGAATTTAATGCTTCAAAATAGAAGAAAATAAACCGTTACATTAGGTGTATTCTCGAGTTCATTGATAAGGGAGTTTCAGGGGTGTAAGACCCCTCTTAGCTCCGAAAAAAAAAGCTGAACATAAAAAATAGTGCGTCTTTGTTGGTGGCATTGGTGATGGTGGTAGTATTGTGAAGAGGGCGAAAGGGATGGTTGAGATGACGTGGACCCCCTTCCCCTTACGATCGAGCTATCTACGCCCTTGTGTATTCTATTTGAAATAAATGTGAAAATTTTAGCATTTCTCGATAGCATGCCATGGCATGCCATATTTGGAAACATGCGAAACGAGTTCTCTAGGAAAGTTAATTTATTTTAAATTTGCGAAAAAAAAAAAACTAGTTCTCATGAAGTTTTAACTTTTTAGACCGAACTTTGAATCAAATAC
This sequence comes from Ericerus pela, assembly GCA_011428145.1. NCBI lineage: Eukaryota > Metazoa > Arthropoda > Insecta > Hemiptera > Coccidae > Ericerus > Ericerus pela. The sequence goes on from WOFM01000207.1 coordinate 1,807,455, forward strand.
TCCATCGTATAATTTTGATCATTTTTTTCATTATATTTTTTTAATGATTTGTCGTCGGAGATTTGTGAATTTTTTATTTTGAAATAATATTAGATGGTTACGTTTTTCATCCTAATCCCTTCTCATCAAAAAAGTTCTTATACAATTGTTTTATTCAAAATACGAACTTCTTGAGTTCTCTCAATTCACACAGAGCAACCACTAACACAGAACTGAAGCAGTAGGACTGAACAGAGAACTAATTTTTTACTCAACGCCTCTAAAACTAAAACTTGAAGTACAACCATTTTGTGCCAGAAAATATTCTCCAATTTTTTACTAATATAAATAAAAAGTGTTCGGTTTAGACTATTCTTAAACGAAACGTACGATTGATTTTACCATTTGTCAAGTATAATATAAATAACTTAAGCACCTACCCACAGAAAAAAAAGTAAGTACTATTAAATTATAAACTATTCGTTTTATATAAGGGGACCTACACCCCCTTTTAGCATTCGCTTTAAATCAACGCCAGTAAGATAACAATATGAAATCTTAACTCCTCGGTTTCTGCTGCGTTTCCTCCAATAATCCGTTCAATACGTCCTGACGTTATAAAAAATAAAAACAACGTTGTTTAAAACTGCATTAGATACCTTTTTACTCCTTAATAATATGAACTGATCGTTTTATCAACCATTTTCGGTATATATTTTCATTCAGAAACCTGAATCCATTTCTGTTTCTCCTGGCCAAAACTATGACCTCCAAACTGGAATGTTTGCGGTCAGCTAAAAAACAAAAAGCCATCTCAAAAGAATATGCCCTTGAAGTTATTATTGAAGGCATCCAGACAAATCTATAATCTGATTCGAAGCAGACCATTTACAAATTATTTCCTTCAGGCGTGTTCACTTCTTCATGTTTTTTAAATAAGCAAACTGATAACCAATCCAAATAACTATATATATATATATATATATCTACCTACATTTCAAACTAGCTGGATTTCTCATTAAAAGAAATATTAAAATTTTCACATTGTTATCAGATTATCAAACGGGACGAGGCGCAATATTTCTTCTTACCTACATGGTTGTCAAGAAGATAACATGATCTTCACAGAAAAGTGATAAGTAACTTCAAACTAATTATTTTTAGGTTTTTTTGGTGTATATTTTTTTCAGTTTTAATTTCTGCCCCGTTTATATGTACACTCTTCACCTCGACACGTTCGTACTCGATGATGAATATAACGAAGCCCTGTCGAATTATTTGAAAAAAAAAACTATACGATAGGTTAGGGTTTGCAGCAGAATTTCCTTTATTTTTCGCCATTTATTCATGAAATTAATACGTTGAAATAGGCTACGTACCTAAATGTAGGTATAAATCTAGGTACTTCATAAATTGATTTCTGCCTAAATGAGTACAGCTTCCGATCATACTGTGTATGTAATTACTTTTGCCTACCTAAGTTTCGAAGGCCAATAAACCAGGTTCGTAAAATAATTCTAGATGAGTAAATAAAAGAGCCATTTTACGCCTGCCAACCGATTTAGGTGGCTTTATTTATTTATTTTTTAAATTGTATACACCTTACGATATGATAGAACCATAAAAATAATGAAAAAATCAATTTATTCGATCGCAAAAAAATTCAAAATAAATCCCATAGAATCAAACGAAATGGCGGAATTCGCTGGTTTTTTTTGTTTTTTTTTTGGCTTATTTTAAATGTTGTCCATCACTTTCGCTGTATCACTTCTGGACCATCACACAGCAGCATATGTGAGGGTTACAGCACTTCGAGTAAAGTTGCCAAAATTGTATCACTTTTCACTTTAGCCACCTATAATTACAAAAATAATATTTTTAGAACCCCTAATGATATATTTTCCAATTTTTATATCCTTACTTCTATTATATTTTCATTCATCCCAGCCTCACCTAAATACTGTCAAAATTACAGCTGATTTTATCAAGAAACACCAAATGGTACGATTTAACCAACTAGTTTCTTAGGCAACTAATTTCTTAGGCAACTAGTTTCTTAGCCAACTAGTTTCTTAGGCAACTAGTTTCCTAAATCGTGTCAGTCAGTTTTCTAGATTATACCAGTGATAATTTTTTAATTTTTATAGCTTCTTTCATTATTTTTGGTGTCGATTTTATTTTATTTTTATTTTTTACTATATTTTTGAGGATCTTTTTCATAAATAAATTGCAATAGACTTCTAAAATTGTTTTGAAACACGTAACAACTAAAAGTGGTGTGATTAAGAAAACTCATCACCCTTATCAGTGGTATGATAAAAACATTCGTGTTTAAGTAAAATAAATTAAAACATGTTGGGATAGTTATGGAATTATATTTATATTTGTGGGGACTCATCGGTATGAGGTGTAGGGGCTCGGACCCCCGACGACAGTCGCCGCCCCATAGGGCAGGCAACTTATCGTCCTTGCGACGTTAAACGAACACACAAAATTACGTTCGATCGTAATTACCTGCGAATACGTGCAGATAATATACGAGTACGAATCGTGACGTCATCCATCAATCAATGTCACAATTCGTACACGAACCGGCCAGCCGCCACCTACGATAGTAGGGGATGATGCGACCTGGCCGTACTTAAACAACGTACGTATTTTATTACGTACGTGTGTTTGTGTGCACCAGCCAAAACCGGTATAAAAACTCTCAGAACCGGCTCTAAAATCGCCAGTGTTCGGTTTGGTTTTGGCTTGCCCATACTTTCGTATGAAGTGGCTGAACACGCTTAAATTCTGTAGAATTTCCTTCTGGTGAGAATATCTCTCACGACAAGGTATTCCACAGTGGTGACCCCGACGTGATTTCGGCCACGTCGTGAGGAGTCTTAGGCGCTTCGGCGCTAATTCAACTTGGCGCAGTAGCGCTGGCGAGATTCTCGCTTGCTCGGCAAATTAAAAATATTTTTTTACCCAGACTAAGACACCTTTTGGTCGTCGAAGTAAGAGTCTGCTGAAGTGGGAATTTATACCCCTCTCTTTAAAATAAATAAATAAAGAGAAACAAGACAGTAGACCTGGAGGAAGAAGGTTGGACTCATCCCCCAACTCCCCCGACTTCGACTCGACACTCCTTGAATTTGGCAAATATAGAAGAAGGCCCTCAACACCCAGAATTAGCACGACTGGGAACTGCAATAAATAAAGAAGATCTTGCAGTTAAAACGTTGAGAAGTGGTCGGACTTTAAGCCAAAGCTCCGACCCGAAAACACCTGTCCTACAAACACAGGAGCCAGTGTTTTCGACCAGTAAGGAAGGCAGAAGTACTGTGGAATACGCTTGTCAACAAAAAGACACAGCAATGGTTCCACCACCAACTGAAAACCCGCAACCATCACAGGGAGGCAGTAGTCAGCCGCAGCTGACACCCGAAGTCCTGGCTCAAATCTTGCAACTTTTACAAATGCAACCAGGACAGAACCCTAATCTCTATAGACGAAGGATAGACATCCCGGAATTTCTACCGAATGAGGTAGAATTATGGTTGACTCTATTAGAAGGCAGGTTCAGAACAGAGAACATAACTCTGAACCAGCGGTATACACATATCTGTGGAGGCATGCCCCCACAGATAATCCGCCACATTCCGGATGTTATGGAATGCCCTTCGACAGAAGAGGACAAGTATGCCTGGTTCGTCAAGAAAATTAAAAAAGTATTTGGAAAAACGAAAAATGAAATAATAGACGATGTGATGGGTGGTATGAAGATGGGGGACGACAAACCCTCAATCTTCATGGCGAAGTTACGACAGAAGGCGGACAATATCGTAGCCCCTTCTGTCATAGGCAATCAGTTCTGTAAGCAACTACCACAAAGTGTTGTGCAGTGCCTAGCCGCCGTTGGCTCCACGGTAATCAATACATCCGCGGATCTGGACTTCCTTGCGAAATCCGCAGACAATGCGCTTGAATACACAAGGTCAAAGCCGGTGGTCAGCGCAGTATCTGCAGAGACTGGGGAACTCGCTCAACTTAGAGCTCAAATAGCTCAGTTGACCGAGGAAGTAAAGAGGAACAAAAGCCAAAGCTCGACGAAGCCCAATAGTAGCTGGCGACAAAGATCGAAAAGTAGAGGCAACAACAATAATAATAGCAGCAGAGGACGTCAGTCCCGGTCAAGAGACCGCAGATCTAGTTCCGAAAGCAGGGGTCAGAGTTCAACTCCCCCTAGAACATCATCTCCCAAAACCCAGTCTCGAAATTGGGATGATAAGAGTTGCTTTTTCCATAATAGGTTTGGCGCTGAGGCCACCAAATGTAACAACAGGTGCAGATGGTGGGGAAAAACCTTTAACAAGGAAGCGTCAAACTAAAACGAGGGGCCATCTGTGCGGCCGAAGACCCCTCGGAAAAATACTCACGCCGCCTGTTCATCAAGGACAGGACAAACAGGAGACGTTACTTAATAGACTCGGGAGCAGACCTGAGCATACTGCCAGTAAATAGAACCCAAAAAGTACTTCCTCCGAAATACTATCTCCGTACTGTGAATGGTCAAAACCTTCCAGCATACGGACTTGAGACAAGCAAAGTAGACATCGGACTCAGCAAAAATATGACGTGGTCCTTCACGATTGCAGATGTTCCAAACCCGATCCTGGGTGCAGATTTTCTTGCACACTATGGCCTGATCATCGACCTCAAACACGGTAAACTGATCAATAGTGAAAATAAAAGTGTGGAAGGCAAAACGCTAGCATACAGACTGGACACAAACATATCCAGCTGTACTAAAGTCGACGGACAACTCTTACGGATCCTGTCAGACTATCCTGGAGTCACACAACCCTCAATTCGCAGGCATCCTACGTACAAACACGACACGGTTCACTACATAGAAACCAAAGGACAGCCTTGCCATGCTAGAGCACGACGGTTATTACCCGACAAACTCAAAGCGGCACGAGAGTACTTCAATCGCATCGTTGAGGAGGGCGTATGTCGCCCCTCAAAAAGCTCATGGAGCTCTCCTATCCACATGACAAAGAAAGCAAGTGGAGAGTGGCGAATTGTCGGCGACTACAGGGCCTTAAACGCCATAACAGTTCCTGATCGCTACCCAGTCCCCAATATAATGGACTTCAACGCGAATATGAAGGGTAAAACGATGTTCACAAAAATAGACATCAACTGGGCATTCCACCAAATTCCTATGGCCGACCAGGACGTTCCAAAGACAGCGGTTATAACCCCCTTTGGATTATTCGAATACCTTCGAATGCCGTTTGGACTACGCAACTCAGCACAAACTTTCCAACGATTTATCAATGGACTGTTTAGGGAATTGCCGTTTGCATATGCATACCTGGATGATATCTGCATTTGCTCAGAAGGCGGTGAGCATCAGCACGAGGAGAATGTGAGAGCCGTGGTACAGCGTATACACGCAGCCGGACTCACTATCAACGTAGGCAAAAGCTTATATGCACAGACCGAAATTGACTTCCTCGGCTACAAAGTCTCGACCGAAGGCATTTCCCCCTTGAAGACCAAGGTAGAGCCAATATTGAACTTCCCGAAGCCCTCAAATGTCGCAGAACTTAGGCGTTTCTTGGGGATGGTGAATTTCTACAGACGTTGCATGAAGAATGCAGCAGCCGAACAAAGTAAGCTGTTTGCACTAATAAAGACAAGTAAAAAGAAAGATAAAACTCCACTCGAATGGAATGAAGAAGCCGAACAGGCCTTTGAAAATATCAAAGAAACACTGGCAAATGCAACTCTGTTGGCTCATCCAGACGAAAGTCTGCCGTTATGCGTAAGTACCGATGCATCAGACTTTGCTATTGGTGCAACATTGTACCAACTGGACACTAACAACATCAAATTACCGCTAGCTTTCTTCTCGAGGAAGCTCTCAAAAACCGAAAAAAATTACAGCACATACGATAGGGAATTGCTCGGAATTTTTGCTGCGTTGAAGCATTTCAGGCACCAGTTAGAGGGTAGATGTTTTTCCGTGTATACTGACCATAAACCCCTAACATATGCCTTCACACAAAAAGCAGAACCGGCATCTCCGAGAAGAGCACGACAGTTGGACTATATTGGCCAACTGACTACAGACATTCAGTATATAAGTGGAGAACTTAACACTCCAGCTGATGCCTTGAGTAGAATCGAAGCTATCTCGGTTCCTGTCCAATTGCCTTATGCTGAAATAGCTAAAGCACAGCTTAAGGATGCAGAATTGCAGGGGCTGTTATCGAACGATGATACTACCCTCAAATTGAGACAGCGAAAAATTCCCGGTACTGATGTTTTATTAACATGTGACATCAGTACAGGTAAGAATAGGCCATTTCTACCGGTAAAATATCGCAGGTTGGCTTTCAACAGTGTACATAATCTGTCACATGCTGGGCCAAAATGTAGTGCTAAACTAATTTCAGAAAGATTTGTATGGCCACGAATGAAGTCTGACTGCAACAAATGGGCTCGCAGTTGCCTGAACTGTCAAGAATCCAAAGTAGGAAGACACACTCGCTCGCCCCTCAAATCATTCAAGCAAACACAGCGGTTTAAAACGGTTCATATGGATCTGGTAGGCCCATTGCCACCATCCCAAGGACACAGATACCTGTTGACGATAATAGACAGGGCAACACGATGGCCGGAAGCAATCCCTCTTCACGAGATGTCAGCTCCAACAGTAGCTGCAAGGTTGTACGATACCTGGATTGCGAGGTATGGCGTACCAGAAGTCATAGTCACGGACCAAGGTCGCCAATTCGAGAGCTCGCTCTTTAAAGAGCTGGCAAATAAGCTTGGTGTTCAACACAGTCATACCACAGCTTACCATCCTCAAGCCAATGGCAAGATAGAGAGATGGCATAGAGCTCTCAAAGCCTCCATCATGTCACACGATACAAAGAGATGGGTAGAAGTACTCCCTACCATCCTCTTAGGCCTTCGATCCGCCCTACAAACTGATACAGGTCACTCTGCAGCGCAATTAGCGTTCGGCGAAGAGCTACGCCTTCCAGGGGACTTCTTCACAAAATCGAAAGAAGTTAGCCCCGAGATAATGGTACAAAATATAAGAAATGATGCCAACAACTTCCTAAATCAGGCAGCTCGTCATGGCCAGCCCAAGATTTACGTCTCGAAACACTTGGCCAATACGTCACACGTATTTGTTAGAGACGAAAAAATGAGATCTGCGCTGGAGAAACCATACGCCGGTCCTTATAAAGTAGTATCACGAGACGAGAAAAACTTTGTGATACTCATCGCAGGCGAACCAAGAACAATTTCAATCGACAGATTGAAGCCTGCGTACTTGGTAAGTGACGATAAAAGAATTAGAAGGGTACAAAAGGAGAACCCCGAAAATACACAGATGAATTCCAAAACAAAAACGGAAGAATTCGTCGAAAAAAGTGAGAAAAACACCTCACATAAAGAAAAACTCAAGAAAACAGTGAGATTTTCGGACGATGTGATCACCAAAACATTTGATCCTGAGGCCCCCTTACAACCACGTAAAAGAGGTAGACCTCCAGGTACGAAAACGCAAAAATTCACATCCTTCCCGCACGTCCGAGAGGTTAATGCGACGAAAATAAAATTTACTCCCGAAAAGTAATATCCGTACTAAAAATCGAAACCCGCTAAAAACATACGGGGAATATCGGAACTCCGTGAGACAAAGAACCTCCGGAGATAAGCAAACGAGGAATGCCAACAAAAAGAAGAAGACAGGAATAAACAAATCCACGTGCAATACGGAAACAAAACATTGCAACGTGCGAGTACCGTTAACCGCAAAGATAATCTCTACGACGTGACGTCACAAACGGAGATTCCTTTGTACTTAGAATTCGAAAAATAATATTCACTGAGTTTATTTCAGGCATAACTCTGCTTAAACCGATCAGATCTTAACCGGAAAACTTATATACGGCCGAGAATTTTAAGCGCTATCCCCTCTACGTGTAGATAAGAAGATCCGAAAATAAAGAAAAATAACTGTAAAGGTAAATCGAAAAATGAGGTAAAAACAGCAGTTCTCGAACTTCTGATTTACTTGGTTGTCTCTTGAGCTTTATTTTTGGTGCCTTTTCCTAACTACAACCCATTCTGTTCTAATGTCACGTATACCTATCCCGATGTCCGCCAGCTTCCACTTCGCTAAGACATCCGCTGAGAAGTCAAAGACTCAGCAGATGACGAAAACGAAAACGGAGCTGGATAGGATAGAGGAGGAGCTGTTGATGGACACAGCTCCTCCGGTTGCTGATGTACTGGCGGAGATGACCACTCCACTGCCGCCAGTCATCTCTCCTCCCCGATCTCCGGAGGAGACGACTCCGACTCCGGAACCCCCGAAGCCGGAGCCGAAACCCGAAGAGAAGAAGGAAGCGATGGGCTTCCTGTTCACGGCAGAGAGGGCCGCGAACGAAAGAGCAAGGATGGCTGCATGGACATCGGGGAACACCAACTCCCCGATGCACCAAAAGCCAGAGTTCAAACGTCCGCTGCCCCCTCACTCCCGCCATCATCCCTACGCCCACGCAAAACATGCGAAGTCGAGGCACAGGGGTGAAACTAGCCGGAGCAACTACCTGGCCCGAGCAAACGCCCGTAGGGAATCCTACGAGTGCGTCGGGGCCGCGGTGGGCAGCGCTCTGGCCAAATGGGAGGCCGATCAAAAACGTAAGTAAACCCGCACGTCCCCCAGGCCTTGCGCAATTTTGGTCGTTTTTGTGGCGCAAAAACTGGGGGGGAGTAGCTGTGGGGACTCATCGGTATGAGGTGTAGGGGCTCGGACCCCCGACGACAGTCGCCGCCCCATAGGGCAGGCAACTTATCGTCCTTGCGACGTTAAACGAACACACAAAATTACGTTCGATCGTAATTACCTGCGAATACGTGCAGATAATATACGAGTACGAATCGTGACGTCATCCATCAATCAATGTCACGATTCGTACACGAACCGGCCAGCCGCCACCTACGATAGTAGGGGATGATGCGACCTGGCCGTACTTAAACAACGTACGTATTTTATTACGTACGTGTGTTTGTGTGCACCAGCCAAAACCGGTATAAAAACTCTCAGAACCGGCTCTAAAATCGCCAGTGTTCGGTTTGGTTTTGGCTTGCCCATACTTTCGTATGAAGTGGCTGAACACGCTTAAATTCTGTAGAATTTCCTTCTGGTGAGAATATCTCTCACGACAAGGTATTCCACAATATTGTAAACATTTTTAATTATTTCCCCACGTTTTTATTCTGGGTGAACTTACGTTCATTGACAAATTTTCAAGTTGAATCTGCAAATTGGTTAAATAATTTAAGGTTGACCTGGCATTTAGTGATTAATATAGCCTAAAATATATGTAAAGATAATTAATTTAACATTAACTCGGTTATTTTATACTTTTTCGTGAATTAAAAATAGATTGATTTTTAAAATATTTCTATTTTTTAAACCTATTATTTATTTCTATTTCCCTTGTATTACGTTTTTCCACTTAAGTATAATACGTTTTTTCACGTTGGTCCCTTGAAAAACGTATTAACGAGATTTTACTATATATATATATATATATATGAATTCAAAAAAAATTAGAACAAGAACAACACAAAATAGCGGTTTATCTTTTATCACTTTCATGGCATACCTATGGTAATAAAAAGCCTTACTAGGTTGGGTAAATGTTAGGTAGAGCAATACATGATTTTGGATTTGACTCCTTTTTTTTTCGAATACCGGATGATATCGTTGAAAAATGACCCTTATTTACACACATCCTTTGTTCAAACGAAATTCAAATTTTCTCATAGCCTTCATTTAGTAACTAATGTTGATTATATAGGCTTAACCCTAAACAGTATGTACTTAGCATAAGTTTTTTTATGTTTATCAATGAGTTAACTGATGCGATATGCGTAAAAAGTTATGCGAAATTTTTCAGAAACGGAAACAGTCGACTAGGAATTTTATTGAGAAATTCAAGAAAAAGAGCTGGAATTCCGCATATTGTTAGTAGATCTTGAGAAGGGGAAGCAGAATTTTCGTTTATCATAACGGATTTTTTATTTTGGTAAAATATGTAAATTAAACTACTTACTTAATCGAAAAATGCGCGAAAAAAAAAAGTAAATTTTTCTCAAATAATTAACCAGATTTTTAGGCGCGACGCAAATAAAAATAATATTTTAAATTCGTAAACATTAGTCACTACGTAGGTATAAGTTGGAAACAACGAAATTTTTGTTTCCTCATTGAATTTGAATTCTTTCGACACAGGTGAATTTTCGGCAAACAATAGTAGTTTCTCAGGATGAAGGCGTAAGGATGACCTCATCCTTTTTAAATAATGGTGATATTTCTCATTCTGTACCAATATTTTAACGATAAAATTTCATTTTATTTATAGAAGTCTTACTGAAAAGTAGGATTTTTTGAGGTTATTCCAAACGAACCTCAGGTCTGAAGCACCCATATACTCATCTTTGGTCTCCATAGATAGCACCATCTTGAAGGGAGAAAGTCCACATCTTCTCTGCTATCTCTTCTGACCCTTCTCCCCCATCAAAATGTCACCACCACCGAAAATATACATTATTTTTATACATCGAGCTTTTTTTATAAGCTTATATTCTACTCACTACTGCGATTTTAAAATATACCAATACAGCAGCCAACCTTCGGCAACAAAATAATATTTATTTCACACGAAGCTAAAGTCAAAAAATAAAAATAATAGTTTACGTATCCTTTAAAAATTCATTTTTAACGTATTTTTAATTTATTTTTCATAAGCATTCATTTTACTGACTACTGCGATTTTAAAATATACCAATAATGCAGCCAACTTTCCGCAATAAAATAATGTTTATTTTGAATAAAGCTAAACCCCCCCCCAAAAAAAAATAAAAGCTTATCTTTTAAAAATTCGGTTTTAACCTAAACTGATTTTAGCTAAGGAAGGGATCTAAACACCAGGGATCCACTTCTCATTATCAATATTGCTTCCAGAATTTCAGATCTGCAATTTATTTTCACAGTTCAAGTTTTCTTTTCTATTATTGGGTTGTCGTATCAATTCTATTTTTCTTAGAATCTGGAAATAATTTGATTTCGATATTGTGGGTGGTGGGGAAGAGGATACGATCTGATCGTCGATGGCCTCCAGGCATGAATTTTCTTATTGCATGTGGCAGTATCAAATAGACCTAACCGAACACACCACCATTTTGAGTTAAGGATATAACAAATATCTGGTCTCGATTTTGAAACTAAATTCTGGTCCTAAATGAAATTCAATGTAATCAACATTGTTTTGTAGTAACCCCGCCTTCTTCAGTCTATTGCAAATCTGATAAACTTCTGCAATTATTCTTTTTGTCATTTTGTTTGAGTTTTCTACACAATCATATACCGGTATCTATATGTATCTTCAACAAAATTTTTATGAATGTTATGAAAGCTTGATAATTTTCTTGATAAACGGAAGCAAACTAAACCAGAATTTACCTTAATTTAAAATTAAAAAATTGCATATGTGGGGACTTCCATACCTCGTTCTATATAAAATACATTTGCTAGTTATAATCGGTGGTGAGATGCCCATGCTGTTAAGTTCACAGCTTTTAGCTGGCAGATATGTAGGTCCCAGGTTTGATTCCTTGAACTGACAAAACCTACGCATATATATTTTAACACTTATTTTTCTCTCTTGTAATTTGTCAAATAGAAAAAGCTTTTTAGAAAATCAAAAAAAAAAGAAAATTAAAAAAAAAAGAAAATAAATTCTTTGCCCATATCTCTGAAGGTACCTAGGTATCTTAAGCTATTTGCTAATCATTTATGCAGAGCTTTACCTATACTTAGGTACAAAAAATTTGAAAAAATTTTGTTAACAAGTAGATTTATAACTTTACTTGGCTTAACCAAAATTGAATTCATGGATAGTTGGGCATAACAATAATTTCACTAATTGTAGCCTCGATTTGACAAAAATATATTTTTTCAACTCATACACTAAAAAGAGGTTTTTATTAAATGGATTTTGGTTAGCAAAATGCAAGATTTTCAAATTAATTCGGAACATTGAAAATGATTTTTATTTTTTCACCAAGTGTAGAAATGAGTTTTTCTTAACTTCTTGTTTATTTTTTCACAGCGCCGCTTATACATGTACAAGTGGCAAATTGTCATTGTAAAAAGTGCTCTTTTACCTGGTGATCCCTGCACAAACAACAAAGTTCATTTCTCCATAATATTTAATTATTATCCAAAATTCTGTTATTTAATGAAGTTCACCTGCTCAGTCTAATAAATAATAACCTCTGTTTGGTGAATTTATTGAAAAAAATATCGTACTCAATTAGTTAGCCACTTGTGATAATTGACTTGCTCTGCAGAGTTATAAATTATCAGTTTAAATTGTATATAGGATAACACTCAACTGTGTTGAAATGTGTAACTGCCTTAATTATGTCATGTTGTTTTTAAATTGAATAAGGTAAATATAGGAAGTAGACGCAGTATTCTATAAATATAAAGTATATTTCAATTATGCTTTAACTATACAGGTTTATTCATTTCATTACGCACCATAGGGAAAATACATTATGGTGCGAGATGAAATGAGTAGGCTATATATTAAAGCCATATAAATGGAACCAAAACATGCACCATATTAGATACAAAAAGAAAAAATATATGTATACTAAAGCAAAAGGGTGTATAAATCAACCCCACACATATGACATACTCATGATTTAAATTTTAGGTGTATTAGGTTTGCAGTAAATTATCAGTATAATCAGATGTACAGCTAAATATACTGCCATAAATTATTTGCAAGGGAGCCTTACTTATAGCCGTCATATTTTTTCTCAAAGTGGCTTCATTATTATTACCATCAGTTTTGCAACTGATTACAATTGGAATTACCTTTCAAACCATTTCCTTTACTGATTTGGGGGGCCTGTGGGCAGAACCTGTGGAAAAGCGTCGATCTCGAGTCTCAGATCATCATGAATATATAAGTCACTCAAATTCTTCTGTACACAATATATTTTTATAATATATATCCTAGCTACTGAAAGTGTCAGCTTCGCTTGACAGACAAGTTTGTTACTAACCAAAGATCTCCAAAAGTTCAAACATTCATAATTTTACCACCAGGGGACTATGTACCTCCGAGTTGGATAAAAACCTTCCTTGGGACAACACAAATAATTCCTCAAAATTTTAAAGGAATCAATGAGAACTTTCGGAGATCTTAGGTTGTAACAAACGAACATTTAAATTTTTATATACATATATATAAATATATTTCCACGTTTTGCTCATTTTGGCTCTTTTTGGGAGTTTGTGGAGCTTTCACTGTTTGACCAATGGCAATGGAATTTGGGGTAAAGTTAGAAGCTTTCATGAGCAACACATTCGTGTTAAAATTTTTGAAATTCATTGGCTTGTTTTGGAGGAAGGGGTTGTCAAAGTGTTGCAAAGCCACCTTGTTGACATCAAGATAACTCCAGCTGTAAATTGAAAGTATAGCAGGCTTTCACGTGTATATAAGTAAGACTGGTACTTGATAGAATGTTAGGCCGTCGAATTACACCGTATTTACTCGATTTTACTCTTTTCCATTCGTAACCTGTTTTATATATTTTATGTACGATACGCGCGTTATCGATGTACAGTTTCTCGTGCCTTTCGTCAGTCGGTTTTTATACTGTGTTTTTGAATACACGAATTCTCGTTACTTGAATTTATTTGTTTCTTTGTTAGGCCTAATTTAGGCCGTTACAAAAGACTTTGACTTACAATTTTTATGGAAGTTGGAGACTATTACGGAATGGTTTGGTATTGAATTTGAGCGAAATCGGTCAACTGGTTTTTGAATGAAGCCATTAAAAAATTTGACAATTTTGGAAAATACACACTCACAGCGGTTGATGGGCGCTAGAGATATATTAGTAAAAATGAGTTTTCTTTGCTTAAAATTATTTACTTTCAAAATTTTTTCTCAATATTCATCAGTATCACAATATCAGTATGCGTATTATTAGGAACAATTGAATTTTAGATTACAAATGCCAATTTTGCTCAATCTATTTGAATGATTATTATAATCAATGCGCTAAATCGGTAGCATGTAAAATTACCTACAAAATTGTATAAGCAATTCTTGATTTTCATAGTTTTTGTGCAGTCTCCAAACATTAGGTAAACAAATTTAAAAATTATACCGAACCGTATCAAAAACACATTTTTGGTTCTTAATGGTAAATTTTTAATGGGTAGTGCTACTATTTTTATAAAAATGCAATTTTTTGAGGAATCTTTCTTCCAGTGTATTTGAATTAGTGTACAGTGTTACCAATACTCCCATAATTGCCTCGTGTACTATTTCGCACACATCCCCTGCCAATTTTCACAGAAATTAGTAGATTTTTTAATTTTTGGTTCATAGTACCGGATTCGGTATTGATCGGATGTTAATGAAAATATAATGAATCTTCAAAATCAGTTCAACCGTTGCTGAGCAATCAGTTGACATACACAAAACAAAACATACACATATACGTCCGACGAACATAGAACCTCCATCTTTTGTTTGAGTCGGTTAAAAAAGTCGATTTTCTAACCCGGTAAAAGAAAATGAAAATACTTTTCTAAAAATTTTCATTAGGGGTACTCAAGAAAAAGTGACTTAAAAACAAAAAACTAATAGTATTATACATACTTATGGTTACAGCTTATTTTGGATGGCTACCTTTAGGTACCGTGCCTAAATTGAAAATTGAATTCCTACTTTCCCCTTTTCTTCTCCCTTTTTTAAAGTTGGCAATTTATTTAACTAAAATTTAAGCCACCTACATCTTCAACAAGTTGCGATTAAAAATATCCGAAAGAACAGTTCTGATCCATAAAAAAACCAAAAAACTTTTAAGACGAAAACGAAAAATATCACCAGTACAGTTATGATGAAAAAGAGAAACAATGTCGTGAGAAAAAAAAAACAAAAAAACGCCAGAAAGTAACTACAGTTGTACCAACCTACAATATATTGCAAAATTTAAAATGAATAAAGACACGAAATGCACTTCTGTCCCCCTTCTGTAAAAAAAAAAAAATTGTTAATTTTCACGGTTGTGTCTTACCTACTGCCAGATAAACGCAGACAGCAGTCAGACATCGCCCACACTCGAGATCTGAAGTGCAATTGACGCTTTCACTAATCTTTAACTTAAACTTGACGCTGAACTCCCGCAATAACGCCAGAAGGACACAACTTTCCCTCGGTGCATAAAACTGCATCTAAACTTCGGCAGCTCGAACAGTGCCTGCGAATCGCATTTCTGCACGACAAAATACAGGCATAGGTACGAGTAGTGTAGATATACACAATTTCCAAAAATTCTGCCGTCACGTCTCTCTTCGTCGGTGCAATATATCGAATTCTCATCAATAAATTGGTTGTGTTTACAATTTTTTTTTTGTCTGACTTTGCGTCGATTTGTGACGACAGTATTTGCGTATGGTTTAGTAATATACCTATATATATATATATATATATATATATATATATATATATATTTATCTATGGCAACTGAAACTAACGAATTTTATTGCTCAGTTTCGAGAAATAGAAAGATTCGTAGATTCTTAAGTGATGTGGACTCCAGAGCTCATTTTTGAATGATGACTTCTCAAAATTTCTTCTCTGTCTGACCTCATTTTCAACCATATATAATCAGTATGATTTTCAAAAAGTAGTACAATATGTTAGTCATCATTTTGTAAGTTATTTCGCTTGAATTGACAATGCAACCTTAACCTACCTATTTCCCAATTTTAAAGAATTTTTTTTTTTGATGTATCATTGAAAAAATTGACTAAATTTGTCCGAACGTTTCCACCGATACTTATAAAACAAATAGAAAAATTTACAGAATTCACCCAAACGATGAAATATTCTTAGTAGGTGCATTGAAAATGATCGTGTTTGTTGCATGAGTATAACTTCTAGCATAGCTGTATATGTTATTCAAAAGTTTGAGAAATCAGACATCATGAATTGAAGAAATTAAATTTAAGACTTAGGCTACCTTCTAAAATTCTCGTCATATACCTACATTTCTTGTATTAGGATAAAATTTTTCTGGATTTTTCATAATAATTGTTACGTAAATTGATATACATTATTAGGTAGGTATTTCTTTATGTCAAAAATTTCCTGCACTTGCGTTATAGTTTGTCACGAATTTGTTGAAGAATCAAACTGTTCCGTACATTATCACGCTGTTGTCTAAACTTATCTATATTTTATATATTATGGATTGAAGTTGCTTCATTTATCGCAGCATCACGCTTCTCCTACTCGACAGATTTTCATAAAAGTTTAACCGCATGTAGGTGTCTATCTTTTGATGGTTTCTGCCAAATTTCGTTTCGATAGCTGTATTCTAAAAACTGTAATCAATTTCGAAAGTTTCAGTTCGGAACCTGTTCTTCAAAGTTAGTTATCAATTACTTATCGATTGTTGATACTTGAAAATTTTTACGCTATTTTAAAACCTATCCCAATACCGTGAAGTTAAACATTTTTAATGTTAAAACGTAGAAGACCTCAATTGCTAACTTCTAAAAAGATCTAGAAATTTTGATTACCTACGAATAAAATTACAAAAAATACAAAATTTTAAATGCAGATAGCATGTAGAGTAGTACAAGATATAGGTACTCACAAAATATGCGCAAGTTGTATTATCATGAGCTATTTTTGAGCTTCAATTCATATTTCTATTAGTTATGGTTGCAAACAAAAATTTCACTAGTTATCCAAAAGACAGGGTTTCGTCATTTGTGAGAAAAAAATGAAGAATTCGAACTTTCGTTCCTTAATTATTTGGTTCTCTACAATTATATTCTGAAAAAACGAAATAAACGAGTAATGCAAATGCAAGGGTGTGAATAGTTCCGTCCTAAAAAGGGTCCATATCTTCTCAGTCGTCTCTTTTAATCCCAAAACTACACTATAACTCCACCACCATAATTTTTTTTCCAAGAGCTAAGGGGGGTCTACCAGAGCCCTAAGACGAGCTCCCCCTGTGTACGCTCCTGGAATAATATAAACATGTGTACACTCACCCATTTCAAAATTTCAATATTTTTTATAGTGAAAAACAACCATCAAAGAATGATAATACTACTGCTGTGTCTGTGCTATACTTTGTTGTAGAAAAAAAAAAAAACTCATCTCTAAACTTTGTCCATTGTATTCAGAATAACAATCAGAGTCATCACCACCACCATCATCATCATCTTAATTTTATCGTCATCAATGGCGCAAATATCCGAAGATTCTTGGGGGGGGGCTCAACAAACAAAGAAAACATCAGAGAAAACATGTCAAAGTAACTGATTAATTGGATGATTTGTTTTTACCCTAAAATACCTTCTTTTTTTCTGGGGTAGATTTAGGAGGAGGGGTAGAATCGCCCAAAATCCTGCCCTAAGCACGTTGCAATTAGCAGCCACCTGTAATAAAATTGAGGACACAAAGTTGGCCATTATTTCTCTTTCGAACAAACTCCTGCGGAGTATATGCAACCAACACAGCACGCATGTACTGCAGCCTGCAGCATTACTTTTATTATCAGTAGCCATCATTTTATACCTATTCTCAAAAAAATTCTGTGCGTTTCTTCTTAAAACAAGGAACATAATTTTGTGTCGAAAAACATGATCGAATTTCTCAATTTTATGTGAAAAAAGCCATGTCTTCGGTAGCAACTATTTTCTCACCATTAATGAATATTTATGGAGCGAAATGTAAATTTATGACTACTTACGTGTTATCTATAAGCAATCGTTTCAAGAAATGAAGGAAGAAAAAAATATTCTCATTACGATATTTTGCTTCTCCTGAATAGTCGCCAGCATCTTACGGTTTCAATTGAATTGGCAATTTTTTGAGTACATTTTTTCAAAGTTTGCATACCTACTTGTAGTGAGCAAATCGAAAATTCTTCATTCATCTTTATAAATATTTGTAAGTATATGTATATGTAGGCAGACAGGCAGTACAGACATCTACCTTTACGATGTTAGCAATTTTTTTATATTATTTAATCTTGATTACCTATATCTTGATGTCGAGTTTCTGTTACACTGATTTTTATTGCCTCCATAATATGAACAGCCCTAAATGTTCATTTTTGGCACTTAAGTAGAATAAATAGGCCACCTATACGAATGAAAATGCATACCTAGGCCATTCCTTAAAATCTTCATGCTGCGAATTTAATTATTTTTCTGCATTAAATTAACATAGTTCCTCGTTTACAAAACAATCGCATTAGTAGGTAATCGTAATTATCGATTACTTTAATTATATAGGTACCTTTTGGTGCGATTTTCTACGTCTGATCCGATCGTAAATTATGGCATTACTAGGAGTAAGTGTACGTTTTCGCGTTTTATTAGCCGTCTTCCGGTTACAAATATGATTAAATTATCATCAACACCAAAATGTCTGCACCCATCAACTGAAGAAAAATTCCAACCTTAGTTGTCGATGCTGTACTCTTTCTGTGTACATTTACACGTCCATAATTACCTACGTTATATTTTTCTGCCACTGCTATACCATAGTCGACTTATTCACAAATTCATCATCGAGAAATTTTTAATCCATTATTTTCCTGGTCGTTAAATATTCGACCCAACTTCGACTGGCTGTTGAAGTCGTGTCTGCATTCTTTTTTTATTTTCCTGTCTTTCTTTCTTTCTTTCGTTCCGACAGTCTACTTTCACTTTTCGGCTAACCGTCTGGTTCGTGTTTAACATCTTTTATTTTTGGTCGATTTGTGTGTAGAGTATATTTCCTCCTGTTTGAATCGCATGTACCTAGAATGTTTCTTCATTATATTGATAAAAATGTAAAAAAAATTAGGTAGGTACCGATTTTTTTATTATTATTTCTATTTCATCAATTTTGAAAGAAGAAAAAAAAATTAATCTTCGTTCATATAAAAACGATAATATCAATAAAATATTTCATAATAATTCTACAAGTAAGTGTATTTTAAAGTCATGGATAGATTTTGTTTTTTTTTTTGTTTTTTTTTTGTTTTTTTTTTCCTACCACCACCTATAATATTTCTCACCATCTCGACCATCAGCAGACATTTTTTTTTTTTTTTTCATTACTTTTCCTTCGATATAAGAGTAAAAATTTCATATATATTTAAAACTATCCTTTCGTTTTCATTCGTGGTCTAAAAATTTCATATTATATGTTCAGATCTGATAATTTATTATGTAGAGGACTGGGTTGGCGGGAAATCGGGTAACCTGTTGTACCGGTCTTGGGGAAAAAAAAGAAAAAAGTGTGGATTCAGAAGATAGATTAAGTGAACGAAGACTGTGTGTTTGTGTGACATTTGAATCTTGGGCGTGTTGTTGTCATTAAAAAATATTTATGTACATCTATTTAAATGACAATATTGCAAAAAAAATAAAATAAAAAAAATAAATAATAAAAAAAAAAAGAAGTTAACAATGAAAGAAAGTTTAATGGCGAAATTACAACGAATAAATTATTAAAGGGTAAACGATTACAAGGTTTAACTGGAGTCACGTTTTTACATTTAGAAAAAAATTTTTTTTGTCTTTTCAATCAACTTTTATTTATTTATCTAGTATTTTTGGCAATGAAAAGTATACCTGCCTACCTAATTAAAGTTTAAAATATTCTTACATATTTTCGAATAGAGGCTGAACTATTATACGTACAGATACACAAAATAAGTGTCTCCTCTATATTTCATACTACTAGTACGAGAATTTTCTGTTTATTCGACAAGTTAGGAGAATAATTAATAATAATAGCAGTAATAATAATAATAATAATAATAATAATAAATAAAAAATCGTTACGCAGCAGAAGCTCCGTTAGAAAAAGTATTAGGTATACTTGTGAAATAGCTGACAAAAAAAAAACTAATAAAAATACGAAAAAGAAAACAATAATTTCTAAGATGTTACAAAAACAACTTTTCTTGATTGAGGATGTTATAACATCAACTCTTAATTTTTTTAAATGAAACTTTATAATTCGGAACCAAATTTTAAGCATTTAAGTAGTCGAATTAAAATCGGTTTTATTTATTCGTCATTTTTATGCTTTTAGCACCTGTTGGTTGAACACAAAAAAATTCTTAGGTACCGAAGTTCGATTATTTCAAAGGGGATTTAGGCTACATGAAATGAATTATTTAGATAATTGAAAAGAATTCTCAGTGGAATTTTGAATTTTAACGTATAAATATGAGCAAAAAACGAAATCATATATTTTTTCTACGACCAAAAACGGAGTATTCCTGAACTTTCTCTTCACAGTAGCTACTTACCAACCCAGGATGTACCGATTTTTTTTCAGAGGAAAAGAGTATAAAATAAAAATTACAAAATTGACTGAAGAAAAAAAAGATTAAAAAACACAAAAAAAAGACAAAAAAAGACAAAAAAAGTCAAAAAAGAAATAAACGATTATCAAATAACTTTTTAGCGTCGCAGAAGAGAAAAATTAAGAAAAAATTGTGTCAAACAATAGTTTTCGGTGAAAATTTGCATACTAAGTGTATGAAGAAAACAAAAAGAGAGTAAAGTGCATTTTTTGAACCAAAAGGAAGAGTTCTTTTTTTTTACCCAAAAAGAGAGTATATACCTACTCTAAAACAAAGTACATCTGTGCACCCTGTACTTACCTGTCTTTCATTATTTTTATTCGATAATACGTGCGAACTTTCGGAAACTTCAAACTTTCGTTGTCTTTGTTTGGTGGGTGTTTACAGTTCGCCTTTGAAACACGTCTCTTGATGTTAATTAAATTTTTTTCCTTTGCGGCATGCAGAAGTTGCACAGATAACACGCAGCCACAGTGGGTAGCCTATAACAAATTCGCCTGAATAATAAAAGATTCAGAATTCAGGATTCTTATAGGGCCGTTGAGCAGATAGTCAAAAAAACACCTAACGTGATTCTCATTGATCGACGTGACCCCTTAATCATAGACACAAATAGGGTTCACAACCTGGGGGCTTAAGCTCTTCTTGATTACCAATTCATACTAACCCGTGGGCGCTTTCCCCCATACCCCCCAAGAAAGGCATACCTCCAACCTTCACTAAATATGAAATTCAATACTCGATACCCTTTTCAATGTTCATCTGTAGAGAACAAAAACTGAAAAGTTTATAGCCAAGACATTTCTTTCACTCAGCGCAAAAAAAAAAAACGTGGCAAGTATCCAAACAATAATTCCGACAAAAAAAAGTAGATACCTATTCAAAAATCAGCCAATTGACTTCCATATGTTTTTTGTTGGTATTCAAGGTCGGTTTTAGGAGGGATTTTGGGTATAATCCACCAGTGACAGATAAAAGGTCAACTTTAAACACAATTATTTGGTTGCTTAATTTTTATGTCTATGAAATACGTAAAAAGTTGTTGGCCCCTACCACAAAAATTTATACTATAAAATGTGATTCTATCTCCCCTCAAAGGAGAAATCTGAAAACCGAGTGGGTGAATACTGAAAAAATAAAATAAAATGAACATTCCTACGCAGCTTATGATTTTTATACTCTGGTTTTATACTTTTAAAGTAAATGGAAACGATGAAGAGGAAGAAAAAAAATACTGCTGATATTGGAAAATATGCCGAAAATAGAATTTATACATTCGGAATAATAAGTGAGATCTTTCAATTTCTTTTTGTTCGAATTTTTCATCTCCAGTATCCAGTATGATTCTTCTTGAAAATGCATTTTTCAGGTATTTAGACGAACTACACTCAGCCCAATTCGTACAGGCCTACGCCTATTTGGTTGATATTTTCTCAGTACAGATTTGAATTAATAAACCGAGTTGAAACGGGCATTTTAATAAAACGTTTTTCATCCGAATTCTTTGCGTGCGAAGAGAAGAAGCACGCTCGTGAGATCGTTTCTCTTTAATTAAAAGTTCAAAGTGTTTTTGATTAAAAATCGCATGATTATCACACCATTATAAGTAGTACAAAAATTATCAGCCTTTATCGACGAACTAATTTTATACATTACAGCCGCCGGGTGAAATATTTATCGAAGGCTACATTTATTGGTACGCTTTGTAAATCGTCGAAAAGTCAAAATAAAATCTACCAAAAAGCCAACCCCATTTCTGGTCAACCACTAACATTGAACCTTGACAATGTAGAAAATACTATCCGTCAGTCGATGAAATTATGTAATCATGTTATGATTTTCGTATTTAGCGTTAATTATCGATTAATTTTTGGGGTGAAAGCATTTTCACTGTCAAGTTCTCAATTATAAGCAACTGATATAGGTAACGTTTAAAGCATATCTGACTTTTTTTTTTTTTTTTTTTTTTCTTTTGATAAGAGCATTTTTGCGGCATTTAATGATCGACTCGAATTCTGTTTATTCGTTCGACATAGGTAGACGAAATTTCAATGCGAATTTTGTGAACTGAGCTCTTACTAATACTAGCTAATAATTTTCAACCTCCCTTACACGTTTCCAAAATAGATAGTTTTTTCTGTCTTATCAATAACTTGACATGAGTTAACAAACTGGGTTTTTTTTACAAAAACGATTCTCACTTTAGAGGATGATACCAACCTCTCCAAATTTCACTTATATCGATATTTCCAGTTAGATTGAAATTCTTATTGGAGACAACGCAAGGATATGGTTCCTAGGATTCAACTCCTCCTGGTATCACCATATCCTAAAATATCAGAAAAAAAAAACAAAAAAAAAAACTGACAAATAAAACATATTTTTATGATAAAAATTGGAGAATTTTTGAAGTTTTAAAAAATTGTCTCAATATAAGAAATAACTCGAAACAAAATTTGTTTTAATTTTTCTTCTCCCTCCCTAAAACGATTTTTGGTAACCACACCATACTTTTGACGGTATAAAATCACCGGATTTTGGATAAAGGGTTCAGTAGGAAGTACACAGAAAGCTTAAAAATGGAAGATGAAGATTACCTCGAGCCATTACATGATTGCTGGATTAAAAGAGATAGTTAAGGAAATGAGGAGGATATAGCTGGTTCACAGGTTTACCAACCATAAATTTCCTCCAAAAATAATTATCTGAGTAATTACGAAACCTAATTTTTCTAGCAGAAAAAAACTTACGACCGCCTTTTTTTTTAGACATTTCTAACCATTATTGGTGCTTATTATTGCTAGATTTGGTTCGAAATAAATGAAACAAAAATAAATAAATCCCCCTTGTCTTCCATGGCCATCCAATTTCACCGCAGCAGTAATTTTGCTAGAAGAAAATTTTCACATCTTTCCCGATCTTATCATTTTTCTACAATCCTTCGACTTCTTTTGGCCTTCGAATTTAAGTAGGCTTATCCGTAACCGAATCTCAATATTCCTTTGTAGAGGGTAACAGCCTCAGAGGCGAATGACAAAACAAATATGTAATCACCGTGTTCAGACGCCGCCGAGGCGTCGGCGCTAAAAATGAATAGGGAAATGACAGAACAAAACGCCCTCATTGATAATTTCACCCCTCCCCGCCCCACATGAAATTTTTAAACAGACATATTAGCTTCATCAATGTTTGTTGTACCGACAGGTTTAAATTTTCCTCTGCACCTTCAGTAAAGATAAACTTTTTTCTCTGTACCAATTAATATATAATTGATTGAGGTACAAAGTGACGTAGAAATAAAGGGGTCAAAACCCTCCAAAGTTTTTGGATACCTTTCATGTACGCAAAAAATAATCCACAATTAGATTGTTGCCTGAAAAAATTTGGTTATAAAATATTACCCCTAAAATTGGATTTCAGCCACACTAGGCTAATCTGAACACAGTTTCAAGATAATATGTTTTTACGATAAACATAGATAGAGTTGAAAATATTTTCAAACTAAATTCGAGTAATCCACTTAAGACTGGCAACAAATTTTACAATCTCACCCTTTCTAACAACCAAAAGCATTGTACGTATCTTTAGCTCTCTTTTAATCAAAGGAATTTCTTTCTCTCTCCAAAAAGTATTCATTTAGCCTTCTTTTGCACAAAAAGTTCACCCTCTATCCTCCAAAAAAAGTTGACCTCCAGTCCGTTTTCACCAAAAATAAGCACGGATAGTATTGAAATTTTCACGATACATGTTCCTTATGTTGGTGCGAGTCTGATGAAAGTTTGATGTTTGTTTGTTCGGTAGTTTCCGAGATAACTGGAAAAGAAAAAATTGCTGGAACAGTGGTTCTTCTGTAATTTTGAGGAAATTGTTGAAAGGATCGGTTTGCAATTTTCACCATAGATTTTCCTTATATATATTAGAAGTTTAATCACTCACTATTCGTTGGTAGTTTTGTAGGAAACTGATAAAGAATTTTGGTTCATATTTTTCGGTAAACTATCGAAGAGATCTGGCTGAAATTTTCACGATGGATTGTCATTATATGCGTGCAAGTTCGGTAGAAGTTGAAATACCTATGTCTTTCTCTTTTACGGAGCAAGGGATTATGCCCGTCATTTTCGCGTTGCATTAATTTAGGTTTTTTATTTTTTATTTTTTTTTTCATTATTTCATTTAAAAAAAAAATCAATGTCATTGAAAATTGGCAAACTGCCGGTTTTCTATCGAAGTATCGCTGCGCTAGATTTTTTTAAATAATTCCATTGTTTACGAGGGAGGGTTATAATTAGCAGTAGTCCCCACCCCGGTTTTGTCAGTCCTCCAAAGATATTTGAAATTTCCTGGTTTCTTGATTTTTCAATTTGAACCCCCCCCCCCAAAACGAAACACGTTCCTACGCCCCTGACAGAAAGTATAATTTTGTTCTTTTCGTCCCCTTTGACTTGGTTGATAGTCAAATACGATTTGTCGGGTAGTAGACTTCATTCCATAAAAAGACTAAATATCGATCGTAAAGAAGGTAGATACCTAGACTGTGCATTTTTCAACAAAAAAAAATGGTGTTATCCGAAATAAAGAAAAAGAAAAAAGAAAATTTCGATGATGTATCTTTAACCATTGCTCTGCTACTATAGGAGTACTTGGTAATGAAAAAAATGTTTTCACCCCAAAAATGAATCGATAATTCGATCAAAATACTAAAACCAAGACATGATTCCGTAATTTTATCGAATGAAGAATAATATTTGCCATTTTTTTATTGTTTAACGTTCGTGGTTGGCCAGAAATTGGGGTGGTTTTGCGGTAGATTTTATTTTCGACTTTTTAACGTTTTTAAAAAGCTCATCAATAAAACGAACACACTTCGATTAACGTGAATTAAACGATTTTGTTTTTAAGCGTATAAAATTGGTTTATTGATAAAGTCTGATAATTTTTCGTTCCATAGTTGCAATAGCGCGATAATCATGCGATTTTTAATCCAAATACCCTGACCTGTTGATTAATGTACATAGAATGACGAACGTACCTTCTCGAATCTGATGTTTATCAAGACGTATTCATTTAATAATCTAAAAATCGGAATAAAATTTATCATATGTAATGAGCAGTATTCGTGAGGCAGTGGCAGAGAACTCTTTACGCAGGTAGATGTTCATAATAGTTAAATGTTAGGTATACTCGGTTCCATTTCATGGGTTAATTGCAAAAAATTTGTTATGAAATAATATGTAGGAGATCGATTTTACTTGAAAAGCACTCTTTAATTTATTTCAATGTAAAAATCGAAGATAATTCAAAAATTATTACATTGATTCTGAAAAAAATAATACGGAACTACCATAAAATAACGATCACCTTCTATATCATTTACAAAAAAAGTTCATCAAAATCAGTCTAATATTTTTCCAGAAATTCGTGAATAAACATACCTACATACAAACATAAATACACACGTTATGAACAGATTACTGGTGGAATGTGTTGAAAGTGTAAATGGAGGACATACCAACATAGGAAAATTTCAAATTCTATTGGCTGCGTACGTGAAAAAGAAGTAAAATTATAGTTATTTGTGATACAACGACAAAAAGTAGGTGATTTCGATAAAAGTGTGAATTTTTCACACAAGTATCAATCACCTACTTTGTACACGTGTCACACACTATTTTTTGAAATATTCCCTTCTACCCAAAAAATGTCAAAAATTTGTTGTTTATGTTAGAACCGAATAATAATTAATCATTTTACTTTCTTTTAACCAAAAAATCTTCGCACCACTCTCACCTCTCCCCAAACTCCGAAAAAATAATTCAAAAAAATTTTTTAGAACTAAGTAATTAACTTAATAATTTTACTTTTGAAAAAACAAAACACTGAGAAAGTAATCGGCAATGCAAAAAAGTGATCAACCCATATAAGAAAGTAATTGAGCTGTGCGAGAAAGTTAATTCAAAAGTGAGCATGCATTTTTTCGTGTTATGTTGAAATTCGCTACTTTTTGTTCAGTCTAGGGGCATTAAAATGGTATATTTCCTTATGAGAGAGCAAAGTAAGCGATCCTTGACAACATGAGCCGCAGGTAAGTGTTGTAAATCGTACGAGTCGAGGTTATGAGCTTGAGTTGCAAATGCTATTTTTTGCAATACATGTGCAGCGCAATTAGGAAAGGCATCTGATTAGTTGGAAGGAGGAGCTGAACATTTTCATTGTGGAAGCGAATACTTGTTTTGCTTCTGCTATTGACATTTGCTCCCTATGAAAAATGTTTGCTTCCTGAGAGGAAATGTTATGTTTTGGTCATTCAAAACAAATACCAAGTGATGCATTTTGCAACATATGTATTGTGAAAAACATATTTTTTAGTTTGGTGTTGTAAAATAGTATATCACTGTATGAGTGTGCAAAGTGAGAAATCCTCGATTGGCAGGGCTGGCAACTTTTCATTTTCCCATGTGTAGCGAAAAAAAAAATTTTTTTTGGTGCAAATTTTACACAGAATAAAGAGTAATTGTATGTAAACGTAATTATTTCCCATATGTAGCGAAAACCACTTGGGAATTTCTCACATGTAGCAATCGCTACACACTCTACACAAAACTTGCCAGCCATGCTTCAACGTGTTACAATTTGCAACATAAGAATCATGTGAGTGTTGTAAATTATACGAGTCAAGGTTGCTCACCTCGTACTCGAGTTATAAACTCTACTTTTTGTAATATACGCGCATGCGCGATTAGGGACGGTGTCTGATTGGTTGGAAGGAAGAGCTGAACATTTTTGTTGCCGGAGCAAATACTTGTTTTGCTCCTGCTATTGACATTTGTTCCCTATAAAAAATTTTTGCTCCCTGGTGGGAAATGTTATGTTTAGGGCTTTGAAAACGAATACCTAATCGCGTAATTTGTAACATATACTACAAAAAATTATTTTCTCAAGATTTAAGGGAGAAAACATTTCTGCCTGCACCCCCTTGGCTATGTCCATGTGTGATGATATTTTAGTCTAAATAATGTACTTTCTTTAATGTGTATTTAAGGAGTTTGGATGTATTATAACTATTCTGAAGTATTAGATCTTTACAAATCATTTCCTAGATTTTAAGACGATAGGTACAGCGTATTTTTTGTTTCAAATTCCAGTAATTTCTCGATAGCACTTTAATTACTTTGTGAAAAGCACTAAGGGGCAGTAAATGCGATAAATTTTTTGAGACAGCCAAATTGAATGATGAGGATACAACAAATGGTTTTCAAGAAGAGTACTTATGTTTCTCTGCTATTCCTTTCTCCTATCCACTCATTTCAGGGCCAGCCACAAGGGGAGATTTTTGGGGTTCAACGCCCTATAACCACAAAAAAAAGAAAAATTAGTACCAAGTAATCTCAATCATTATTTTTAATTAAGAATAATGCAACCACACTAGGTCTGCCACTCCAATTTAACCATTATTGCATTTATTTTCAGAAAAACCTCCTCTTTTACTACCTATTTTAAAAAATGTATAAAACTTTTAATTTTAAATTAACTTTGTCTTAAGAAGAGGAGGGGTCCATATTTGAGAAGGAAATCTTTCAAAAAAATCCTTAGGTGTGACTTTCAGGGAGCTCATAAAATAAAATAAAAATTTGAATTTACACTTACGTAGCAAAAAAAAAAATCTCTCTCTTGAGGAAATCCTGTGGCCGGCCCTGACTCATTTAATAACCAAATTAGGCTACTGTTACGTGAATAAAAATATTCACTAATATGTCCATCCTGGAGATGGGTAAACTAATATTGAATCAGCCTTTATTTTTCTTAATAATTTACAGTAAGATGTGTTTTTTTTTTGTTTTTTTTTTTAATATTATGAAAAGTTTTCGGAGCGAAATTAATTGACAGAATGCGTCATTAATGTTCGGCTGATCCTAATCGCAGTATTCGACGAATAAGTGTAGAAGGTGGACTAGGTTATTTCGAAATAGAAATTTTTTATTGCAAAAAAATATTGTTTTATCCACATCCTGCTCAAGCGCATACATTTGATCCGGTAACTGTGAACGTTGTGAGACTTGACCGACAACTGGTTTGTCAAAAAAAAAAAAAAAAAAAACAGAAACAAAAAAAAAGAAAAAAACCATTAATAAATTAAATAAAAAAATAGAATAGGTTGTCAATTTAAAGGATGTGGGCAACTATAGTACCAGCCTCTTATACGATCTGTAGGTGCACAAATTAGTTTGGCAAGAACTTTTAAGATTTTTTTTTCGTCAGTTGCTGTCATTTTTTTAAATGTCTAATGTTTTTAAAAGGATAAAAATTAATTTGGAAGTATTTTAGAATAACAACATGTTTAATAGGAAGAAGATCGTAGTCGAGGAAACAAAAAAAAAATATTGCCTTAAAAGATTATGATTTCAACCCTAAGTTGGCCTAAACAGTCTTATTATGGGTGATTTTCATAAAAAATTTCAATGTAAAATTTTCAGTGTGAAAATCAGACATCAACCAATGATAAAATATCTCGTCAATAAAATAAAACTGAAATTATCCAGAGAACTCGCAAATGCGAAGCTAAGGAGCGTGAGGAGCTAAGCCTCTTAAAACTTGAAGAAGTCTCCCACCCGAAGAATTAGAAAATAAATAATTTACCACTATAGTAAAAAAAAAAAATCAATTTATTTTTATTTGAAGAAAACGAACCTTCAAGTATAAGGCCATTCAGAAGTTTTTCCTGGACTCGGTTGAATATATAAAATTAAAGAATCTACCTCAAAGAAAACATATGGAAAATGGAAAGAAACCATTTCTGGAAATAAAATGTATTAACATGGACCACAGAACAATGTATTATTGACTGGATCTATAGTGTAATTCAAATCAATTGAATTAACTTTTAATAAGAATGCTATATTTGTAACAATAATTAGTAATTCCAAAAAACTTGTCAGAATGGGAATATATCTTGCTCCTTTTTTTCCAAACGTTGACGTTTTCTCATTGGGAGCAGTTTACTGTTTTACATTTAGGTTGCTATATCTTAACTTCAAAAATAGTATATTGCACAACAGGGTTTGAAAAAGAGGGTTTATATGTGATGGAAAGTTTGCAAAACAAGTATAGCGAGTGATTAATTCCTAAGTCATAGAGACTCACTTTCAAACCTTGTTAAGGAATATATTTTTTATAATTAATGATTAGAAAACAACAAACTCATAGGAACACAACCATTAATAACTACTAATTGTAATTGTTAGTAATTTCAAAAAGAAAAAATAATCAAAATAAACAAATATTCCCATAGAGACTACACTCTCTCTCAACTAGGTTTCATAGTATAGTTGATATGGTGACAACATAATAATGCGTGTGTTGAAGCAGGTTCGAATCCCATTCAAGCCAGTTAATTTTCATAAAACTCAAAATTATAAGTTAATGGAAAATCACTTTACATTGAGGTTACATCATTCATCAATGATAAGCATTACTTTTCACTCGCAAAATACGATTGTAAACATTACCTTTCTCACCTTGTATTATAAAAAAAAGTAAGTATTTGTAAAGTATATTTTCATCTATTTTTAGATATGACGAACATATTTGTCTACACGTTTTCAAATACCAAAAATGTAGGTATTCATCAATAATAAAACATCCTATAACTCTTTATAAACAACCACTAAATTACCCGTATTTGATTTTATGAATATAAATATAATGTCTGCATACTCATGACCTAAATTGTGCCTTTCCCTCGAGTATATCGCGAGTCAGCACAACCCTATAATAACAACACCCTACCTCACTTAGCCTATCCAACACGTACACTTACATAACCCGAACCAGTATATATACCCTCAATTTGAAGGAATAAGACACAGTTCCTAGACAGTAACTTCTTGGTACCTAGAACCTCTCTTACAGAGCTACTAGTGAACAGACAGTCTTGTCTAAAGGGTTGGAAACCCATATGTTAAATTTATTATATAATATTAACATAGTAATTGATGTACTGTTGTCGTACAAATTATTATTTTATTAAAAGTGTTAATTCAATCTTGTGTTTTAAATATTATTGAGTCTCTCAAATACGTTAAGGTCCACGATAGTTATGGATGATAAATTGAATATTTTAATTATTATAGATGTATTAATGATTGTCCAGTATTCAATATCTCGTGTATGGTGTAACACTGAAAGTGGTTCTAATTAGGTACATTACCACCTCTTTTGGCCGTTACAGTATTATACAGATGCAGTGTGTGTTGGGTATTGGATGTCATGAACCATAAACGTTTCGGCCCCTCAAACTGATGCTACCCCCTTTTACAGTCCCCTAAAAATATAACTTTATATAATGAAATATTAGTAAGCTTTTAACTCCCAAACTATTGTGCCAGTGAAAAATAAGTTTGTGACTTAATTTGTATAAAATTTTACGAGAAAACTTTTTGCTGAGTATAAAATTTTTTGTAGGATCGACCTTAAGGCAAGAAAATCACCAAAACAACTGTAAAGTATGATTTAAAACATCTTGTGGGACTGAGGAGGAAGTATTAACTTAAGGTGATACGTATTCCATTTTATGTGGTTCGCCCTCTAATACAATAAAGCTTCATGGGACAAAACATTAATTTTACTTTTTCCTGAAAAGAAAGGAGTTGGTAATGTGGCAGAATTTTTGGTCCGCCACATTAATTACCGGTTGTTGAGAAAAAAGCTCGCCACTTTACCTGAATAAAATACCTACGTATACATGTACACTTATGGGGGCGGGTGAATTTTGGGTCGGGGACCATGATGGGAAAAACTATAGTTAAATGTTTTGAAATCGTGACATGCCACCCTCCGCAATATGTATAGATTCTGTGAAATCTATCTAAAAAAATAAAAATCGAATAAACCACGAAATTAATCTTTTCTTCGCACATTTCTGCGAAGTAAATTATTGTTTCTCGTGTATACGGTCATTTACATTTTAGACACTTAGATAGTGATAGATACCTACTTTAAATAGCCTATTTTTAGCATGAACTACAATTTTTTTCGGTGGCCAATCAACTATTCGAGCATTACCGTATTAAGAAAGTTCTAATTTTTCGCATTTCATCATTAGGTAACCGCTGTAGTGACAGATTAAATTTATTTTTCCATAATTAAGTTGCTGTTTGCTGGTAATTAACCAACTAAAATATTTTATAAGAATTCTAGTAAAATGGATATTGTATGTTCACGTGGACAGTAATTACACTTCTACTGGTGTTGTTCCAAACAGAATTCGTTATAGTATTTTCTTGCAAATAATTCCGAATACTACACCCAGCAAATGAACGTTAAAAATTAGCCAGAAAATGAACACATTTTCGGAATTTTAGTAAAATTTTCAATAGAAATTTAAAAAACCAAAACAATACGAAAAGCAAACGAATTAATCTATAGATTTATGTATATGTTACCGTCAATATCCAAAATGAGTCGATACTGTTTATTCCTAACTTCTTTTGGTTGACTCGTCAAAACTAATATTAACTGATATTTTATTTCATTCTCATTCAATACCAAAATTGACTAAAATATGAACTAGGCAGTCATCAGTCTTGACCAGTCAATACCAGTATCGACTAAAAATGATTAATGTAAAAAGTCGATCTTAGTCAAAACCAGTTCTTATTCATTATACGAATCTGCAGAATAAATGATAGGCGCCTCGCCCTCAAACCTCCCTTTTTAAAATTTAAAAATTTTTCTAACTCACTTCTCCCTTACACTCTCAGTATGATAGAGGCATAGGAAAAAAAAATTCATCTCACCTAACCACTCACTGTATGATAAAAGCAGCCATATGTCAAAAATTATTTCAAAATAATTAAAAAAAAAGCTTGTAATCAAATACGAGTTTTTAAAAGATTAACTTTTATTTTTTTTTTTGGTTTTAGCTTCATGCGAAATAAACATTATTTCGTTTCAGAAGGTTAGCTGCAGTATTGGTATATTTTAAAATCGTAATAGCGAGTAGAATAAAAGCTTATAATTGAAAAAATCGCAACAAAAATAGGGTCATATGAAATAATAATTTTAATTTTTTTTAAATAATTTCTGATACATGTCTATACTTTTATCATATGGTGGTCATTAGGCAAGTGGGTTGTTTAAAACAAAAAGTTGGTAAAAAAGTTGTCAAAAAAATTGGGAAGAAAGAGGTTTAGGGGGTGTCAGAAATTATTATTTTTAAATTTAAAATTTTTCTAAAAATAACAAAAACAGGGCCATATATGAGGTAATAATCGACAATAAATTGATAAGACTGAAATTCGTATCCATTTTTATACCTATAATTCTGACCGAAGTATAATATTAGTTTCAGTTGAAGCATTCTAGTTTTGCCTATAGTTAAAAACTAAGATAAAATTTTTCTTTGGTCTTTAATAGTTTTTTTTATTGAAAAAACAGTTTTTCGTTGGTTAATATTAGTTTCGACTAGTCAAAACCAGTATTACCCAAAGGTGTTAGAAATAAATAGCATTAAATGGTCAAAATTAGTTTTGATGGTAACATATGTATATATATACGCGAATTGAAAACAACGAAGAAATGTGAAAAACAATAATTGAAAAATCGTATCACTTTATCGATATTTACGGCTCGCTATCGCTCCGTTACATTTCCCTGCTAATTATAGGTTAAAAACCTATTAGGACGTATATTTTGTGTGAACGAATCTGCCTCGTTATTGATACTGATATGATAAGTTACAAAAAACATCACTGAAAGAAACGCGAGCCGACTTCTTCTGTACGACTGTACAAAATCCATTTATAATTTAGCAGCAGAAGGGGTTGAAATTTGGCGGATGGAAACGTTCAACTAGTTGGGATGTCTTACCAAATGATACGTCTTTGGGCGACGGTCTAAATGATCCAATTTAATTGCGTATATTTTACTGGTACCTATATATGTCATATAGGTTCGTAATTTTGTTACGTCTGAGTAAGTATGTACGTATACTCTCAAGGTAATACACAGAACGTTACTGTTTTCTGTACGGACTGTATTGATGTGAACAAGAAAAAAGTATTAAGTTGCAATGTGCGAGTGGTGGATCCAAGGGGAGAGAAACGAATAGTTCGAAAGTTTTACCTAAACTAAAAAAATGCCGATGGCACGCTTGTCACCGAGGTACATTTCGCCTAGAATACTGTCGATGGAGAGAATTTCAAATTATATGTGTATTGCGGGTTGCGTTTCCGAATTTCAAACAGCGATAATTTGGAAATTAACGAGCCGATTCGGCTCAGCTTAGAATTTTAACGAGATATACATCCGAAGTGTGTACCTACATTTGATCCGTAAAGAATTACGCCCTGCCTTCTTCGTTGTTTTCAGATTTCAAATAATTTAAGGAGCCACCATTTTGAAACTAACGGGCGGATTTAACCAATCTTCGAACCTGACCGAGATATAAACACGCGTACCCATATGCTGAGTTTCGCCCTGATCCGTATTAAAATATGCCCTCCATTTTGTTGACAAATTTTGTTATCATAATATCGAATCCGATATATTTTGGGCTGAGCCTGGAAGGCGAAACCCTCTTCCGCAGCTTTTTAGAAAATCTCAAAGATACCACTTTTCCGAAACAATAGCCTCTCGATTTCAAAAACATTTTTCACTCAAATTCTGCATTATTTCCCTATATTTCACGGGGACAACGCAGCATATTTCAATCTGATATCTTTTCTCTAATAAAAAGTTATCTAGGTTTTTCAAAAATATTCGTGTCATACAAAAATATACATAACTAGCCGCCATTTAGAATAATGTGACACAAGTTCTCCTAAGGCGCCGTTCGTTTTATCGGTGTCGTAGCTCGAAAAAAACTTTTTTTTCTCCAAAACCTTCCGAGTTTCCGGACCACTGATAAGAAGTTCTCTTTTAAAGATACGGGCGCGTTTTCTTCACATGTCCTTCTTATCGTAAAAATTACTCTATTTAATGACATAACGTAGATAAATTTTTTGAATTTTTCCACTTCGTAGAGCTGGCGCAGAACTACAACCGTATGGTCGTATCGATGAATTGAAAACTAGTTTCCAACAGAAACTGTTCAGAACTGCCAATAGATCTTTTTAAGTGCAGCACTTTTTTTTAGGCCATATCGAACGCAACCATCGGGCTGATTAAAATTACTCACGAATCGTTATAACGGGTCGCTTTAGAATTCGAATACAGAATACAGATTTTTGTAGGTTAGAACTTGAAACTATAACTATGAGAATATAATATTATGAGTTTGAAAAATATCAAATTACAAAAAATTAATTTCGAGTTACAACGAAGATGAAAGAACTACGAAAGTGAACCCAGAAACAATTCGGAGATTCAGAATTAGTGGAGTCGCTAGATATTTTTTGGTTGTCCCATTGAAAGGACCATAGAAGTTTTTTGAAGACCAAGATAGTGTAAAATAATTTTTTTTTGGCTTGCACCGATAATGTATCTTCCAGTGTAGTTTAAAGATCTCTTGTCAACTTTTTTGAGGGAACCAGTGGCTGGTCTAAAAATGTTTTGAGGGAACATGGTCTCCACAGAAGTTTTTTAAGATTTGTCACTTTTCAGAACGGAGGAAGCAAAACGTACTGCCAATTACCACCAGGGATGGTATTCTACGCGTAGAATTCGATATTCTACATTTGTGATGTAGAATATGTAGAAAACAAGTAGAATATAAACAAATTGATAACTCTTTATCAATGATATTAATACTTTGTCACCTAATCAGTATTATTTTTTACATATTCTTAATGTTCTACATATTCTACATGAAATTGGATATTCTACGCGTAGAATATGCGTTTAGATGTAGAATACAGTTCTACATCGCCATCTCTCTTTAGCACACTGCCGATTCCGTTAATTTAACCCAGAGTGGGCAAACCCTCAAAAAAAATGATTTAAATCACGAAACACGAATCCTTTACAGCAAAGTGATTCGAATCACGAATCATGAATACTTTCAGTCCAGAGATCAAAAGTGATTCGCATGAATCATTTTTCTACGAATCACGAATCCTCGAACATTAAATAATTCTGTTTGTCCTTGATACTTTGACTATATAGCTTAATGGACTGCTAGAACTGATAAGAAATACATAGGGTTAAATGGAACACCGCTAAAGCCACTGTTAACAGGCGTTCTTTTTACAAAAAACGACCTTTGGTGATAAGTGAAAGTACAAACACGTAGTGAAACTTAAAAGAATATCGTTCTCTCAAGTTTTACTTACAAGTTTACTCACACTCTTAATTCGTGGATACATATTTTTTTCTCGCTGCTTTAAAGCGAGTGCAATTTATCAACAATTTTGTAAAATTAAAACTTAAATTTTCACATTCTGAAGAGTTTGTCGATTAATTTAAATCATCATTAATTTCAGACAATAAATTGGTATAGCGTTCTAATATTTCACTTGTATCTGCTTATATTGTTAGGAGTCACAAAAATATAACTCAATACAAATTCAGTTTTCACACAAAGTACCTTTTTCAAAAAGTAACGCCTGCATGGTTTAACTTCAAGATTTTATCAGTTTTAGCAGTCCTTTAAGCTATATAGTCAAAACCTTGATAGGACAAAAAAGTTCTGAAAATTTGAGTACTTTTTGATCAAAAACTGTTTTATTTAGGAAAGTGAAAGCTAAAAGTTAATCTGAAGGGACTGTTTAATTTTGCAAAGATGAAATTCATGAATTTTGTTTCCAACAATTATATACAAATTTTCGGAAATTTCTTGGGAATTTGCTGATTAGAGGAATAGGATTCGTGATTCGTTGCTCCGCTGTTTGTAAATAAATGATTTGAATTACGTATCCTACATTTCTTAATGTGATTCGAATCACGAATCACAAATCCTTTTCAGCAGGGTTGGGCATGAATCTACTAAAAATGGATACGAATACAAATCCGCAAATCCACATTTTTTGGGGGATTTGAATATGATTCGATTCATTATCAAGTTTTTGGATTCGAATTGGATTCGAATAAAACATGATTGCTCAGCTCATTTAGTATTTTTTTTATTGCGATGATCTAAAATAGAAACTATTGTAAGAAAAAATCGAATTTCATTGAACTCATATTCAAAATTGAAGGCACATTTTGTTTTTTTTTGAAAGTGTTAGAATTTGAACGAGTTGAAATGATTTAGAATTAAAATCGTTCAACAATTTCGAATCCGTCAAATTTCTCAAATGGATTTGAATGAAGTTTACAAATTCAGTATCTTTATTGGATTCAAATCACTGTTAAGAATCCAATTTATCAAAGTGGATTCAAATGGATTCGTCAAATCATAAACTCATTCGAATCCAAATTTGAATCATACAAAACCCTGCTTTTCAGCCCCCCTAAAAAAATTCGAATTCTTTTTTTTTCACAAATCCTGCCCACTCTTGATCTAAGTGAATTAAGACTTGAGGATCGTAAAAGCATGGTGAGCAAATTTTGATACTCATTTGCCGATGCGTGTTTTGTTTATCTCTGGACTTTAATATGACTTCTACGTTGATAATGTAAATGGGTAAGACGATGAGTGATTGGGATGTTGGTGTTTTCATTTGGCACTTTTTTATTGGTGATCCTTACAACTTACGTGAATTATATTGAAAAATGAGTGTAAACCAATTTATTTGTGATTCCTGTCACAAATTGCTTTCTCAAAAATCAAACTTAAAATGTCACTTACTAGCTCATGCATATATTGGTAACGAATATAGTAAAATCATATGTTCATATTGCATTTCCACCAGCATAAGTAATAAATTTCCAACTCGCAAATTACTGCAAGAATATTGTGAGAAGGTACACAATGTAAAATTACAAGAAGAAATTGAATAAGTTTCAGTCCGAACTGAAAATAATAATAATATTGTTGTTACATAATGAAAAACAACTGAAGTTTTTTCCATCGTAATGTCACAAGTTAACCGAGAAGCCGCTAACGAACATCCCCATCAATCATCATCATAGACTGATTATCGTCTTACCCTAATGTCATAAAAAATCAACATACAGTAGACAACAGTCATATTTAGTTATTTACAGAGTCCAGCGAAGAACAAAATGCGCATGCGCGGATGAATATCAAAACTTCCTCACCATGCTTTCCCGATGCTTTTGTGAATTAAGTCAACTTGACGAACTCTCACACTCGTAACTGATTCTCAACAAGTCAAATCCCATCATTAAAAAGTCGAATTCCCCAGATTCCACACTATCTGAAAGTATAGGCCTATTTTTTTACGTAATACTCTAGGTGTTAGCAGGTAATATACCTATTAAATATATGTTTTGTTTTTATGAAGAAAGAATAAGTAAAAAAAAAATTCTCATAAGCTACGGTTCGATATTACTTTTTTTTTTTTTTTGGAAAGAATATACTCTAAAGAGGCAGACAGCAGAGCACACAGATAAAACTCGTATACCGTGCTTGATGTACAAGTCCCATAAATTTTATTTTTATTATGTTCTGATTAACCAACTTCCCGACGATAAATTGGGAAAAGAAAAAAAAAGAAAGACAAGAAAGAAAAACAAAAAAAAAAACGAAAAAAAGAAGAAATACTTAAATAGTTACTTTTTCCCTTTATTTCCTCACTTCCGAGGTCGTAATTCAAATTATTACCGGTTTCAAAAAAAAGAAGAAAAAAAAAACCACAAAAGGAGTGAGGCGAAACTTTTTCTCTTTCTCGCTCGCTCTCTCTCTCTCACTCCATCACTCCATCTTTGTTTCTTTCACTCACTTTTTTTCCTTGTTGGACAGACGATTTATACGTGTGTCAGAGTGAGTATGAGTAAAAAATGCGAGAGTGGTGAGAGTGAAATGGTTAAAGTAGACGACGACGACAATTGAATCAACAGATCACTTCCTTGTCTGCTGGAATTCTTTTATACCTGGCGCTAAATACTACCAGCCGACCAGCCGCAGAGTAATGGGTAGGTGGAACAAGAAGAAGAAGAAAAAAAGAAAATGAAAAAAAAAGAACATCCGAAGGTGGTGTGCCAGCAGCAGAAGAGAGGGGTAGAGTAGTAGGAAAGGTGTATAGAAGGTAAGAGAGCCCGATTAATTTCACTTCTCTCCTCTCTCGCTCGCACGTTCTCTCTCACACCATTACTGATAATTATCATTCGAGCGGTTAAAGAAGTTTGGGAAGAAAGAAAGAAGTAAAAAGAAAAAAAAAAGAAAAAAAAAGAAAAAAAAGAAAAGATGCAACGAGAGTGAGAGTGGTTTGGATTTCCGAGTGAGTTTGTGTGCGCGCGTTCGTGCGCGTTTTTGGCAGACGAGGAAAGAGTAATTTTTTTTAAATTTTTTTAGTTTTTGTTTTTTTTTTTTTTTGTTTTTCGTTCGTGTGCACCACCAGAGAAAGGGAATATTCGAGGAAGGAAGGTCGAGGTATAATAGCGAAGTGGAGGGGCGGCAGGAGGAGTGGTTATGGGAATCACGCGGCTCAGTGGTATGCATGCGTTTTTCGTGTTATTGTGGCTGCGAACTTCAGTGTGTCACTAGGCATTACCGCACCAGGCAGTAAGGCTCTAGGCGCTCGACTTAAACGGGAAAAAAAACAACAAAATTTTAAAAAACTAAAATCACCAAAACAAAAAACAAGAAAAAAAACCGTGAATTTTAGCGTAAATTTTCATCGTTGTTGTTATTGTTGTTGTTTATTCCTTTCTTTTCTCTTTTTTTTTTTTAAAGTTTTTTAAAAGTTTTGTTGGTGTTTCCAGAGTTTTTTTTTTGTTCTCTTTACGAGTTTACCCGTATATATATATATATATATATATATACATGAAAATTCGGGAAAACCATAACGCGTCTTTTGAAACTGTACAAATTCAAAATTCGTCAAAAATTTTAGTCAAAAATTCCAAAAAATTGTGTTTTTTAATTTTGTTTTCTTCAAAATGAAAAAACTCGGTTCATCGTCGTCGTTTTTATTCTAAATAAATGTTTACGCGTACAATTTTCGTGGTTTTTTTTCCTCCTTTTAAATGCTTTGATTTTCGCGTTAACTGAAAGCTAAATAAAAAACAAAAACTACAAATTTCTCGATTTTCTATTTTTCTTGTCATCGTTGTTGCCGCTGCTGCTGCTGTTGTTGTTGTTGTTGTTGTTGTTTTTTTTTTGTTAGTTTTTTGAACTATTCAGTACCGTTGTTTTCAATTTTTTATTTTTTTTTTCGATTTCGGGAATTGACTTTTGCAGACGACGTAATTTGCGCCAAAATGTACGAAGCGAAATGTTTAGTGATGGATTACCAACAAACCAATTCCATGCATCAGCAGCATCTTCATCAGTTGCATTCGTTTGCTCCAGCCGCTGCAGCGGCTGCTGCAGACGCGTCTAGTAGATGGAGCCAATACCAACAACTTTGGAGACAACATCAAATGTTTATAAACGGTAGGAAATACCTTTTTATTCTCTCTTCCTTTCCTCATCACCAACATCATCACCATCATTATCATGAATTTTCATTTTTGTGTAGTATATTTGCTGAATTAAATGGTCACCTTATGAGCCTAGTTGGACGCTCACTCGAAGTTTGTAATGATTTCATTTGCCTGCCAACCCCATCCCTCGCAAATCAAGTATCAACATATTTTTACGTACTCGGCAATCTTTCCTTGTGGAAAAGTTCGGGGGATGACTAATTCCCCTCTCCCTTCTAGTTCCACCTATGTCATATGACCTAAGCATAGTAGAACAATGCCCTAACGCAAAGAAGTAGATAGGAGTGTTTGGGAGGGGGTAAAAGCTTGATATCCAAAAAAATATGTTTTTGTTGGAGGAGCCGACGTTGTGAAGGGTGACGTGGAGAGGAAGGGGTTAGAAGAGACAGCTAAGTTGTGACTCCTCCTTCCCATTAAGAAGATGTTATCACGCCATTGCCTCAACATAATGGAAACTGCGCCAATAAATATCTTCGCAATAAACTGATCTCCTAATGATACAGTATAGTTTCACCACCTACTTGGAGCTGATACAATTCCATAGTCCACAATACTTTGACACTATTGAAGTGTAACGAATCAGTGGCGGCGTCTTCGTGAGGACAACTTTTCATAGCTTTTGAAAGGTCGCGTTAAAGGATGTATTTAAGCCTTTATTTGGAGGAGAAATGGTCTTATGTGTTCGAGATACGTCATCAACAATGTTGGTATGCCTACGACATAATCGAAATGACGTCATCAAATGTTCTTGTCCGAACCAACTAATGACTTTATGCACTCTAATCATATGGTCATGTTCCAATAGGCTGATAAAAATGACATCACATACATTTGGTGCTTACTCGCACATGATAAATTGTTTTACCTGTTGATGCGAACGTATGTTTCCGCACATATATTCGTTCATTCGTCTTGTTTCTTCATTCGTTACTCTTCAACACGGAGTAGGTATAGTTTTTTGACTCGGCCAAAATTAAATTAATAGGTTTAGATATCTCGGACC
The DNA here is from genome assembly GCA_011428145.1 of Ericerus pela. NCBI lineage: Eukaryota > Metazoa > Arthropoda > Insecta > Hemiptera > Coccidae > Ericerus > Ericerus pela. The sequence goes on from WOFM01000207.1 coordinate 1,848,430, forward strand.
TTGTTCTGGCTTTTATTCTGAAATATTTTTCCGGTTATTTTCTACCATGTGAAAGATTTTGTCTTAAGCTGTGCCAAGACCAGCGTCGAACCTTCAGATTTTCCTTGAAAACTTATAAGTACCTACTTTGAGAATGACTTCGTATCATAATGGCAGATCACCACACCACCGCGGTCAGTTTAAAGCCTCGAAAAGAGAGGAACATGGATGGAGGGCTTAATGGCTAAATCTATCTGCGAACAAAAGTGATGAAAGTTTTTATACTTCGAAATTTTTACCGACGTTACAATCAAAGTGATAAAAGTAGATTAGAAATGGGAAGTAAAAAAAAAAATCACTTTCATTTTCGTATAAAATTAGCCAGTTAAGGCAGATAAAGTCGCCTTTATCCCTCCCCTCCCCGTCCAAATTCATCAGCATGTTGTTCTAATAATTATGAAATTTTCACTTAATACGTGCACCCCATTGAAGTCAAGCTCGAATAACCATGCGTTTTCTAACGAACGTAATTCAAAACGGAAAAGATTCTGAAATTTTTTAATAATTGGCGAAAAATTCCGAAATTTTTCAATATCAATGAGTATTCACGTTCAATGTATTATAGGTTGTTTTTTTTTTTTTTTTTTTTTTTTTTTTTGTTAATAAAGATGAAATTTTATTTTATTTTTTTGCCTTTTCATGTTTTTAAAAAGATTGATAAATGAAAAAAGGGAGAAAATTTTTAATTTAGCTCTAATTAGTTGATAATCTTTTTTTATTTTGTTTTTATTGCGCATCGCCAATTTTAGAGTAAAATTGTATTGGAAATTATTTCGAACATTTCATCACGTTGCATAAATATCGGGGTTTCGTTGTAGACCTGCCACAAAAAAAAAAAAAAAAAACAACGTTGATGATTTTGAAATTGTATAGAATAAAAATAAAGAATTTTAATAACAATTTTTTTTTTTTTTGAAAACCTGCAAACCTGCTAAAAATTACGATCCACGTACGGATTTGAAACCAGGAAAAAAAAGGCCGCCAAAAATTATGTTAATTCGTTAAATTAACGAAATTTTTGACAAAATTTTGTCCATTAAAAACGGTTACAGTAACTATGTGGAACAGTTTAATTTTTCTGTAGTCTGCCATTGGCTGCCTTGTCAAGAAGAGGTACCCATAAATACGTGTAATGCGAATTTTCTCCCCACCGGTCGCCGTTTCCAGTATTTCCTGAATGGACATGTTCGTGTTTTGGGAACCTAATTCGAAGTGAAAGTTTTTGTGAATTCAGGTTGCATAACTCGCTCCTGACCCTGTAAGCGAAACGTCATCGTACGTAATTTGAAGTAATATACCAGTAATCGTACTCGCCACATCTGGGTTGTTAAATCAATGTACAGGTATAATGACGATGTTATGCGGCAGAAAATTATGTTATAAATATAGTATTGTCGTACGATCGAATGATTTTTCGTAAAGACGTAATGGCGTAGCCAAAAAAATGGTCCAGAACGGTGGCCACGAACGAGATGAAGAGAAAAATGTTTGAAAAAATAATTCGATTCTCGAATCATGAATTTTTCGTTCTTCAAATTAATTCGAATTTTCAATTTTCAAATCACACCATAATGAACGGTGTGTGGTCGTAGAGTGGGTAATTTCAGGGGGAAATGTTCGAAGACCTCTTACCAAGCCATTTTGCGAGCAAGAAGCAAAATGTTTTTCTTTCCACAAAGTTTATCAGAACAATATTTTTAAAAAAATACCTACAAATATTTTTCATCATTTTAGGGTGTAAACGTGTGTTTGTTACTGTTCCCCCAGGTGAGCGTTAACATTTGTTTGTTTTTAACTAATTTTTTTAGTTTTGTTAGGCATCCGGTGGACAACGACAGGTTTTTTGGTCTGAAGTTTTTTAGTCTGCGAATGTTGCTGCACGTGTCAAGTAACAACTTCGCTTTGCGATTTTTACATGATGGAGACACACGCTTTTATGGTTTTCGGCCTGAATTCTCGTTATTTTTCGAAATATTTTTGGAAAAACATGATACGGATTGACAATATGGCGAGATAGGCAATATTTTGATTATGTGTGATCTCGTTCAGATTCAAATAATAGGCGCAGCCTCATATTGCTTTACCATAACTCCATATTGGTCTTGTGACAGAGAGGTACACGAGTCTCTTGAAGGATGTTAAGCGAACGGGTCGCATAGTGGCACTGAGTGAGAGGTCAAAAATAATCAAAATTTCTCTTTTCGATATCATCTAAAATTATTAAAAATGTCATCTGATTTTTCAAGTATGCTTATTAAGGTTGAATTTCTTTATTCACTCGCCGGTTCACTTAATGGTTTATCCTAAAATCGTCACCCTTCAAAAATATGTCTACCTTCATAAGTATGAACCAGCGTTGCTAACCGAATACCATAATTATTACTAAAATTTACGAAAATCTCAAAACCGTAGGTAGGGGAAGAAGTTTTTTAGGAAAAAAAAATTTTTTTTTTCATTCTTCTTAAGCAGCTGAAACATTTGATATGAAATGAAAAAGATGATTTGGTTCACAACCAAATTTGTTCCATCATCGAGTTGATAACATGTTTTTTTTTTCGTTTTTTTTTTTATAATGTGAATAAAAAACAATAGCAGGTTTTAGATAGTTAAAAAAAAAATCGAAAAAAACTTTTCTAACGGAGCGTGTGCTGCGCTTACCTTACAATTTTGAAATTTTCATGACTTGAGAACGTGTTTTCTCCGTAGAACTTGCTGCCCTAGAAATCAGAAAACCTTTTGAACCTGCCTCTCCAACAAACCTTGGTGCGTTAGGACTTTTAGACGTTCTCATGACATTTTGAAAATATTTTTTTTTTTAGTGAAGCCTGGCTACGCTAGGAGTTTGAGACATTTTCGTGATTTTATTTTTAAACTTACTTTCTCTAATGGAGCATGCGCTGTGCTAAAATTTTGAATCTTTCCTACGATTTTGTTTTTGAAAATCTACTTTCGTAGTAGAGCTATACTGTCCTTGAATTTTATACTTTTTCGTGACCCTTTTTTTTAAAAAAAAAAAAATCTTGTTTTTTTAGTGGAGCATACTACGCTAGAATTTCAAAGCTTTCTCATGATTCAAACGACTTTTTTTTTTGATAACCATCTTTTTTAGTTGACCAAGATGCGCTAGAATATTTTTATTCTTCAACTACACTGTGATAAAGTACCTGAGAAACTTGAACGTTTTCTTATTGTATTCTCGATGAAAAAAAAAAAAAAAAATAGCACAAATGATGCATGAAAATGTTTTAATAACAGCATGGAAAAAATTGAAATCAATTTCTATTTTAGAAACGTTCAAAAATGTTTTCGAAATACCTCCTTTTATTGGGAAATTATAGTGAAAAGAATGCACAGTGGAAATGACGGACACCACTGAAATAGAACTTTGAGCCGGGAACTTCGCAATTAAATTCGTTAATTGAGTAGCGCCGCGCAAAGAGCGTTTGCAAAAATTAAAGCCAAGAATCGAAGAGGCTATCTTACAAGATCGATTTTCAATGTACCTAATGTACGTTTCAAGAGTTATGTCGGGGAGATAATATATACAATCAATAGTTGCTGTATTTATGTATATATATATAAATATAAAAATATCTTTCTTTTTTTTTTCTACTTTGAAAAATTACAATTTCACGAAGAACTACAGACTTACCTTACCTCGTCCAATCATTTCCCAAAGCAGTACCTCTACAGGTTCTCGAACAAGTTGGAATTTGAACTCATGTAAAAAGTGATGTAATTTTCATTTTAATGGCGAGCATTAATGACTTCGAACGTTTCGTACCAATGTTTTAAGATGCATTCCTCGATTCTTCCCATTTTTATGAAAATCTTACAAATTTTAAAGTCCTTTGAACCAGCTTTGTCGACGAGAAGAGGGACGTTTGGGTTAGTCCATGTTTGGAAGAAGAGAAAAAAAAAAAGAAGTTATTTTCTTAGGTTTAACTACTTTTTTTGCGTACAAATTCCGCATAAATTTCTTCGGGAAATTGATCGTAAAGAAAAACATTATAAATGGTTTTTCTCTGAAAGGAAGAGAAAGGAGTATACCCACATTCTTCGTGAACTCTCTTCTTGCAACTTCTCATGTAAACATTTTTTCTGAATACATCAAAGGTCTTCATTTTTTTCTAACATTACCGTTAGCAAGAACTACTTCCGGTATTTTAAAGATACGAAACGTTATCAAGTTTCATACGTAATTATCAATCGGTGGAATTAAGATTTTCAAAAGAGAGGTCTATTTTTTTTTTTTTTTTTTGTTCTTTCACTGTACCTACCTACCTATTTTTCACGGAAAATTATTGATTAATACGGAAAATGTTGGAATATATCTCGAGTTCTATTTTCAGAACTATAGTTGAAGTGCAACCAGAACGTAGATGATGCTCGTTTAGAGGCGAGAATTATTGCGCCACTGTCTCATCTAAATAATCTTTTACCTTCGTATAATTCTTTCACAGAAATTCTAGATAAGAAATGAAGTGAAGTCGTATTGAAATTATACCTTCAATTTGAGCTAATGTAATGTGAAAATTATTTCTTATTTGTAAAAATTATAATTAAAAAATGTAGTACTCAAAAGAAACTGACCAAACCATCTTCAATACCAAAAACAAGACAATAGGTACAAAGATAGGAAAATAATAATTTCCATTCGCTAAATGGTACCTACTGCTTACCTATTCACCTTTGAAAAAAATTTGTAGCAGCTTTTTGAATTTTTCAAAAATTACATGAGAATTTAAGATTAGAAAAAAATGAATACTGTGGGGACTCACGGGTATGAGGTTTAGGGGCTCAGCCCCCGACAACAGTCGCTGCCAAAATACAGGCTTATTTTCGTCCTTGCGACATTAAACAAAATACACAATTACGTTCGATCGTAATTACCTGCATGTACTTGTAGGTAATGTACAAGTACCAAATTGTGACTAATCTCGACAATGTGATGATGTCACAATCCGTACACAAACCAGCCCATCATCTCTTATCACTACAAAAGATGATGCAACCGGGCCACTTTCACAAACGTAGGTATTTCTTACGTACGTGTGTATGTGTGCATGTAAATATGCCAGTATATAAACCATCCGGACTGGCTCTAAAATCGCCAGTGTTTGTCCAGGTTTTGGCTTACCCATACATTACAGTATGAAGTGGCTAAACACGCTTAAATTCTGTTAAATTACCTTCTGGTAAGAATATCTTTCTCACAACAAGGTATTCCACAGATACGTTACATGAATAATGTGCAAGTAGAAACAAAAAAGTAATTGACCCATTTTTTCAAATATAATCGCACGTAGTGTACTAAAAATTCAAAAAAATCCAAGATTTAGTTTTCCAAGTTCCTTACTGGCTTAAAAATTCAAATTCTCCTATCTTAGTGGTGCGTTTTGCTTCAAACTATACAATTGTGGAGCTATGTATGGCACTTGCAACGTGAAAATTGACTGAAAAAAAATTATTTTCCTATAAAAGGTGTCTGGTAAGTGGTTGAGTATACTTGAGTTTTCAATAATAAAAAAAAAGGTTTTATGTTGTTTTAACACGCTGCCTATCTTGGAATTTTAAGAAGTAAGGGTAGGCAATAATTACAGTATAAATTTTTGATACACATGTATAAATGAAACTCGATGAGATGAAAGAAAAAAAATTATACGAAAATTGCCCTTAGGGCTACAAACTTTTTATTTGACGGCCCTTTGGCACCTTCAATTTTGAAAATAGATAATTTTTGCAACGGTATTATTATACGCTTTTATTCTACTCGCTACAGCGATTTATTAAAATATACCAATACTGCAGCCAACCTTCCGCAACGAAATAATATTTATCTCGCATGAAGCTAAAGCCAGAAAATAAAAAATAAAAGTTCATCTTTAAAAAACTCGTTTTTGACTTGAACTTGTTTTATTCATCTCGTCGATTTTCATCCGTATATTACGTAGGTATCTGTACGGTTGAATGAGTGAAAGATTTTTCTTGCACATCTTGCCTACCCTGGCCCCCTAAAAATTTTGATATAAGAAACATGTTAAAGCCACCTGTACAAGTTTTTTCTGTTCGCTCACATCGAAATCGCCTGTGTCCTCAACCTCTCACCGAACATAAAACGTGTAAGTTAGGTTAGGTATAGTGTTTTTATCCTCAAAAAATTGAACAGAATTTTTCATGTTTTCAATTAATTTTACTCTTTTATTAGCTCGTGCCTTCTTTAGTTGACAAAAAAAGAAATCGAGTTCATGATATTTTTTTTTTTTTTTGCTAATATGAGTGCATCTAACACTCGTATGCCTCGCTGCAGCTATTCATATAAAAACTGAACTTTATTAACAGTCGCATAGAAATCTATTTCGATGCTTTAGTAAGATTCCAATGCGATAGGTCTAGTGATGGAAAATTTTCAACTTTTCGAAGCAATGATAAATTATTCCTAAAAGCCGTATAGTAATTAATTACTACAGTAAAAATAATGCAGCGCAGCGGTTTGACCTCCTAATTGATTTTATTTACAAACATCCAACTTCCTGCTGTAAAATTTTATTGACAGAATTTTCTTAACATTTACAGAGTCGTTATCCTTCTTTTTCAAAAATGTGCAGCATTTTACCGGTAACTGATAATATAAAGGCCGGTGAAAAAATGAAAACAACATTTTCAAAAACATTATTGAAAAATTTCATTTGTTTTTGATAGGACTCGTAAAACCTGTCCGGTCTGTTTGCACACTTCCGGTGTCAATAACCAAGTTCTCAATTTGGATGAAAAAGTAAACCGAAACCAAAAAAACTGTATAGTAGCAAACCACGCTGGAAAATGTAGGTTTTCTTAAAGAAAACTAAATAAATAAATTAATTAATTAATACAAAAAATTAAAAATTAAAAAAATAAAACTTATTTGACCGAATGCTGGCTAAAATTTTGGTACATACGTTTATAATGAAGTGTTAAGAAAATTTATAATGAATTGTATTGCGAAGTTACAAAAAAACGTACGCAAGTTAATAAATGATTGCTATTATCAAATAACTTTACGTTAAAAATGAATTTTTAAAAGATGTGGAATACCTTGTCGTGAGAGATATTCACACTAGAAGGTCTTCAACAGTATTTGCGTGTTCTGCCACTTCATACGATTAAGTATGGGAGAGCCAAATCCTCGGCAAATACTGGCGATTTTTGAGCCGGTTCTGAGAGTTTATATACAGGATTTGGTACACGCACACAGACACACATGCATACGTATATGTACGTAATTATGTCATGCGTTACGTCGTTTCTTGTCTCCGTTGAAGTGATAAGAAACGACGCAGTGCGTTTGGTACCGGGTCGTGACATTACCGAGATCGTTATCAGGTAATTGATCTCGGCCCGTACAATGTATCTTACCTGTACGTACGTACAGGTACGAACATACAAACGCACCAGTGTAAATTCGTTTAACGTCATAAAGAAGATTATTGCCAGCCTTTGGGCGGCGACTGTCGTCGAGGGGTGCGAGCCCCTATTACCTCATAAGAGTATTGTCCCCACAAAAGATAAGCCTTTATTTATTTATTTTCGGCTTCAGCTTCAGGTGAAATGAATATTATTTCATTGCAGAAGGTTGGCTGCAGTATTGGTATATTTTAAAATTGTAGTAGTGAATAGAATAAAAGCTTATAAAAAGCTTATGACAGCAAGCCCACTTTCCGACCAGCTTTCGTGGTTCATCTGGAATATTTATCTTCTTATCTTAGCCACAGTTTAAGATTTTTTTGAATCACTTATACGGATGAACCTTTAAGTTGATTGAAACGAAATTTCGAAGAAATGTTAGAATACAATATAAATTATACGTACCAAATGTCGGGATTATTGGTTGAAACTTACGCTCATTTTATAACCATTTAAGCCACAAAAATGCTACATAACAGAATGTATTGGACACAGAATTTGGCCGATCTGGACCAAAAATAATATGATTCATCTTTGTTTGTGTAGAAATAAGTGTACCAAATTCCATGACTATCAAGTAAAAATTGCGATTTGCACGGTGTTTGATATATACCTATATAATATTATTTATTGGTGATACAAGTGTATAAAGTATGACACGAGCATCAATCACCTACTATATACACGTGTGTCACACACTATTTTTTGCAACACTTGCCCCTACAAAAAAAAAAAATAAAATAAAAAGAGAAAAATAAATATTTTTGCAAATGGGAAACATATAAGCGAAAATTATCTATTTACTTTCAGCAAAACCTTATGACGTAGTGACTATGGTGCAACCCTACCAACATTTCAGTCAAAGGTCCAAATCCCCAAAGTGGGGAAACTTATAAAGAAAATTGGAATAAATAAATAAATAAAATAAAATAAAATGAAGATGTAGGCTAGGTGCTGTGGTAAAAACAGTGTATAAAATTATGCATGTGCTCAAGACGATGTATAATATAAAGACCAATGTATAAAGTAAGTACTTTATACATAGGTTCTAAATGGTTCTAAAATTGCCCACTTTATACATTCTCAAGGTGCGTATATGGTTTATAAATTACATTTTTATATGCACCTTGACAATTTATAAGGCAGGCAATTTTAGAATCATTTAGTACCTTACTTTATACATCGGTCTTTACTTTATACATCGCCTTGGGCGCATACGTCATTTTATACACTGGTCTTACTATTGTACCTAGCCTACATCGTCATTTTCATTCATTTTCTTCCACTACGACACCAAGAGTGGGGATAGTTTATTCTTATATGTTTCCTATTTGTAAAAATAATTTTTTTTTTTTTTTTTTTTTTAGGGAGAGGTGTTGCAAAAAATAGAGTGTAACACACGTGTATACAGTAGGTGATTGATACTCCCGTAATTTCCATCACTTGCCTTCGGCTCGTGCTGCAAAAATCGCACTTAGATCAAAATCACCTGTACACTTGCATCACAAATAACCAATAGAAGTATGAATTTTATCTAACAGTGCCAAAAGTGTCCTCGAGTCATGAGATGAAAAACAAATTCAAAATCAATTTTAATATGTAGATTTTCTTAAAATACCTACATAAAAAGAACCATCACCTCAATCATTGTTTAGTTGCGTATTATCTGATTACCTAATAGACTAGGTACTTATTTTCATTAACTGTAACTTTATGCATGAGTCTCACTCCTCTACTAAAGGACTATTATTACAATCAGCAATGCGCATATGACGATTGTGAAGATGCTTCAGATGTCATTATGGGGTTTTTAGTTATCACTCCATCCATTTTCGTCATCCAATTTTGGAGTGATGGAAAAAAAATTCACAATGGCGTATGAATCATCACCACTATCAACACATGTGAATAACTGGTTGTAATAGTTCCATACCTCTACTATATGAGAAGAATTAATAATGTAAATAAACAAAAAATATGGGCTCGCTGAGGAATCAGGTTTCCCTAAAAAAAAGGCATCAGAGATAAATTTAGGGCCAGGGTAGGAAATAAATTGACTGCTGCAAGCAACTGGTGTGCCAGCTCAAAAGTTGAAAATTTTCAACTTCATCTGTTCACCAGCGAACGAATAAATAAGCGCGCTAATTCTTATTCACATGAGCTGGTTTACCAGCTACCAGCGCAATTTTCCATCAGCTGCTGGTAAATAAGTATCTTGTAAACTATGGTTAAGAATCGTTCTCACTTTAACCTCACTTTACTTAAAACTCATTTTAAAACGACTTTTCACTCAATTTCGTTTTCAAGAATGTGGTAACGCTGTATTCTCTTACGGGAGTTCTCACATAAAAATACAATGTTACCATATTTTTCAATTCGAAATTGCGTAGAGTCATTTTCAAGTAAGGTTTAAGGGAGATGAAAGTGACGTTCTTGAGTATGGATGAAATTATGTTAAACCTTCATAAGCTGTAAGTCGTGCATGAGGTAGGACCCATATTCACAAACGTTACTTTAACCTCTCTTTACTTAAACTTCACTTAAAAATGACTTTTGTCACAATTTTGTATTTAAGAGTATGGTAACATTTTATTTTTACATTAGAACTCTCATAAGAGATACAATGTGCCCACATTTTTAAGTACAAAATTGTGTAAAAAACTTTTTTAAAGTGAAGTTTAAGTGAAGGGAGGTTAAAGTGACGTTTGTGAATATGGGCCTAGGACTCGGTACTTATTTCATTTCAAAGTAGTTATTCATTACACATTTTCGACCTGGTCTAAGATTGTCATCTTTTATTTCTCATCTGCGATACTATGCTCTCGAAACTCTACCCAGTAAGATCCCTCCTTAAGTTTTCGGATCAGAACAAATTTACCAAGGAAACTGTTCTATTTTTTATGGAAAAACGGGAAAAGAACTTAGGTTTTTAAAAGGTACGAAACTTCCTGACACGACTCGATGAGTAGGTATTCTGTTATATAGGCTAGATATGATGGTGTTTTTAACAGATGTCCTTCTTATCAGAGACATTCTTTTAATTGCTCGATTTAGAGATACCAATTCTTTACATTGAATAGCTCTCACTCCAAAAAACAAGTTGTTGAGATCTTAGAATTTAAGTGCTGTACTTTTTCGCCATATCGAACCCTATACAAGGCTAAAATTACTTGGTCATCTTTTGAACTTTATAACCACTCGTAGATGATGATGAAAAATAATTTTCCAACAGTCAAGAATCATTAATTACGATTTTAATTAGACTACATTTAAATTTGGAACTTTTCAAATATACTTTAAGTCGGCAACAATTTATCAAATACTTTTGAAACACAATGGGTACCTATTTACCTATGTTGAACGTATGAAATTTGCACAATGCACAACAAGGATAATAACTTAGATGCACAGTTGTAATTCGAAAACTGCGAATTCATTAAAAAACAAAAACAAAAATCAACTTAAAAAAGGTTGGAAGATACCTTGCAATAAAAGTTTTCTTCGACGTCCTTGAGTTGGGAGAAATTTAGAAAAAAATAAAGTCTGCTTACATTTCTTTCACGGATGAATTTCAATTAATTATAAACAAAATATGGTAAGTAGTAGGTAGATGTAAGTATATAATTTGGAAAAGCATCGTTTTTTCTGCAAATTCTTAAAAACTTAATAGGAATATAATACGAAAAAGTGTTAATCGGAAGATATGCTCGATGAAAACTAACTTCTACCAAGGTCACCTAGTTTCTAGTAAGTTATATATACATATATACATATATATATATACGATTATTTTTCTTCTTCAATTTTCTGTGTAAAACGTTGAACAAATTTGGTTTTTTGGACAATCTTTGGCACGTATTCGTCGACATTCTCAGCAACTATAATATTTCTTTACTGTTTTTTCTTCGAATTGAATATTAGACGAGTTGATTATTTCTCTTTCATTTTCATTCCGGAATTAATACAATATCTCGATATTTTTCAGTTTTTTTTTTTTTTTTTTTATTATTATTAATCTTATAGAAAAAAAAAAAAAATTGTTTTTCATTTCCTCAATTCTCTATACGTAACGTTTACGTAAAAATATATCTATACTTAGTGCGTCAGTGTTGTGATTTGAAGCTAAGTTCGTATCCGTCATTTTTAAAATAATATTTTTCCCAATAATTTGGACGAATATCACATGAATATGCAGATATAAATCGTACTTATGTCGATATGTGAAGAAGAACTAGGCAAAAGATATCAAAACTTTGTAATGATCATCGAATTAGTTTCTTGTTATTCGTCTATATAGAATTTCGACATCCTCGCCTTGACATTTGTTATCACGATGACGGAAAAGTTCATGAATATACATAAGCAATCGTTCGAGTTTTCTATAAAAATCTGTCCAATTTTCCAACCAGATACGTGGTACAGAAAACTAGGAAGTGACTCGAAGAATTTAGAGCTAAAGTTTTCTAATGATTTTGCAATAGATACCATTTCCGATTGGCCATTAGATAATTCTATAGGTTGAAGTCTGAAAGATATTTTTTTGCAACATGTGTTGGAAATTATGTATTTTCGAGACATGTTTAATTATGGTCCGATGAAAGTGGCCAGTTTCGCCACTCTTGCTATTTTCACTCCGTAGGTAATTTCTTTTTCTCATTCCTTAATTCTTTTTCTCACGACTTAATTTTTTTTTCTCGCGCCGAATTGGTTCCTCAGTTTCCCGACACCTTTGAATGTTGTATTTTCTTTTATTTAAATTAATTCCATTTTTTCCTTAAAAATTCTCTCTATTATAAGAGGGATTTGACCCGAAAACCCGCAGGTTTTATTGCCCGTGACTCACATAAGGCATTGCATACACTTATTGCAAAAGTATTTTGTACGCGATTCGGTCGGAATGAACGATTTATCAATTGATGTTTGCAAACACAGCTCGTTGTACTTTTCGAGAAATAGCTCTTTTCCCTCCCTAGTTACGTAATATATCATTGTTAAACGAGTATAGATATCCTTACGTAGATAAGGGATATGGTTCCTGCAGGTCGGATCTTTTAGCTGCGAAAAAAAGCTTTGACATAAAAAAATAGGGTGTATTTGTCGGTATTGGTGGTATTGTAGTGCGGAAGGGGTGAGAAGGGTCAGTCCAGAAGATGTGGACCTTTCCCCTTACGAAGGCTCTTCACGGCCAGGTGTACACGCATAGAGATAAGCCGCCATGTTGAAGTCAAAGAAATCTGTATATTCTTTCGTATTCTTGGATGAAAATAAAAAAACTCAAATGGCGGCTCATCTCCTATCACCGTCACCCGAATACCTGGTAGCAAAGAGCCTCCCCATTACCATCACCAGCGCCATCGTGCTGTCTACGCACTTGATAGATTCGTGAAATAATTGTAAAAGATTCGAATAAAAAATTATGTACCAATAAAATTCGTTCTGTTTTTTTTCTCTCTTCGATTGGAAAGATTGGGGAAAATATTTTTCCACGTTTTTACAATAATTAATATTCAAATTTATTGATTCTGAAGGAAAATTTATTTTTTAAAACATCTCTTTAAATGGGTCAAATTGTAATATGAAGTAATGTAGGTATCTCTTTAAATCAACGTCATGCAACCATGTGGAAATTTTTTAGCAAAAGTATGTTTGTGCAATTTAAAAATATTTTCGCCATTAATCTGCGATAAGTGATGACATTTACGAGAAAATTACGATCGTTTCCTGATGGTATGAATATTATTAGAAGCAGTAATGACTAGAAAGATAATTTAATTCTACCTTTTTTTGAAAATAGGATACTTCGGAATTTTTAATGAATTATTCTATATTTCTCGAACCATGAATGAAAATTATTAAATGAAAACGTTTCACCAATTTTTGTTTAAAGTTTGTACTTAAATGCTGGGCTGAAGATGAGCATTATCCAGGTATTCCTGAGTTTTAATTTTAATTGAAGTTTATAGGGTGTCCTATTAACATTGACCTAGCAATATTACATATTTCTTCAAAAATATTAATTAAGTATATCGAAAATAACGAAGATACATGTAGCGTAATTAAAAAGAAAGGATATTAATTTAGCGTAGGGCGAATTTTTTTAAATGCTACACAATATACACAATGCACTCTAACTTCCTCGTTTCAGATGAAAAGGCACGGTTTTTATTGCAGATTCGTATTCTCTAGTTTTGAAAAATGCCAACTATGCTCAATCAATACCTATAGCTTTTCAAAAATTACAAGACACGTATTTCTAGTGTTTTTAATTTAGGTACCTAGGTACTTAACACTCTCGCTGGCATGTGTGCACCTGTGCACACAAATCTGATTGCCATTCACGCCATGTGTGCTGTATTGCACACGGATCATACCAACATATTTTTGATTGCGTACTGTAGAGAACACAGTTTACATTAAAATCAATATGATTTTCAGATTCTACTGGCTTGAATACATCTAACTCTGGAATAGCAGAGAAATTTGGCAACATAGTAACAAGAGATGCACGTTTCAAGAATGCCATAGAGTAGCATACAAAAAGTACTTTTTCACCTTAGTACATTGATTGTTTCTCATTTGTTGAGGCATTCCCAAAGGACTTATCAGTTTCTTAATACTGTATTTACCACTTAGATTGTTCACAGGTGGAAGTATGTTTTTAGTTCTTCAGGCCATATATGCTATATTGCACACGGGTGAAAACCTCCCTTACACAGGATGATATGGTGAAAAAATGATAAATATATGTTATCTAGACCCTTCCAAATGAGATTCAAACTTTGGCTCAAGAAAATTTTTACACCGATTTTGGTGAAACCCTGTCGGCAGCAAGAGTGTTAATATTTTCGAAGAAATATAGCCGAGTCAATGTTTATGGGACACCCTGTATATATTCCTTGGTATAGAATATAACTTATTCAGAAACTGTTCTCTACTTTTCTAGCTGGTTTTCACCCTCGCCGTCTTGTTCATGTTCATACAACGTGTAATTAAATTACATCAAGGTTGTAAAATTATTGAGACATTTTTGGAACGGGGTGGGGGAGAATGCGTGGAAGTCAAGAAGACAATTAACATAGAACGGAATTGTTATTTAAACTGTGTTAATTGATCCATATTCGAGTGAATTGTCCTGCAAATTGTCACCAGATATACGTTTCACACTATCAAATAAAATAATATAAAAAAAAAAATTAAATCACGCATAACCTTTGTTAAAACGCATCATGTCTTTTTGGATGACTTATTTTTCTTATCCAGTCTTCTTCTCACGGTAATATTATTCGATGAATTAATTCGCCATTTTGATTTCGCCGGTAGTACTTAGTAAGCTTATGTCAGCACTACAAATATGTTCATTTCGTCAATTCTTTGAACATATTTTTATTTGACAAAATAATTTTGTTGGAAATATTTTCCCATGAACGCAGCCTTCCTTTGATCATAATAGGTAAATTTTAAAACCATTTAATATTCGGTTTGACTTTTTATTTTTTGTTTCATTTCTACTAATGACTGAATAACTTTCTCTGCATACTCTCGTCTAGACTATCTACATCATGCACATAAATAACCACTTCTGGTATTCTATTCCCAGGTAAAAAATACATGAATTATATTTCATTCTCTGATTAAAATGTATTCATTATTAGAAAAACAATCTGATGGTTTTTATAAATTTCCTTTCAACTTGGCTCACATGCTGTGTTATGTATGTACCTATGAAATATGAATGGCTTAACCGATTTATGTGAAATTCGAGAAATACATTCATTCTCCTGTGGTAAATTACTATTTGTTATGAACATACCTACAATAAAGTGCGTGTATGCGAAGCAAAGGTTTCAACATTAATTTGCTTGTTTCCCCAATATATCACATATTGTTGAACGGATCGATGTGAAATTTGAGGTGTACATTTGTATTAACTCACCATAACTATTTTCCAATATATCCGTATGTTTGCAATCTATATCGATACAGTTATACGTAAAAATATTGATAAATTATATCGATACTTTTACGTTTAAAAGAGACGAAAACAAAAAAAAAAACCTAATTTTTTTGCTTTTTTCTCCTTCTTTCAATGTTGTTTTTCTCCCTTTTTTTTCCTCCTTCGTCTATTTAGGCTATACTTATTCACTTTTTTTTATGATTTGACAAAATGCTCAACGACTTCCATTACTTTTCACACTGAGAATGGATTTTGATTGACAATTGTTTGAATGAGAATTTTTCTTCAGAACTAAAACAATCAACCTGTGTTAGGAAATTCTTCATTTTTCTTTGAAATTACCGTTCTCTTTCAACTGTAACCAAAAATCAAACAACCTCTTCCGAGAACTACTTTTTCTTTTTTTCAAAATCGAGCAGCTTATGTTTAAAAATTACTAAAAGTTTCCCGTTCCGGCCTATTTTATTTGTGAACTTGGACTTGCGGCGTAACCGTCAGCCAATACCCAAGTTAAATATGTTTAACCAATTTTTTACGAATAAGTATGTTGACATAGGCTATTCAGTTACATTTTGCTGCATGAATGTTATAAATTCCAGGATAGTTAAAAAAAAAAAAAAAAACAATTTCGATTATAAATATAGATGGGTATGCATCCTTTTTTGAATTGGCTATTTGCAATTTAAATGTGAAAGGTAGCGATTGCTCAAAATTTTTCAGAATTAAAAACGTTAAAAATGAATAAATGAGCAAAAAATTTGATCAAAATATAAATTTTCGTTTGTTCTAAAAATATAAAAATATAAGAATACATATGGGTAGTTAATTATTAGCAAAGTTTAGGAAATGAGCAAACGTACCAAAACTTAATATTTTATTGTCAATTCTATCTCTCGTTCTCTCTCTCTCTCTCACTCTCTCTCTCTCTCTCTCTCTCTCTCTCTCTCTCTCTCTCTGTCTCTGTCTCTGTCTCTCTGGCTCTGTCTCTCTGGCTCTGTCTCTCTCTGTCTCTCTGTCTCTCGCTCTCTCCCTGTCTCTGTCTGTCTGTCTGTCTGTCTGTCTGTCTCTCTGTCAGTCTGTCTGTCTGTCTCTCTCTCTCTCTTCAGAATTGACCTGTTATAGGAGCCTATCATTTAATGTCCGTGAACCAAATCAATTCTGGAAATTTTCTAATTTTTTATTCTAAACTCAAATTAGGCACTTCGTCAATTAAATATTGAGTTTTGGTACGTCAGCTCAATTTCTAAACTTTGCTAATTAAATATGTATTTTTATGGTTTTAGAACACACAAATATTTTTATATTTTTTCATATTTTCATTCTGAATCACTTCAGACAATGCTTATACAGCTTCAAATTTGTGGTCATACCGGAAAAATGTGCTGGAAAAGGAATCTACAAGCTGTGATAGACTTGAAAATGATTTCTGAATAGTTGATAAAACTGAAATTATACAATATTTCATATCTTTCGACTGTTTTCAATGTATATTCAATGACGATCATATTCGATGGCGTCAACAAGCTTTTGCATTTTTGAACAATTTTGATTTTTTAGAGCTTGCTTCGCGTGAATTACGTTGTTATACCGATATGCGTTGTCGAAAAAAAAAAAAAAAATTCTACGTACGAATTAATTATATGATAACCTTTTGAGTTCAATAGCTCGTGATTATTTGTTTTTGTTAATTACATAGCTAAATACAGGTTATAATATTATTTCTTAAGCAATAAACGTTTGTTTCAAAAATCTTGTGGAAAAATATTACATTTAGGCACAAATAAATTTTAGGAACCAAGTTAGACATAGGATATTTGACCACTATTAAAAAGTGATCTCATTTCCTCGTCTATTTCCCAAAGATAAAATTTCATAAGCATGATTGTCGAAGAATAATTGCTTTAAAATGGCTAAAACTTCTCCTTGCCGTAGGATAAAATACTCGTCATTGCTGAGCGTGAAATGCGGAAGGATACAATTAGCATTACAAACCCTTGGCGAACGATCAACTCACTTTGGTTGAGAACGAATCAAATAGAAAATACCCAAGTTATCACAACTGAAAATTCAGTTTAAATTTGAGACACGAACGGGGGCAGACGATTAACTGAAGAGAAAAAATTTTCTATAAATTTGTATAATTCGTGTTGCTGTTACGTCGAAGGAAGCAATCATTTTTGTATTTTTGTCTCTGTGAATGTGTTTGTGAAATGACCATAGTTACCTACCTAGGTTAGAAATTGCCTTCAGTTATATTATTAAGCTGGACTTTCAGAGGTCCAACTAGCTGCTATTCTTCAAAGTTTTGAAACAATCAAATGCTGCTGGGTAAGACAATTTTTCAATAAAAATAATAGAGATTTCCCCAATGGGAAGTGTAGGAATGTTCTGCTAAAATCTTTTCCAATTATTAGGCCAAAGTTATTCAATCGATCTCTGATTTTTTATTTGGTTTCAATATAATATTATGAAATGATGAACCCAAAAGATGCTCTTTAAATTGATTAAAATTGTATTCTTCAACTTGCTAAGCAATATTCAAAAGTAATCATAGTGAGATAAAAATGTAACATAAGAAAAAAAAAGACGTGAATTCCACTGGGGCATACTCGTGAAGGATTGATGTGTAAACATAATAACAACGTGGTTGTGTGCATGCCCAATGCATTACGCATGCTTACAACCACACACCAACGGGTCATGTAACACACACAAATGAGAATTACAAATGTAAAAGTTAGAGTTACCGCGAATCTGAGATTGTAATTCTTATTTAGTCCCTACTGTAGATCGAGCATTAAGATGTTTACACATCAAAAATCCTCCATATCAATTAAAGTAACCAAAATAATCAGTAAGATAATGATAAACCGCATTTTTCTTATTGTTTTTTACATCTGAAATTTGTATTTCATCAAATTTTTCCAACACAATGGATAAAATATTTCTCATATTGAATCTTGATCTTGAAATCTCGATAGTTAGTAATTTGGCATCATTTTCTATACCTAATTTTATTAATGAATTGAAAATTTAGATATTGAATTTAAAATATGTTTTTTTACTTTTTAGTATATGGAAGTATACCTACTTTTATAATAAGTATAAGAGCTATTACCTGCAACTTTATTTAGGTATAGGTAGTTATCTATCTATGTTTACCTTCTTTCCTTATTTAATAATTTTTTTTAGGCCTAAATGTTTCAACAGTTGTTTCAATCAGATCCAAAAATATACCCACCCTACGATGTAAGTTACATTTACCCTTTTCTTATGCTACGAAAGGGTCCAAAAATTGATTTAATTCAAAATGAGCCAGAATTCTGTTGATAGTTGAATTAACTACGCCGTTTTAACCATTTTAAATCAACTTAAACTTGGCAGTTCACCACATGAGACTCTCATATTACTATCCGCTAAATTAAAGTCGACTTCAAAAGACTAAAATGGCGTAGTGACTTCAACAGTTGACAGAATAGTGCCCTAAGTAGCTGGCTAGTAGCTAGAAAACTAGCCAAGTTTTAATCAAGCTAAATAGAATGAAAATAAAGACATATAGAGGGTCTAAACTATTGGAAAATCTACGATTTCGTCAACTTTACTCAGGTCACTGATTGTTGTTATCGAAAAATATGAAGTATTATTTAAATTAATACCTATCCAAAACATGAAAGCATTTCTCGTAGGCTACCTATACGTAAAGCCATTAATGTAAAATAAAAGAAATGAATTTTTTTAATTTTCAGTCGAGTAATAAGACTTTTATAATTTTTCTTATACAGTATAGAGTTTGACTACCTTGGTAGTTAAGTTAAACTATCGTAGATAAGACATGAATTACTGATATGGTACATTTACCTTAACACTGATTTTTTTTTTTCCGATTTTTTCTATTCCGAAAAAAACTTGCAAGCGTTGTATTCAACAAATCGTCGAGTTACTCGTAACAGATTTTTATTTGAATATGATACAGCTTAGATACTTTACTCGATTAAAAAAAAATTGCAAATAAGTTGCAATAAAGAACCGAGTAAAAAAAAAAAAGAGAAAATTTCAAGAACTGTAGCTGACTTTTTTGAAATTTTTAAAATAAATCCATTTTAAAAAAATGTGTTTTACTAAAACTTTCTGTTTCTACATTTTGATTGGAAAATTATGAATATAAGGTACAGTAAGTAACTTACTCAAGATCGTAGCTAAGATGGAGAAGAGTAGATTAAAATCCACTCGACTCCTACAAAAATGTTCTCAATAGCTGAAACTGTTAATTTTTTATTCAAAAAAAATTTTATTTGCACTTTATAGCGGATAATTATTTAATAAAAGAAGATTTAAAAGAATAAAAAGTTAATTGGCTTCGGTATTTAACTCTTTAATATGCATAGGTACATTTTTTAAGGCACCTATACCTCACGGTAGAGATGTGTTGAAAATCCATCAGCTTTTCTCGAATAAGTTATCATCAACAACAATAATTAGACACGTATATAAGTGGATAGGCTTGGTGATCAAAAACCCTATGTTGATAGTATTCCGGACAGGGTCAGTCATAATCCATAAAGCTTTAAGCCATAAGCCAAACGTTTTTGACTAATTTAAGTCAGCCATAAGTTTAAGCGAATCATACCATAAGCTATAAGCCATCAGCATAAGTTATATTTTTTGGCTAACTTATGGAATTGACGTTTTTTTACATTCATTCATTTTTTTTAAATCTGTATTTATGAAATTTCCATTTTTCAGTTTCACAAATGGGAAAATTTAAATTTATGACACAAACTGTGAAGTGTGAACAATTGAAATCAAAAACATTGTGACGAACCAAGGTTGTTTTGAGAAATTTCTTGAATAAAATATTTTGAAGGTATAAGCTTAAGCCATAAGCTTAAACCAGTCACTGCCATAAACTATATTTTCAAGGTCATGAGCAAAAGCCATAAGCTTCAGCTTTATTGAATAGCTTATTAGCCTTGATTTAGGGTGCTTAAGTCTGATAATGTATAAAAACCTCAAAAATTTATTGTTCACTCTGTCAATATATCGGGTAATATTTTTTATAAATTTTCTATAGTTTTTGTAGGTGTGTTCTGCTAAGCTCAGCATAATTTTTTCGAATCATAAAAACTGCGTAATATTTTTTCTCATCTGTTTAAAATAACCAACACCATGAATATATGACTTTACAAATTACTTAAGCAAAAAAATAATAATAATAATAATCAAAAAACTAGCGTAGTAAGCCACGTTAGAAATTGTAGGTTTTCTTAACCAAAAAAATCTAAATAGGTAAATAATATGTAGGTCTACAATAAAAAACGGAAAATTTCAAAAATGTTTGTCAGCTTGGTAAAAATTAAGTTTAATGAAGTACCAAGGAAGTTCATAAAGAATTGTATTACGAGGTTATGAAAAACGAGCCCAAGTTATTATGATTGCTTAGTAAATAAAACAACTGCAAGTCTACTTTCCGCCAAGCTTCTTTGGTTCATCCGCGGAATTTATCTTTTTTTCTTAGGAATAGGTTTGGTTTCTTTAAATAACTTCTACGCAAGAACCGTTGAACCGACTGAAACCCAGTTTTGCAGAGTGTTAGAAATTAATTTATTCAATATCCATATCAAATTTCGTGAATATCGCTTGAAAATTACGCATTTTATAACCATTAGAACTCCAAAGATTGAACATAATGTATCATCCGACAGATCTGGACCAAAAACAATAGGGTTCATCTTTGTCAAGATCGGAGTAAGTGTGCCAAATTAATTTCATGACTATCGGATTAAAATGGAGTCCTGTATTGCGTTACATAGAAATGTAAATATGTTACGTACTAAGTCCAAAAATGTACCACCCTATATAGGATGGTACAACAATTTTTGCACAATATTACGATGGTGCAAGACATTTTGTACCAAGTCTGAAATTTCGGACTTTGTAAAAGTTTTTTTGTACCATCCTAGGATAGCACTGACATTTAATATAAAATGGTATTTTTTATGAATATTGTACAAGAGTAGTTGTACCAAGTCCTAAATGATCACTTTTCATAACATTTCCTGGAGAAGATAGCTTTCATATCTTTAGCTCTTCTTGGTTAATGAATGTAGGGGACAGTTTCATTCTTGTCTGCTTTTAAATCTTTGCGTAGGTATTATTATTTTTTTTTTAAACTGTTTATTTTTATTTGATTTGGTAAAATGCTGCACTCGAACTTCGAAATTTTGAGTTTTCACTTCTCAGAACTGGCTCTAAAACTAAAAAGTAAAACTGAGAACTAATTTTCAAACAGAGCAAGTTCATAATGAAAACTCTTGATGAAAACTTTCTAACATGATTAGAGCTTTAAGTTCTTTGTATTTTCATTTTTCTGAACTGATAATGACACAAGAACCATTAAACAGAACTGAGAACTAACATTGAAAAGATCAAGTTCAGAACTAATAATTTTGAATTTATCTGAAGCTCTGAGAAAAGAGCTTTCAAATAAAACAATAGGCAGAAACCATCTAAGAATAAACATTTACATGCGACTGAAATTTTGTGGAAATCAGTCAAGTGGGAGGAGCATGATGCTGCGACTGAAGAAAAAAAAAGCAACTTCATTTCATCACTAGGAATAAACGTACAAACCGTTAATTTATATTATTTCACCAATTATTCCTCATATTTGATGTACATATGCCACTACCCACTAGAGACCTACAAAAAAGTAATAGTGTAGAAATCACTGATTACCTTACAAAACGATGCGAGTACGTAATTGGAAAAATATTACTCGTATTGCCAGCAAACAAAAAACACAAGATACATACTCCGAAATACTATCTCCATAACAATTATACTCATATGAAATCGCCGTGAGTTTCCCCAAAGTTCTACAACAATAATGCCACGATGCGATGCTGATTACTTACTCGCATCGTTTGCTACACAAGTACGAGTACACACCGGTAATCGTGTTACTCGTCTGATGGGTATTTTGTACTTGTAATCACACGATGCCGTACATACTTGTGCAGGGCTCTACTACCCACACGGCCACATACAGACACAAAAAAAAAAGTTTTTTTGTCTCTGTAGGTTTTGTCGGCTCGGGGAATCGAACCTGGGACCTACATATTTGCCAGCTAAAAGCGGTGAACTTAACCGCACGGCCATCTCACCGCCGACTATAACTGGCAAATGTATTTTATATTAGACAGCGAATGGTGGTTCCCACACACTCCCCCCCTAGAGAGACTCAACACGAGTTGAACAACATTAGATGCTGTGGGAGGTTGGGCTGAATCAGAAACGCCTCTTATACCTATACACACAGGCTTATACTACCTATACGGGTTCTATTTCCACTATATAGGGCGCCATCTATCGGCGACTCAAGTTAGGAAGGAGAGTTGTGAGTTCCACCATGCACCACTAGGGTGCGTGCATGTCCAGCACACGTCAAGGGTCACCAGATGTAGGTTTTGTCTGCTCGGGGAATCGAACCTGGGACCTACATATTTGCCAGCTAAAAGCGGTGAACTTAACCGCACGGCCATCTCACCGCCGACTATAACTGGCAAATGTATTTTATATTAGACAGCGTATGGTGGTTCCCACAGTCTCCTCCAAAACAACAAATTCTACAGTGTTACCAGAAAAAAATCCAAAGCCAGTACAAGCCAAAGTGCCATGGAGCGGTGCTTCAAGGTTTAAAATATATATACACAGAAGTGTATGCCCCCTGTAGCCCAAGAAATAGAATTAAGATAATATTCTTGGATATTATTGAATAATACATCGATAATATTGTTTTTTGAAGCTCTGAGTTGAATATTATTGAATAATACATCGATAATATTGTTTTTTGAGGCTCTTAGTTTACATTTATAATCCATTTTTAGATTGAATCCCTCCTTGGCCCTCTGTGACCCCAAACAGGGGGTTAAGATAATATTCTTTGATATTATTGAGTGATATATCATTAATAATGTTTTTTGAGGCGCTGGGTTTAGATTTTCAATCCATTTTTTATCAAACCCCTTATTGAGCCCCCTGTGACCCCAAACAGGGCGTTGAGATACTATGCTTAGATATTATTGAGTGATATATCATTAATAATATTTTTTGAGGTGCTGAGTTTAGATTTGCAATCCATTTTTTGATCAAATCCATTATTGAGCCCCCTGTGACCCTAAACAGGGGGTTCAAATAAAATTCTTAGATATTATTGAGTGATGCACAATAAATAATGTTTTTTGAGGCACTGAGATTATATTTACAATCCATTTTTAGATTGAACCACTTTTTTTCTTCCTGTGGCCCCAAAAAAGGGATTGCAATTATATCTTCACTTATTATTGAGTGATTTATTAGGTATTGGATGCCCATGTTTTTTGAGACCAACAAAAAACAACAAAATTCAGTAAAACCACTTGCCCACCTTACTTGTAAGAAAAATAAGATTTTTGTATTTGTACTCAGAAACTTGTAAAACATTATAAACAATATATCACACAATAAAATGTGACAAGTCAAAATTAGCTACTTATATCTGAACCACTTTGGATCACATTAAAAGGAGTTGAATGAAGAAATACATGTCAAAATAAAACTTCAAGTCTAAAAAAATTACCAATAATGTATAACACAATATAATAGAGAAATTCAAAATTAGCCCCTTTCAGAGCTCCTGTGGGATCACATAATGGGTAAAATTAAGAAATTACGTCAAATTCAAAATCAGCAGCTAAAAAACTATTACGAATGATGTATTACACTACAAAATATGAAAAGTCAAAATTTCCTGTTGGGTGTCAAAAATGAATCAGATGAATAAAATAATGTCAAATTTGAACTTGTCTCAAGAAACATTACAAATGATGTATTACATAATAATATGTAAAAAAACAAAATTGGGCACTTTTATGATCCCTTGGGGTCAAAAAATGGATCAAATTGAAAAATTATAGACAAATTTGAACTCAGTACCTCAAGAAACATTACAAATGATATATTACATACTAAAATGTAAAAAAACAAAATTGGGCCCTTTTTTGAGTCCCTTTGGGTCAAAATATTGATCAAATTAAAAAACTTAAGGTCCAGTTTGAACTCAGTACCTCAAAAAATATTTTTTTAAAGCATAAATAAACAATATTATACCACCTTTGTGTTGAGTTGGATAATTTCAGTGTATATATGTTGAAAAGTTCCAAGAAAATGAATTTTTGGTCCATATCTGCTGCCCCTTTCTTATTTTTGGGATTTCAAGAAAAAAAAAATTAGATGTGATACTCAAGCACCCTCATACCAATTTTCAACCTTCTACCTCAGTGGGAAGTACAAAAAATAAATACAGATAGAAATCCAAACTTATTGAATCTTATTTACTTAGGTGATAATTTAGACTTTGAGCTTTCTGTGCCAAAAGTTTTCTTCGGTCCTGAAATGAAATGTGCGCCCACCCTTGCTTCAAAGTCATTTTTTAAAGTCAATTTTGTTCAGTAAATTTTCACCAAAAACCTACTTAAAAATGAAGTATTAATGAGATGTATTGAAACCAGCAACCTCTGATAATGCAAAATACAAAGATGTCAATTCTATGACATCACAACAACAGGGTGCTCATCGAGGTACTGTTTTTGGTGCAGCGCAACTT
The DNA here is from genome assembly GCA_011428145.1 of Ericerus pela. Taxonomy (NCBI): domain Eukaryota; kingdom Metazoa; phylum Arthropoda; class Insecta; order Hemiptera; family Coccidae; genus Ericerus; species Ericerus pela. The sequence continues at coordinate 1,873,509 of WOFM01000207.1, forward strand.
TGACAACTTATATCTTCCTTTCTATTTAATTTTTTTTTTTTTAAATTTCAGAACCTTCATTCACAGGCTTTAGACTATCTCTCCCATTAATTTCAAGTAATTCTGAGAGTCACGTCCGGTACCCTATTATGTACTTGGTATTTAACGTAAGCATAGGCTAATATTATGTGTATATTTATGAATTTATGTTAATACCTTCAAAAATTTCGTGGGGTCATGAAACGAAAAATGAACCTACCCTCCTGACCCTACGCCTTATTACCAGATCAATTTTAATATGTAGATTTCATTAAAAAACCTACATAAAAAAAGGCAAATATACATTGCGTTGGAAATACAACGAATGTATAGAGGTACCTTCGGTTAGTAAAACAAAAATTTAATGTCCCGTGAGCTAGACAGATGTTGCGGGGGAAAAAAAACCAACAAAAAAAACCCAACCAGTAAGGAAGGGAGTCACTTTCACTTTATTCACCAAGATTACTTCCTGGAATGGAAGGAGAAACTTGTTATTTTCCTGGTTCTACTTCTACGTTCGTTGTAGGTCAGCAGATTCAATCGCTTTGCTTGTTCGCTGGCATATTCGTACGTAAAACGTTGTTATTAAAGCATTAGGAGGAACATTGTTTGTCTAGATACAGGGTATATATACGCCATGTTTAAAACGTACGTCTATTTGCCACCCCCCACCGCCGCTCTCCCTCATGAGAAGACAAGATACAATGAAATAAATAAAAAACGAGCAGCGCAGCGGAGGCGGACGCAATACATATTATATTGTAGAACAGTACATACTCACACTTTTCTATTACTATACTATACCATACACACGAATATAGGTATATTGCCTACACCATGTCACCATTAATTCAGCTGCAAAAACCGTAATTTTAGTACGATAAATTTTTTTTTTTTAACAAAAAATTTTACGAGGATAATTTAAACCTGAAGAAATGCGAAAAACACAAACTAACTTTCAGTATCGTTCGAACGTTGCATTTCGGTGCGTCGCATTTAGTCTGTGGAAACCTTCTTCCTTCTTCTCTCCTCCCCTTCGTCTCTAACACGTTGTTCAATAGAAAGTTGAATCGTTTCTCTTCTGTTTATCATTCGTCAAGACTGCTTATCGGCTCTCTGCGTCTGTTATGTAATATCTCTTTATTCTTTTGAGGTACAGTATAGAATACCACATCGCACCACTACCTCTATACCTATACATACCTACCCACTACAGTAACTAATAATCTTTTGAAAGCGAAATCATTAGCTCATTTGGTGATGCTTGTCAAATTTCGTTTAAAAAAGTGTCTGACGTAAATTAAATTCGTTGGAAATTAGCAGAATATATTTGTGGCCATTTTTTCCATTTTGCATTTTTGGCACAATTTACCTCTGCCTACATAAAAAAAAAAAAAAAAAAAAAAAAAAACATGCTTTGTCAAAGTAATTTTCCACACTATGCACGTAGTAATAGTATATAGATACATTGTGCAAATGCAACATCATGTGAAAATTAATGAAAATGTCTAAAATATTCAAGATGCACGCGGATGCAGTGTAATATTTTGCGTTTAAATTATATTATATACTTGTTTTTTTCTCACATCAAATCACATTGAAAGTATTCGTATGTGTTCTCACTTTTTTTTTCTTCCTTGGTTTCTTTAATTTTTCTAAAAAACTAAAAAAATTAATTAACTGATGAACGGTATAAAATTATTTAAAAATGCATACGACGATCGGAATACTAAGCCACATTTTTCTCCGTACACATGTGCGATGCATCTCTGATCTTTTTCAAGGTTTTTCCTTTTACTAGAGATTACCGAGTGAAAAACGTGCATTTTTTTGATTTTTGGAGAATACAATTCTGAAACGAAAACTAGCTGCGACACATTCTAGAAAAATATGCATTTCAAATTTGTATTTTAATGTAATTTTTGCATTTACTCCATCAACAGCAGCTCATTATATTCTTTATGTACAAACGGACGAGGAAAGAGCTACTGTGAAAAATTTTTCTCTTTTTCTACCCTCTTCGTACAGTACGATTCTTGAGAAACTCGAATATACGTATATATATGCACTTTGCTGAAAATGTTCAATAGAAAATTTTTGTAACGATATTTCTTCCAGTTGACTTAAGAAAATTAATTAAATTACGATAAAAAATTCAAATCTCTCATTATATTGTAATTTTTTTATTCGGCTAGGAGTTAACGTGTCGTAATCGTACACGTGTTTAGAAAAAAAAATAGCAATAAAAAATACAGAAAAAAGTAAATAAAATTTAGCTTATGGGTACAATTATTTATGAAAATGCAGCAGGTACTTGGTTCAAAAAAAGTTTGATATTTAGTTATACATATTTAACAATTTATTCACAGTTTTTGACAGATATAGGGACTAGCGTAGAAGTTTTTGATGATTGTTTCAATAATAAGAAATATTGCACAGGTATAAAGAAAGAAAAAGTATATTACATAGATACTTACAGAGATTAGTCATATGAGATGAGCAGAACAGCGCAGAACAGTGGTCATTTTCACATCATTCGAATCTCATTTTCAAAGTCGTAGATAGCTCGATTGTAAAGAGGGTCCACATCTGACCTCCCCCCCGGGTTACAGTACCTCTATTGTTACCATCACCACCTCCACCAATAAACACTCATTATTTTTTTGCGTTAAGCTTTTTTTTTTCAGAACAAAGGGGGATCCAGACCCCCAGGACCTTCTACTTATGTACGCCCTTGATCATTTTTCTACCCCCATCCATGTTGATTCTTCTTTTGGTTAATGGGTACACGAAAACACGACCGCAGCAAATTACTTTTTGGGGGTAGGGGGGAAGTAAAAAATTGCCTACTGAAACACTTAAAATTGTCAGAATTTAATCAACCCTAAAACATCATACGATTTAGTCAGCTATAATAAACAACTGGTATAATTTTTCTAACTGACCAAAAGTTTTCCATTTTGGAGGGGAGAGTACCTTTCATACTTTCTTAGCTGAGTCTCTGGCATGCATCAAAAGGTATTCAGCAAATGCTCGGATAAATTCGAGTTCAAAGTATGAACGTATTCCCTTTCGCTGAATATCCATCGTGGTGGACCTACAAATAATATGGTATAGCCTATCAAAATCATTTTTCAAAAATGTATAAAGAAAAACAACGACAAAAACGAATTTGGCCAAAATAAATTAATAATAAAATAAACGAATTACTTTTATAAATAAATTACAGCCCGATTTTGGGCCTCTCGCTTGTTTTACCGATGGCTGTTTTATCGTATTTCCGCCGTATTGCGATCACGATTTTAGGCGTCAGATAGGCAATTTGCACACTGTACTTACCTTCTCTACTTTACACACAGATCAGCGTCTCGTCGTTATCGAAAACAAACTTGAAACACAAACGAGTGTATTTTGCTTTAACTTTACTCCTGGAAAATTTTAATTATATTAATTGTTCGATTATTTCATTAGGATGGAAATGAAGAAACGAAAAATGGTCGGATTAATTTTCGATACAACCTAAGTACCGGTGGCAAAATATGAAAATAATACAGTTTGAAAAATAAATATTTACGAGCTCGAAATTATTCAAAAAGGATTGAAAAAGAACGATAGGATAAAGTTTCTGCTTAACTGGAATCAAATTAGTCATTTTCAAAAACTCGACGTGACTTACATAATAATATATGATTGGTCCTATTATATGGTTCGTTGAAGTATTATTCTCTTTTTCGTCGCTTGCATTCTGCATTTATTGTGAATGAACTACTATAAAATACAAAACGGACGATCAAAATTCGTGACTTCAGGCCTTCATTACTTTTCTGCGGGATAAAAGATCATAAAAACAAATCCACAGATGCTTGTGCTTCAGAGAAAATATTCAATATTAGCAACATTGTTCAAACTTCTTTTCAACATAAACGCTAAATCTACAGCCACAGATATACGTATAACCGAAATCATATAATCATGAAAAATGAAGAAATCGAACTTCAAAATAATACTCAGCCTGAGGCAAATTTCATCTCAATGGATTCGCTGGTTACAGAGAAAGGGTAGGCTGCATCACACTTCCGCGCCTGATTATCTGTACTAACTTATTATTAGGGTTATATAAAAATTTCAGAAACTGAAATTTGTACCGTCTTTCACGAACTCCTTCATAATTTCTGTGAAAGAATTGTCTTTTTTACATAGGATTTTGTAAGAATTACTGAATGCAACGTAAAAGTGCAAAATTATTTGTGTAGCCTAAGTATTAAAGTATAATACAGTTATAAAAATATAGTTAATCGAATTTTGATTACTTGACAGTACTTGCAACTTGATAAAAAAAAAATTTAAACCCGTTTCTCTCAGAAAACACTTTTTGCAAAAAAGTTATTTTTTCAGGCATAAGCTTATGTCAATAATTTCCATTAGGTGCATAAAAATGGAAAATTTTGTCAAAACTTCTCAAAGATGATCACTGAGCAAAAAAAAAGGTGAAATTCGAGAAAAGAAAGATAAAAGTTTCGATCTCTTCACGTTAAATTTTTTTTTTCGAACTGGACTTCAGATATGTGGCTATTTTACAGCATTGAAGGATACAATATGCGATGTCAAATTGGTGGAAGAGAGTGGTTGGAATCTGGTGGCCAATGGTCTATCAGGATGAATTTTTTAATTCCATTTTGGAGCACCAATAGAAACGAACCTAAAATTATACACTCGTCATTTTAGGTTGAGAATATGCCAGTGGCCAGTCTTGAACTTGAACGACCATTCAATTACAAAGCCAAGCACCTAACTATCTAACCACTACTCCATGCCAACCTCTACTTTTGACATGGATAAATACATGTTCAGTGAAAATTACTACGACAAACATCGGCTACAACATACAAAATGCCTGGTCCTGACAGAATTCCATCAACTTCTATGTCAAGGAAAATCGGCTACGACAAACTATTGGCTACAACAAACGGATTTGGGTGCCAAATGAAGCCAAAAAACCGGCTACAACAAATTAATTCCCCTGTCCCGTTTTAATTTCCTTCATATAACAAAGCACTTTTTCTATCCAATCCCAATATTCTTCTAGTAGTCACTTTTTTGCTTCTTAAAATTACCATATACAATTTAATCAGCGTACAACTGCATTTTAATGGCCAGTGAGTGTAAAAATTGATGTCCTAAAATGCATTGTTGATGATTGGTACTGATCAATTTGCAACCATCGTTATTTTGTAGGCCGAAACATCCATTAGAACCTGGTGACAGCAATTTGTTCGATGTACCCAGCTATCGGCTGCGACAAACTCCCGGCTACAACAAACAAATTTCACAGTCCCTTTGTAATTTCTAGTACATATATTTTTTGCATAGGCACTCGGCGAGTACAATTCCTCGTATACAAATGCATTCAGCTCCATTTCCGAGAGAGGCACGCAGCGTATGGTTAATGGAAATATTTTACTCGACATATTGGTTTCGGTAATCGTAAATATTTTGTATTTTTCGAAACCAATTTACGAAAGAAATCGAAGAAAATAAAAAAAAAAAAATTTTTTTTTGCGAATAAACTTTCGATTTTTCTTACGAAATGACGACATTTTACATCATACTCATTAGTCGAGCGATAAGGTCATTTTCCGCGTGGTTAGGTAGGGTAGGTACAGCAAATGTGTATGAAAACGTATATACGTATAAAGCCATAGGCTATCTTTTGTAACGATATTTATGGTATACCTTACCTTTTCCCAATCAACGAATGGTTTTCGAAAATAAAATTTAACGAGCGATAATTTTCTAAAATGAAAATATGAAATAAATAAGTATATATTAATGACGTATGAATGTAGATATTAAGAAAAATTTAGAGTTACGAAGAAAAAAAGAAAAAGAAGAAGAAGAAAAAGAAGGAAGGAAAAAAAAGAAAATTATCGCCGACCCCATTATATATCGATATACGGATGATGGTGTTGTACTTACGGTACACACAATTGCGAGACTTAGGCGTGTGCGTGCGTCTATGTGTATGTATAGGCCTATACCTGCGTATACGTATACTGTAGAATATAGGTACCTACATGTTTATTTTCGGATGATGTCGATAGTGACGATAATTGTAATAATACTTCGTAATAGTACAAGGCCACCGGGGCATCCCATGTAAACGATGTCGAAAGTGAGACGCAGACCAGCACCACGTCTGCTCCAGGTACGGATTTTTACTTCGTGAAGGTGGTCCGAAAAGAAAGTGACAACAGGTAGCCTCTCTATACTATATAGTCTCCGGTTTGTAAATCGACGTGTACTTACGTGTGTGTGTGCGTGCGTGTGTGTGTTTGTGTGTGTGTATTCACGTATATAATGCATATATAAAGTTTTCACTTTCACGACTACCGACTGAGTCATACACAGAGGACGTCGACGACGACGACGAAGCTTCAGAAGAACATTGTGGGCCAAAACCATCGAAAAAAATAAAATAATGGTAAAGAGAGGAAGAAGAAGAAATTGAAGAAAAAAAAAAATTTAATAAAAAAAATTAGAAAGAATGGAAAAAAAAATAAAAAATAGGTACGTAAGTCGTAACTTGTTTTCATGCGGTACACCACTTTCCCCTTTTGTAAGTAATACTTGTCTGTCCTGGCGGTGGTGGTGGTGGTGGTGGTGGTGGTTTAGTTTAGTTTAGTTTAGTTTTTTTTTTCTTTTATATTTTTCTGAACTCACTCTCTTTTCATTTCAGATACAACCTATAGATACGACTTTCTGGTTAGCCAAAATTGAAATTATAGTCTGTACTTCAGACAGAACAGCAAACCAAATCTGGAACGATAGTTGTTTTAATTTCTTGCTCGTTTCCGTTTTCTCCCCCATTCTTTTTTTTTTTTTCCCCATCCATATTTTTTGCGGTGATAGTTGCCTTCTTATCGTATCGGAAAATATGTACAGCTATATCAACGTTCTCCATCGTTACGTACTAAATCAGAATACTTTCTTGTAGGGGGGCGAGGTTGATGCGGCTTCAGTCCACTCATCCAAAACAAATAATGTTCCTAATCATTCTACATGGGGTGGCCCGGATTTAGGAGTGTGGAAATGGTTATCTGTACCGTGGGTTCCCACAAAAATGGAGCCTTCCACTAACAAAAAAACAAAACAAAAAAACGAATAATTAAAACGAAAAATTACAATTTTGAAAACCTAATGCTGTAACATATGCATTTAATGGAGAACATTGATTTTTTGTGGTTGGGTGGGATGGGTATAAAGTAGAAAACTCTCCACATAAGTAGCTCCCCGAGCTCCTACGAAGTAAAGTCGGGGCCTAAGCTTGAGTAATACTTCTCGTATAGGCACCAAGGATAAATATTGCAGGAACTTGTAAGGGTTAGAGCTCCATTTCCTGGTTCGCCAGAGGATTGCTGGAGAAAAATGGCAAGTTTTAGACAAATGGGAATGTCTGTACACCGCTCTCGACAAGCGAGGGTTCGATTTATGTGAAAATTTTCTCAGGCGTGGCTTATACAATATTGAAAAGGTTGTGATTAGGGAAAACAGAGTGTCTTAAATTTGTAGATGATGATGGAAAGGAAGAGATGGTGTTATTTGGTGACTGGCAAGACAGCGTCAAGAATGATACTCACCATTGGTTGATTTAGTGTAGCACATGATGCACCAACAGAGGAGAGTGAAGGTGGATTTTCGTGCGTAGTAAATACGGAAGTATTGATGGGCACGAAAGGAAGACCTAAACCAAGACGACATCTGATCTTAGTTTTAAAACGTTGGTCCTGGTCTTATAAAGACCTGGTCTTCAGGTTGGTCTAACGTACTAGCTTTTTCTGTTATTGATGGCTAAACTTACTATATTCCAGTCATTCCAAAATGAACAAATAATCTGAGCATACCACAAATACAAGTGAATTATCGACTAGGAAGAATAACATAAACACTAAATAGGTACCTATTTGAAATTACGAACTTTTTTTTTTTTTCATTTTGTTCATATCTTGTCTCAAGTTTTACATTCAACCCTGGCGTTACACAGTCGTTCTCTGCCTTAGTCGTGGTCTTGCACTTTCTACAAGACCACGATCTTAAGACTAAAACCAGTTTTGTTCATCACTCTCTGGAAAGGAAAGTGAGATTAGGGATACTGCATTTAATGTGGTGACAAAATGGTGCAGACTAAGCAGATGTTCAACTAACGCCGAAGTACTTACTAATTTCTAGGAAACAACAACAACCAGTTTAAACCCAGTTCCTCGGTTCATTATACCTTCTTCACAGGGTTGCCAGATAAAAGCGAAAACAAAATATTTGCATAGGACTCTACCATTATGGAGACCATCAAACGTAAAATTTTTGCAAAAATTTTCACAAGTGTGGCACAGTTCTTATCCATGTGTTATCGAAGCAACGTACTTATGTTTTTTTTTTTTTTTTTTAATGATGAGTGGGAGACTTTAGCTCCTTCAGCACAATTTTATTTAAAATTCCATAAAATATTTGCGGACGCTGTCGCCATTTTCGTGGCTAGAAACCTGAAATGAAAATGAACTATTTTTCTTCACTCAAAAACATAGCAAAATATTCAAAACTAGCTTCTAAATCCAAACGTGTCTGGAACTCTCAGGAAGTGAGACGGTGATTTTTCACGCAGGCGATGATCTTCCTCGGTGTACCCAGTACCGGATTTAGGTTTTTGTCGGCTGTAGACGAAAAATTCTGCCTTTTTTTCTTCAGTGATATTAATTTAGACATTATTTTTCTTTAGAAATTTGAATAAAAAATTGAAAAATTTTCCACCCTAAAAATCTACCGTTTGTAGGCAGAACCTTTACAGGCTAATGGAAAATCCAGCACTGGTTGTACCCTTTGGTTTCGTCTGGCCTACTTTTCGTAATTTGATGAATGAAAAAAACAGTAGATATTATTTTCTAAAGTATTATGCTTTTTTTTTTACATGCTTTTTTTAACTCCATTTGGGAACCGAATTTAGACTTTATTTTTGGTTTGTTTGTGGATAGACCTGTGAGTAGTTACTGAGTTGGCCACTAGAGTATTACCAAAGTGCTAGGATCACAGTTGCAGGTTAGGTCACTGCTTTTGCGTGACTGCAATAGAGTTCGCTAGGTTTCACTTCAAAGGTTTTTATCACTATAATAAAATTACAAGCCGGTTGAAATTAATTTGTTTTTCAAAATTTTTTTTCAATATTATTTCACCAATATATTCCCTCATATTTGATGAGCATGCGCCACTGGCCACACACATACACGAAAAAAAAAAATCGCAGTTTCCATCGAAACAACAAATTTTACATTGTTACCCATATGCCGGCAAAAATTTTGAGCTGGTAAGAGCCAAAGTGCCACGAAGTGGCGTCTTGGTGCTTGTACTCTTAAGTTTATTTTTAAAAACTCATTTTTAACATATTATTTTTTGTTTTCTTTTTTCTCAAGAGTTTACCTAGTCTATTAATATTATTAAAATTTCGAAACATTGTGCCGATGAAAGTTTTATCATAGTTAATCCATATACCTAAGCTCTGCGATGAATATTGAAGAGTGGTGTGTGTAGAAGGTTGCAAGTTTGAGACCAGCCATTGTACATTCCTAATCTAAAATGGTGGCGTATTTGATTCGGTTCTATTGGTGCTTCCAGTAAGCGATTGAAAAGTTAATTTTGATGGTCCAGTGGCCAATATGTATGATGACGCATTTCCTCCACCATTAGAAATCAAATATATGTCCCAGACACTGGGTAAAATAGCTTTGTATCCTAAAGCCCAATTAACAAAAATAAATAAATATTGACATTTCTATGAAATGTCAATAACCGTGCGATCTACGAATGCACCTACCTAATAATTACTTCGCGTATTAATGTATACAAAAGAACTTTGTTTTATGTGCTTTCAAAATTACAAATACTAGACTTGGAACCATAGATGACTGAGAAAGGAATTAAATTTAATGAATACGAACTCGCCATCTCAAAAAACCCTTTGACTATAATTATATTACTACGTATGGACTGCTGAAACTGATAAAAAAGTAAGGACAATACCTCAAGTATAGCGAAAGGAATGGCTAGGGTGTAAAGGGCACGTGCACTACTTTGATTAGTTCGTCGTTAGTGGGTTAGTAATGAGAACCGTAGCAGATGATATCTTCACTTTTGTTTCTCTACTTCCTAGCTAGTCTGGCAGTCCATACGTAGTAACGTATAGTCAAAGAAAAAACCTTCCAAAATAAAAATTCAACTTTAGAAATGAATCGAAAAGAAGCAATTTTTTTTTCCTTCTTAGGAGTCTACTCAAAAAATTTTCTCGAAAAATTCTAGTTTAGTGTAAAGTGTTACAAAATATGATTCAAAATTGCTAAATGCTTGGATTCTTTTAGGTAAAGCTATTTCCAGTGAACCTAACTAAATTAGTTGGTACCTATATGATCAAATAATAAATATTTTCTGAAAAAAATCAACGACCAATAAAAATAAATAAATTGGGTTATTAATCTTGGAAATAGCTACTAATTTTCAGAAAAACCATCATACACCATTTTGATTGGTTGTAATATTTAGATTTGTATAATATACATATATTATTTCCTATTGATAGCTATCGATAGGTAGTTGATGCATCATTTGTCATAACAAACAACTACATTTGTCATTAGTGATGCATACCTAATATCAATATTTTTTCCTATTGATAGCTATTGTGGAATATCTTGTTGTGAAAGAATATTCACACAAGAAGGTAATCAACAGATAACTGCGTGTTCTGCCACTTCATATGTACAAACATAGAGGTAAGCCAAAACCTGGGCAAACACTGGCAATTTTAGAGCCAGTTTGGATGGTTTATATAGGGGCTTGTTTACACACACATATACACACATATGTAGTAAATATGTACATTTGCGTATATGGGTGGTTTGTCATTTCTTGTAGAGATGAAAAATTTTGGACCGGTTCATGAACCAAATTGTGACATCATTGTAATTGTTTGATTAGTCACGGTTTGGTTTTCCTACATTACTTGCAACTTGCAAGCACATATAAGTAATTATGTTTGAAATCATTTTGTGCTTTTTGTTTAATGTCATAAAGACGAATATTAACCAGCCTTTTGGCAGTGACTATCGTCAGTGATTCGAACCCTTTTCCTAATATGAGTAATGTCCTCACAGTTATCGATAGTAATTCTTCAATAAAACTATCGATACCTAGTTTATGCATCACTACTTATAATTTGTACTGGTAGGAAGAAAATCAATGTACATACAATTTTTTTTTTCCATTTCACGAAGATGAAAACGGATATAATATAAAAAGTTTAAGCGTCATAATATGTAAATTTATTCTCTTAACGATACAATTTTCTGGTATACTTGTGCTTCTTCATTTCCATTAGGTATCAAAAATAAATTTCACATTAAAATACGCTTGAAAAAAAAAGTAGACATGAACATACACAGCATGTGGTTGAATGATAGTTGCCTCCTATAGATTATGCTCTATGATGAATGGGAATTTTTTTCAGTTGGCAAAATAAGGGAATGTGGAATAAGATTTATTTATTTCATTTTTTCATAAAACTCAACCATTTTTTACAAGCTTTTATCAGTTACCTATAGAGGTATTTTGTCTTTATTTTCTATATTGTCGGTAATTTCCGCAGACTGAAAGATGTGCCGAGATACACCCACGAAAGGCTTTTAAGGGGCCAGAACCTTCCATTTCTGGAAAGAAAAAAATCATAATATTTGGTAGGCAGGTACCTCAATTATTAGATTCAAATAGCATGAAAACAACCAAAGTTTAATGATCAACTGAATTTTTTTCCCTCACAATTCCTTATTACTCTGAGGAACTCAGGGTTACCTACATTGCGGATAATGGAATTAAAGTTGTCAAATTTTATCAAATGCTTACAACGTTTTTCTCTTTGTTAATATCCTAGTAATTTTTCCCAGTTTTTTATTTTAATTTTGTAGCAGGCATAGGTACGCATTGGAGTCCCACACAGCAGCCTTCATTAGCTAGTTATAAGAGTGGGGAGTTTGGGGACTATAATATCGAAACAATATGTAGTATTCGTTTAATATTTAAAAGAACGGAGAAAGATTTAAAAAAATCTAGAACCCATGTATGAAGACGTACCTGTTTCTATATCGTTAATACTAAATAATTTAACTCTTTAAAATGCGTTGCTTGGATACAAAATGATTAAAGATCAATGAACCAACTAATTTTCGAATAGAACCACCTATGAATAAATTCGAAGTGTTTAATATCGTTTCAAGAATCATTTGTGGTTCAGTAACCAAAAAAAATAATGCTCATTAGGCCAAAAACCAGTGAAATCAACTCATTTTCTGCTTTTAAAACGTTTTTAGGCTGAGAATAAAGAAGAATTTCGTGTGATTACGAATAAAAAGTGTTACGTTTTTAGGTCAGGATTGATGTCACAATTTATCCTCCAGTCCAAATGCTGATGACATCATTTTTAAGGTGAGTGTAGTTTGCTTGCATCAGAAATGTGAACAATATTATTATATTGCTGCCTATAGTAGGTACCTATTAAGAATAAAATTTTGTTATCATTCAAATGACTTTCTAAAGTTTTCTCAAGGAGGTAGATAGAGAAGTAAAATCATTCGGCAGCTTTCTCAATTTTGGTGTTTAACTTGACATGTGTAGTATACAATAATATCATTATTACCGATGCTACTCTTGTTGGGGATTTTCTTCTTTTATTTATTCACATCTAAAACCATGTTGGATGGTACTTTAAATACCGTTAGCATCATATGATAACATTCGAATATGAAAAATCATCGAGTTAAATATATCTATACGAAATCAGTGACGATGAAAAACTTACTTGTAAAAATACAGTTGCTGCTTGAGACTCTCACTAAAAAATATTTTGTTCAATACGCGCCCACACGAACACCTTCTCACTGACTCGTTCTTGAAACCTTGATCTCGAACCATTTTTTGTTTTCCTCTTTTTTTTTCTTTCATCAAAGATCTATCTTGAAACTTTCTAATTCGAATTCGTTCTCTTTATTGTATGAGCTACTGTGGACAATGCGACAAAACTTAATAATAAAAAGTTAAAATTTATAAGATGACTGGCACGATTTGTTCGTGGTACCTATACGTGTAATTTTTTTTTTTTTTAATTGAACAAAGTAACAATAATACTACATTAACAAGCTTTTTTTTTTTTTTTTCGTTATTCACACCATATTATATGCTCGGTACATATATTATTTAATTTAGGTTGATCTTAATGTGAATAAACCAACCTGAAAGGGTTTTTCGAAAAAAATTACAGATAGGTAGCCTACACTTTCATTAAAATATTCACAAATAAATAATTTAAAATACCTATAATAAAAAGTAATTAGTTTGATAATCAAAAGTTTTCAATCGTATTTTATAAGACATTGATGAAGATTAAGTACTTACCTAGACGTTTATATTTTTATAAATTATAGATAGTAGAAACCTGAGAGAAAGGAACCATTAATTTGGGTTAAATTCTTGTTAACTGTAATTCTCTTCTTTTTTTTTTTTTCAGTTTGCGAAAACTTTGAGATGAAAAATATCAAAAAATACAATTATCTTTCCAAAATATGAACGCTTGTGAATTGTTATAAGACAATCCCTCTCAAATTGAAAAAAAAAAAAGTTAGAATCGTGAAAATATGGACTTAAAGTCGATCTAAACTTCTCTCATAAGCAATTGTGGACAGTGGTTAATACAGGGGAGAACTGAGGAAATTCAAGAGAGAATGAAGAAAATAAAATGGAAAAAAGTGGAAGTATGACACAGTATCCAAATAAAAACCGTCAAATTTCGTTGAAGAACGAAAAAAAAAAAAAAAAAAGGTCAAATTCTCAAAATTATTGGCATTTCTTCCTCCCAAAAAAATAATACCCGGTATTCGCCACTAATAATGAAAAGAAATCTACTTTGAAAAAACTAGACCTTAAAATATCGAAAAGTTAATTAAATTATAATCTAAATTAGGTACTTAATAAGAAAAAAAGTACTCGAGTTATACACCTACCTACTTACTTAGGTAACAAAATAAATTTCTGTAGTAGGTAATAAAAAAATAAATTTATAAACGAAGAACCGAAGAAACTTTTAATGTAGAATTTCAAAATATTAAATATGTTTAAAAAAAATTAAATTTAGAGAATATTCCAGTCAATGAAAAATTCATGGAAATTTAAAATTTACAATTTGTACCAAATTCAACACGAAAATTTTCGTCGCTAAATTTCAGATTTATAAGAAACTAACTATTTCATTGATAAATAATGAAGAATGTCGAAGTTATTGTATTGTCTCACCGACATTTTCTCATGAACAAATCAATACTCAACACTCGTAAAAAATATTTTTCGAATTAAATTTTCAACCAAATTAAACTTGAAAGTTTTGAAAATATACGGTAACTATATTTATACCTTCAAAAATTAAATAATCAACTATTTTGATCTTAAACATTTTCAGAAGTTATTTGTTTTTCATTTGACCATCTTGAAATTTGAATCTTCGTAATATTGCTTGAAAACCTACCTAGGGTGAGCAATGAAAATTTTTATTATATTCAGTTCCACTTTGACAGTGGTCTTATCTCCTGACTACCGGTACCGGTACACCATTTATCATCTATTAAAAATATTAACTTTCTACACCAATTTTTTTAAATATGTCGCTCACCAGCTATCTCCATTCTGAAAAAAAGCTACAGTATGTTCAGAGCGAAGCCAAAGAAATGAAGACAATAGACATCATCGACCTTCAAATTGTTTTTCAAGTTAGATACACGTTTTTCTTCATCTTTTTACGTGTTTCAGAACATTTTCAATGTTCTAAGTATTACCACTATGATAAATGTGATAATTTACATGCTATAGCTGACTTTTCGATGCAGCTTAGAACTTATTTTCTCGTCAATTCCATAATTCCATTAAATTCAAATTCATGGAAGTAGCTTGAGTTGTCAATCAAAAGATGGTGAAATGCAGAGCGGTGCACTCATAATATTATGAAAGGTCAGTAAAACGATGTTTGAAGAACAAATTGTCGATGTTTAGCGAAATTTGATCAAAAACTCTGCTTGTTCATAGTTGAGAAATATAGGCCCATATTCACAAACGTCGCTTTAACCTCCCTTCACTTAAAATTCACTTAAAAATGACTTTCGGCACAATTTTGTATTTAAGATGTGGTAACATTTTATTTTCACTTTGGAACTCTCATAAGAGATACAATGTTCCCACATTTTGAAGTACAAAATTATGCTAAAAACTTTTTTTAAATGAAGTTTAAGTGAAGGGAGCCTAAAGCAACGTTTGTGAATATGGGTCGTAGACTTGAATGTTTTTGAAGAATTGGTGCGAAATACAAATTTTTTTCACATCGATACGTATTGATATTATGTCGATATTTCCCTATAGTTTCACATATTGATATCTAAAATATCGATATTTTCTCCCAAATGTTGTTGAGACCACCAATCCTTCTCCCCTCTCACTCCTGCAAACACACAACTATCTATAAATTTTACATCTTTGTTCATGGCCACACTGTAATACCATTTCTGCTTTGACTATACAGAATTAACATGGACTGCTATTTGATTGAAAAATACGTACAAAATTTCGTTATCAATTGCCAAGACATAGGAGGAAAAAGTTAGTCGGGTTGGGTTGATAATGATTTCAATGTTCTTTGCGCGGTAATTTTGTTTAGAATAGAAATTATGAAAATTTAATTTAATACCATAGAAAATGCTTCTACTTATTACTTTCTCGTTAATAAAAATTTAAAAATATAATTAATTCAGTTCAACCTCAAATTTCAGTAATATTTTACTGTTTTACGATTCCTTATCATACCCGACCCAACTATCTTACATCTTCTAACGTCATTCTTATCACAAATAGCAGTCCATGTTAATTCTGTATAGTCAAAGCATTTCCACCGCTCATTCGTTTATCTTAGTACACCTTTGTTTATCTCACTCAAACTGTACTCACTCTTATATTATGTGATTGATATAAAATACACACGCTTCAGAGACGTTACTTTGGCTAATTGTTTATTTCACATTACTAAATTCTTTCTTCATCAGTTCTCATCTTCTATAAATGTCGATACATATAAATATTTTTCGCACCTCTAGTTCAAAGTGAAGCATGTATTAAACAGATCAGAGAATGAGTTTTGGCATATGTTTCAGGTTAATATCAAATTTTAGAGGCTGCAAGTCAGGGAACAATTTTGGACAAAGACGTGAATAAGAAAATCCTGGGAATCTGGGAGTTCGGATCCATCATACCCCGAGAAAAAACTTGAAAAATAGCGTCTTTCTGGCAGCGGTGCTGCTGCTGTGGCATGAAGAAAGGGAATGGAGATCAGAAGAGACGAAAGAGAAAATTTTGAATCCCCTTAATACACATTGGAACTATCTACGTCCTTGATACTGAGACTAAGTGACCCAGAACTAGGGCTATCACTCAGTATACTCGTGTCTGAGCAATTGGGTCAAACCATTGTTCAGATCAAAGTTTCGTTATAATAGATTATATAGGCATTCTGGCTCTCAAAAAAAAAAAAAAACGACAGAGAGAAATCTAAAGAGATAGAGAGAAAGAAAAAAGGGTTGCCGTTAAGTGATGAGCCATGTATCATCTGTATGACATATCTAGGTATATATATATAAAGTATAATACATACTTACATACATATGTTTGGCTGAACTTTTTCTATTAAATTCAGCACCATTTTCGATTTATCGATTTTAGTTTACAAATCACCAATAAAAGGCCGCTGTTTTACGTAATATGAATATAATTTTCTTAATTTTGACCACAGAGAGATACTTGTCAATGTTCCCTCCTCCCCATATGTTTGTTCAATTGCCGAGGACCTAAGCTAAACCACGGTTCTTAGGTGAGAAAAATTAATTAAATGTACGTTCAGGAAGTCGTCTTTGAGAGAATGTCGAAACAATACCGCGTCTACTACAACACTTTTTTTTTCTTTTATATTTGCCAACTTTCAAGAACTTGAAAATATTCTACGCTAAAAAAAAAAAAAATAAAAATAAAAATATGAGAAAAAATTTCAAATGCGCTGGAAACAATGTTGTAGTGCCGTGTATCAAAAAAGAAAACGTTTTCCAATGTTTGTTCTTTTTAAAAACTAACGTGAAAAAAAAGAGAAAAACGAAGAAAGAAAAAATAAATAAAGGAAGTTTTTAAATCGTTCAAGTGGGTATGTAGTAATAATTGGACACGGGAAAGAAATTCTTATGATATGTCTGTAATATCCTGAGAATTGTCCATTATTCCGAGACACACGAAGAGATACCTGAACAGATAACACAGAAGTAGGTTAGTCGTTCATGTGTGGGGGTCTTTTACGACACACACATACACCGTATATTTCTCCTTCCTTTTCAACATTAAAAAAAAAAAAAACAAAAACAAAAACAAGAAGAAAAAAAAGAGTGAAAGTTGTAACCACTTTCGCTTGTATAATTCAACCTTCCTTCCGGGATTCAGCCTTCTGTAGTCAACTCGCTCCACTGCTTCTGTTGTATTAACAAAGAAAAAAAAAAAAAAAAAAATTAATCAAATCTGATTCGGACGTAGTAGGTATTTGGAAATAATCAATTCGTTTTCGGTAAACAATTAAATTAAAATTTAAAAAAATGAGCTTATAATAACACTTATGAAATATTATGAAAGAGCCGCGCGGTGGATTATGATTTACCCGAGTGATTCTTTGCTTTAATATGGGTTTTGGATTGAGTGGCGAATAAAAAAACAATATTACTCGAGTCAGATTTTTCACGGTTGAAAATCATAAAATGAAGTAGGTAATTTACGCACATATGACTCAAAAAGTGTCTCAAAAGTTGCTAAACTCTCTACATTTTGAGCCACAGGCGGCTAAAAAGTGGCGGATAGAACGAAATAAACGATAACAAGATGTTAAATCATCTGTTTTTGAACGAAATTAAATTTTTAGGGGCGTCACCAGGTTTCGAGGGGAGGGTGGTTGGCTCCCATTACTCCATCAGCTTCACTTCGGCTTCCAAGCTACTCGATATGTTATTCAACAATTGTTGTGATCATATGCAGAAAGCCGAAGACTTCATCTCTTGCTGAATAATAAAGAAACTTGAAGGAGCAATATCAGCCAACGAAGATGTGAAAGATTTTTCGAGCGAAAGCGAAAGTATTATTCCTCCTCCATTAGGTTTGCATTGGGTTTGGCGTTCCGGAAGTGATTTAAATTCGTCGATCAACGAAAAAAATAACTGTCTATGCGATGATTCAAATCTCTAAATGTTTTTGATTAAAAATTTCAACAGGAAATCTTTTTCCATCAAAAGTTATTCGATTTTATCTTTTTAAATGAGTGAAATAAATTTAACAAGTTATCTACTTATTTACAAATAAATAAATAAAAAAAAAAAACAAAAAAAAAAATAGAATATTAAAAAAGAATAATGTCAGTTTGTTCCCACAATGCCCAGAAATTGGTAACGAATCGAAGGTTATTTTCAATATATTTCGTGGTTGGTAAAATATTAAAAATTAGATTACGTGTGTCAGCTAATTAACGTTATTATTACAAAAATATTTTGCCTCACTGAGAGTTGACAAGGTGTTCAAACCTAGAAAAAAATCAGTTTTACAATCCTTTGATCTTCAATTTTTATAGAGTAAGTTTTAATTTCTTCATCTTATGTAAAAACGTCCTAAACAAATTTTGTATAATCAAATTATAAATTTTTTTTTTTTCTTTTTTGTTCTGCTTCTTTTACGAAAATAGGAGACGATAGAAAATTCCCCGTCAAAATTATTGTATCCGAGCTGTCCTTCTATTATAAATCTGTAATCAAACATCAAAATTTTCATATTTGACATTTCCTACTGTTAACCCACCTTAAATTATGTTCTATGTACGTCACTGTTGCAACCCTTAAGGATAGAGGGAAAACTGAGATCATTCACGAAAAACTATGAATCCCATCATCAATCGCAGTTTAGTTTAGACAAATTGATTGCCTATCGACGCTATCGAAGGAGCGGTGGAAAAAAAATATCATTCCTAAACCTGACATTCTTCTTTTGTAACGATGATAAACATTTTTTTCGCTTACATATTTTCATATCATAGGCTATACATATTATTGCTCCCCCTCCTCTTTTCGCCTTCTTCTTAGAGACCTACTTTTCGATGGTGATCCGAATCATATTTCTTTCCGCACGTCTAATCCCTTTAATATTTACCTGTCGTCAAATTCATCGAAAATAAATCACCCCTATGAGAGAAATAAAACCATAAATGATCCCTTAAAAGTGCCAACATTGTTGAAGGTTGTTGGCAAAGTGTGTATCGTCTTCGTTGATCAGCAAAGAATACTATCTCAGTTCTTTCAACCTTTAAGTTCGCGTAAATTAATAGGAAGTACAGTAAGCTTATGTTGTGTTGGCAGAAAAAATTTTACATCATTTGGAAAACCTTAATTCATCGCTTTTCTAATCTCGTCCTCTACACTTTTCAACAGGTTTTCTCAAATTTCGAATTATCTAGTTCTTTATTTTTTGTTTTTTATTTATTTTATTTTTTTCACTCCAATTCTGTGTAAATTTCGATTTTTATTAAAGCACATCATCAATGTTTATTTAATACGAGGTAATTTAGTATTGGCAGTTTAACGCGGAAATTCTGTTTTTACATTGTTCACCATTACGATTAGTAACGTTAGCCAAGGTCAGTACAAATTATAAAATCAACCTGTCTTTACACTTCCTGCCTGTGTCACTTTGTGTATCGTTTATTTTGTTTTATCATTACTTGTTTTATTTCTATTTTTGGTTTTTTGTTAAAAAATGCGCTCGTTTAAAGGCGAAGAAGCTGATAATCGGTTTAAAAAAGTCAAGAAAGTAAAAAAAAAAAAAAACTTCAAATTGTTCTTTTTATGGTGAAAAAATATATTATTCTAAGTTTTTGTTTCGTTTTCAACGTTATAAAAAAATATTATTTTTTTTACAACCAAATTTCTGATAAAAAATAGTAGGTATCTATAACTTTTTTGCTTATCGTACATTTTTATTGATTGAAGAACTTTCGAGTTAGTAGGTGCTGATATTTCCGCGTTCGCAGATAAATATTAATTTTTTCGAAGAAGTTCATTACCAGTTTTCTATGATTGATTCTCCTTCATCGAGATTTTTTTTTTTTTTACAGTAGCTCATTATATCTGAATTCTCAATTATCATAAAAAAAATGGTATGTACTGAATTAGAATCTAGTTTGAAAAGAGACACTATATTAAAAGTAGGTAATAAAAAAAAAAAAAAAAAAAAAAAAAAAAACACGGAAACGATAAGAAATTAATTTTATTTCCATTTTACAATCTTTTTTTATTGGGTTTTCTGGCCATGAGAAACTGGGAAAGAAATTTTTGGTGTTTGAATAACACCTTACGAGTGCAATCTTGGTTATTTGTGTGGCTGTAAAATGTCACAAGTCACACACTATGACATAGCAACATTTTGAAGGTAAATTAACATTAAACAATGTTTGTTCAGTATGTTCGTATTCGCTAAAGTGATATTGGCTCAGAGTGAGAGAAAGAAGATGGTAATCTATCAGAGAAGAATATACACAAAGGCCATTAATTAATAATTGGACTTAATTTGTGATTCACTGATGGGCAGAGGGGTTATTGTTCCTCTATCAAAACCAGATTATTTTTTTTTAATAATAAGTTTTCTAGCTATTCTACCGAAAACTAAGCTAATTTTTTTCTAAATTTTTTAGAAAATATTTTATCTTTGTCTGCCGGTTTGTCTGTCCCTGTCTGTCTTAGGGACATAGTAAAATCCTTTATTAGAGGAGGGAGAAAAATGAAAATTGACTACTTAAATTTTTTAAATTTTCAACGGCCAAAAAAAAAGTCATGAGCTGGCATGATTTTCCA
The DNA here is from genome assembly GCA_011428145.1 of Ericerus pela. Classification (NCBI taxonomy): domain Eukaryota; kingdom Metazoa; phylum Arthropoda; class Insecta; order Hemiptera; family Coccidae; genus Ericerus; species Ericerus pela. The sequence goes on from WOFM01000207.1 coordinate 1,894,565, forward strand.
AATATTACCTATATTATACGACAGCCAATTTTTTTCAACTTCAAAATTTCTAACTCCTTCAAAATTTTGAACTTTCATTAAAAAAGTCATCAAATTCTACGATTTTCCAACTATAGCTGTACAAGCAGCTAGTCAATTTTTTCAAATTAAAAAATATTTTTGGAGGAGTCTCCCTCATTAACTTTGACCTACGTTCCTGGTCTGTTTGTCTCTTTTCCACCCTCTCGTGAGAAGTGAAATTTGTTTTTTTTTAAAACTTCAGTGAGACTCCAGTGCTTTTGGACGAAAAAAAGGAATAATTAAGGCATTAGATTGGTGATTCCCGAATTTATTTGGCCTAGTAGGCCTTTTTTTTCTTATAAGAATATTACTCAACCACTCCCCTCGAAACCGACCCTCTCTTCAGCGAACGAACAGAAAGTTGCAGTGACTATTTTACCTTCGTTTATTTATGTATAGGAAAGGTGACGTTATAAATAACGAAATTATAACTTGCATTTTGTGTCTACGCGTTGGCGAGTAGTTACCGTATACCTAAACTATGCAACTGATACAACATTTACAAACAGCTTTTCAAAAAAAAATTTTGTTTTCTTCTCACTCCCATGACCTCTTTATCTTCATTCCACGATCCCTTAATTTCTTCCGATGTTGTTACCACCCCATTGGATCGCTCCAGCAGCCTCTTCCTCAGAGTGCGTTATCAACCACTCCGAGAAACACTATACGTTATTGATGTTTGTAAAGAAATCTTCACCATTGTCAGCTTCTCCTATTTCTAACCAAAATGGTGCATTTGCACGATGCAAATTCATTGACTACCGAAAAATGTGAACGAATGGTTTGTTCATTGGCTGCGTAAAACGAACGGAAACGAGCATATTTTCTATGAGGGAAAAAAAAAGAAAAGAAAAAAAAACTTACAAACAAACTGTTTAAGTACCGGTGGTACCGATATCTTGTAAAATCGAGGTGAAATTCGTTAACGCATTTGATGTGTAATTTTTTGCTTGTTCATTCTGCACGTTCAGCATGCAAATATTTTAACCTCTAGTTAAAGCTTCTGTTTTAATTAGGTACGAGTACAAACTAATTCGAAATTTTACCAAATCCAGATATAACAGTGCGCGCAGGTACGTGAGTAGCGTACCTACAACCAACAAGAAGAGAAACTCATGTGTTTTTCATGGTGAGTAAGTATACCCGTCGACATTTTAGCGGTTTGGAAGTACCCACAGTGGTCTAGAGGAGCTGCAGGTCTCAATTCACTGGTGCTTACAACCAGCATTACCTTTGAACCGTTATGGTTTCTAAATGAAATCGATTCAACGGCGGATTTACGTATTCGATATAGGAGGGGATGAGGAGCAACTGAGTAAAGCACGGACCCGAGGCATACTTCCGTCTTCTTTCATGATTTTCAGCGCACCCAAATCTTCGACCTCCGCCAAGGGACTCCATCCTTTTCATTCTCCACTTCACGCGGAGACTGTGCTATCAAATAACATCTCCCCACCCCGATTGCGGCCATTTAAAACACACGTTGAGTGAAATTAAAAGCGTAAAATACGTTTTCGGGAGTGAGGGGGGTGACTTTCTCGGGCACGACAACCCCAGGATTTTTACCATCTCCCTGAGCGCGATCATCCGATGGATTTCACTCCCAAGCCCACCTGAGCTTCTGTCACCACTGAGCCGAGGCCTACGGAGTGCAACGTAAGGTTAAGGTTATTTTGCGAACCATTTTTCGAATACTTTTGTAGCTGATTTTGTGACAGCATTTTTGTGATATTTTTTTCAACTTTTTTTGTTAAGTAACCTATAATTTTCACCGGAATATGAGACCTAAAGCGTATTCCGTGTTGAAGTAAACGATGCGGAAAGAAGGCAAGTGTAGAGGTACCTATAGGCTACTTATGGATGTACGTTTTAACGTTAGAAATGTTTAATCTGCGGTACATAGCAAAACGATGACGTCGCATGTGCAACAAAAAGTGAAAAATGTAAACAAAATGAAAAATCATGATTGTTTTGTTCGTGCGCGTGCGTATTTGATTGTATTCATGATTCAACCACGCAGCACACTAACACAAAACCGAATTCGTTGTTTCCCCCATTCAACAAATTTAGCAGTGTTACCTTAGTACGAAAAATGACGAATTTAGCAGGGTTACCTTAGTATGACAGATGAAATGTGTACGTTTATTGAACAAAATGAAAGTTAAACACAAAAAACTCTACAGCAGGAGCTATATTAGAAAAAGTAGGGTTTTTAAAAATTATAAAATTAGGTAGTCACTAAAAAGTTATTAATAAATCATAATGAGTTACCGGATGTACCGTAGGACCGATTCGCACTAAAACTTATGACAAGTTATAATAGATCATAATTAATATATATTTTGTATTGGTCAAAAATTGAAAATTTTATAGCCAAAACCAAAATGAAAATGGTAGTACCAGAATCAAAAACACTCAATCCACATCAAAATTCATTGCAAGTTATAATAAATTGTAGTGAACATTTGTTCCAAATTTTGTACCAATTGGTTGAAAATTGAAAATTTTATAGCTAAAAGAAAAATGAAAATAGTCATACTGTGAGTACCGTGCGGCCAATCCACACCATATGATTTGTGATTCGAATCACTTTTGAAAAAACAATGTGATTTGTGATTCGAATCATTTATTTACAAACATCGGAACAACGAATCACAAAATCCTATTCCTTATGTCGAGAAATTCCCGTAAATTTCGTAATTGTTGAAAAAAAATTCATGAATTTCATCCTTGTAAAATTAAACAGTTTTTTTAGAGAACTTTTAGTTTTCACTTTCCTAAATAAAACAGTTTTTTTTATCAATAAGTTCTAGAATATTTGGAACTTTTCTCTCATGTCAAGGTCAAATAAAATTATTTAACATTTGAGACTGACGATTGGTGATTTGTAGAAAAATTATTCGTGCAAATCACTTTTAATTACTGGACTGAAAGATTTGTGATTCGAATTACTTTGCTTTAACACTCTTGCTGCCGGACAGGGTTTCACCAAAATCGGTGTAATAATTTGGAAGGGTCTAGATAACATATATTTATCATTTTTTCACCATATCATCCTGTGTAAGGGAGGTTTTCACCCGTGTGCAATATAGCATATATGGCCTGAAGAGCTAAAAACATACTTCCACCCGTGAACAATCTAAGTGGTAAATACAGTATTAAGAAACTGATAAGTCCTTTGGGAATGCCTCAACAAATGAGAAACAATCAATGTACTAAGGTGAAAAAGTACTTTTTGTATGCTACTCTATGGCATTCTTGAAACGTGCATCTCTTGTTACTATGTTGCCAAATTTCTCTGCTATTCCAGAGTTAGATGTATTCAAGCCAGTAGAATCTGAAAATCATATTGATTTTAATGTAAACTGTGTTTTCTACAGTACGCAATCAAAAATATGTTGGTATGATCCGTGTGCAATACAGCACACATGGCGTGAATGGCAATCAGATTTGTGTGCACAGGTGCACACATGGCAGCGAGAGTGTTAAATGATTTGTGATTTCCAATTTGAATCACTTTGCTATAAAGCATTCGTGATTTGTGATTCAAATAAATTTTTTTGAGGAATCTGCACACTCTTGCCCCAAAATTGTTCCATGACAACAAGATTAATAAGTGGATTGGATTTTTTTAAATAAAAAACCCACTTAAAAATCATTTCCAATATATCCTCGACTATGCAAGAAATGCAAATTGTGTAAATTTTTGAATAGAATGCAATTGGAATTATTTGCTATTTTCGAATTAGACTAACTTGTTTTTGAGCAACTCAATAATAATAGTCAAATCAGTGCTTTTGTGTAGCTATATGGATGAAACAAAACTTTCAAACATCATTCCTAATGTAGCTATAATGAATGGCAAAAAAAATTAAAAAATGCTTCAGGGTCTAAGCGGACTGGAACATTTAATGTGTTACATATTTTATACCTATGGGATAATGAAGTTTGGGAGAATGAAGTTTGAGAGTAGTAATTCTGAGTGAGAAATCATATACCTATAGTTAAAAAAAATAATAAGCACTATTCATCAACAAATATCGATATATGAGAATCGTTAGCAATTCCTACCATATTCCTCACTTTTTCACACTCAAATTGATATATCATGTATATCGATACATTTTATATTACCAAATTTATTTTTAAACAAACTGCCAAACAGGAGCTGTGTTTCCATTGGCCAATGCAGACACCTTCTGGGTTGCTATTGGCTAAAGCACCCTGGTTTTTTTCTCTCCAAATACACCAACGTATAGTGAAAATAGAAATGTATACCACATTAAACATTTATAGAAAGCAAACTTAAAAAATTTCAAATTTTAATGAACTTCATGTTTGGTTGCTCGCTTTATAGGAGTAGGAATGAGTTTATTGTAATGGAAATAAGATTATTTTTAATTTACAGGTCATTTCTGATTAACTTTAGTTTCGCTCTATTGCAGAAGATATTCTATGTTTAGAATATTTCAAAAAATAAGCAATTCTTCTGTCTTATTTCTTTATTTAATTCAATTCAAAATGCTACATTACGTTTTTAATAATCACTATATGTTTTACTTAAAATAATTGAAACCTGGTACATTCATAGCATCTATTATGAACCCTAACTTAATTGTTTGGCATGTTACACAGGAATGAATTCATCTTCAAAAGATAAGAATACATTGTATTTAATTACATTGTCATGTCTAAATGGCCAACCTAAAATAGGTGGCATTACATCGGAACATCTGCCAAATATGATGACTCTTCATTGTCAGCATATTTAGTGGTGTTTGTCTGTGAGAAGTAGGTATCATATAGGCAGCTATTATTCCAAGAATTAGGAATGATAGTTGTCTATATTTTGTTTGACACGTGTTTGTAGACAAATTGAATCATCTGCAAAAAGGTGACGGAACACGCTCAAAATAATCTGTAATTTTAAAGACAAATATTTCTCTTAAAAAAAACATTTTATTGATAGTTCAGATTAATCAAGGTATTGATACTTCCATAATTACAGTATTTACGGTGATGTTTTGTCTTTAAAAAATTACTAGCTTTTGCTGCATGATCTTACAATACAAATTCCACTCTACATTTTATACAGTACTATAAATCGGTTGGTAAAATATTCATTGTTTGGATGTATGTATGTGCTCATTTGTTGTTTAGAGGCAATGATAAATGTTGTTTTTTTTTAATTTTTTTTTGATTTTTTTGATTTTTTTTTTTTTTTTGATTTTTCTGTTAATTTTAAACCTGAACTGATAATTGGAATTATTAAATAATTAGGTACCTCCTACTTAATTTTTTCAGAAAATATTTTGGGTAGGTAGTTTTCCGTCCAAAACTCAGACAGTTTTTATTCCGGAGAGGGGCTTGCGCCTCTCCGCCAATACCGATGATTATCTACTATCACAAAATTCAGCTATATATATTATATACTCACATGACGGATGTAAATAATATTAATATTCGACGAAAACACCATTTTTATCGCATTTTGTGATACATGAAATTATGGGCACTCTCAAATAACTAAGACAATTTTCGTACAATTTGGATGAGAGAGAGACCGATAATTTTTGTTTTCTTCTGTTATTTGGGCTTTGACTACGTGTCCATTCACCTGGCGTTTGAGGGATATATTTGATGCCAGAGTAGGGGAGGTCAACAGTCTATCAAGTGTGAATACATACTGCAGCACCAATAAAACCGAGCAGAATGTATTGCCATTTTGGGTCTGGAATGTGACCGTAGCCGGGTCGATCTCAAACTCGCAAAATTTCAGTCGCAAAAAGAACACCCTACGCCACGCAAACCACGAAAAATTAATGTAGTGTTAAACTTAGAATATTCTAAAGTATTTTTAGTTTTTTTTTGTTTTTTTCAAAAACAAAAATATATCAATCTCAAAACTTTTTTATTTCTCCTGCATACAGGGTAATTCGAATCAAACCGCAACATTTAAGCCATAATATAAAAACTGATATGTTGCATTTTGAACTGAATCATCTACGTTATTCTATACATTTTAGATAAGTGTCTACAGGCCCATATTCACAACCATATTCACAAACATCACTTTAACTTCCCTTCACTTAAATTTTACTTAAAAATATTTTTTTGCACAATTTTGTTCTTAAAAATGTGGGAACATTGTATCTTTTATGAGAGTTCCAATGTAAAAATAAAACGTTATCACACTCTTAACTACAAAATTGTGCCAAAAGTCATTTTCAAGCGAAGTTTAAGTGATGGGAGATTAAAGTGACATTTGTGAATATGGGCCATCTCACTTGGGACTCTGGCTTTACAACATTGTGATTGGTTGATTTTACGTATTTTTATGTTTATATAGTAATTTAAATTGAAATGTTTTCAAATTTGGTGTGGCACCCTCCTGTAATCTGTGCATGTGATGTAGAGGTCAGTAGTTCTTTTTTCATTTTTTTTTATTAGTTTATTTTTACGATGTTTTTGAGGGTGTTCATGTATGTTGATTAGCCGGCAGGTATAAGATCAACTTCACCTGAAAAATACAAAAAAATAAAATAAAAGGCTAATCATAACGTCATAAGTCGGAGTCCTGAGTGAGATTTAGACCCTTGTAATTTTAGATAGTTGAGTTAAATCAAAACGTAACGTTCGAATGAAGCACATCATATGGGAGCAGGGCTGGCAACTTTTCATTTTCCCATGTGTAGTGAAAAAAATAATTTTTTTTGGCTCAAATTTTACACAGAATAAAGAGTAATTGTGTGTAAATGTAATTATTTCCCCTATGTAGCAAAAACCACTTGGGAATTTCTCATGTGTAGCAATCGATTCACACCCTACACAAAACTTGCCGGCCATGTATGGGAGAAATATGAGACTACATTATGAAGGGAAAACCCAAGTGCAAAAGAATAATGTACACAGCTCTGCAAATGTTCATAGTGAGAATAGTGTTTACATCCTAAACTGTGTATTTAAAGACGAGTTTTGTTGCAAAAATGGTGGCATATTCAGTTTCGGAAAAAGTATGGTGGGTTACCTATTATAAATAGGTAATTTTATTTATATCATTGAATTTTTGTATATTTTTTTATTTTTAACTTCAAAGTTTTTTTTCTTTTGTTTTTATTTCCGATTTTTGAGTTTGAATAGAGGTTAAATCACTGCATTGCTGTAAATGGAGTCTCTTTGAGCACCTTCAGTGAAAGAAGAATTTCACATTTGTAATTAATTATTATTTTTTTAATTCAGTATTTCTTTTGTGTTAGTGTTGCGTTTTGATTAAACGCAACTATCTAACATGCAAATAGAACGCAATATGCCAAATTTTTATATTGTGGCTATAATGTGGCAGTTTAACTCGAATCACTTGTATAATGATTCGATGCATATAATATCGTTATAGTTTTTCTTTAAACTTTTGGAAAATTTCATACCCTCTTCAGAAGACAAAATAATATTGTATTAGTAAACGGTACGACTCTATTCAAATTTATAAAATACAAAAAATTTAGTCTCTCTACATTTAACAAAATGTTTGATTTCTTTTTTGGGAATACTTTCCTGACTTTTTTCGTACAAAGAGCATTAAATAATTAAATCACCAACGATAAATTTAATTTTGTAGAATACGTTTATTGTAGTGATAGGTTCTCTGGAGAGATGAAAATTTATTCGTTTAGTCTCCTTATGAAACCTTTGTATAATCAATAGAAATAGTTTCTTAATCTGTCGGTATCGTGTCCTGTTCCCTGTAATTTGAAATTTAATGCAAAATTTAATCTTTTTCTTTTTGGATCCAATTTTTTGCTTCAGAATCACTTAGGTACGTACATATATTGATACAACCACATCATTAAAGTATAGGTATCCGTTAAATTTAACCAACAATCGTAAAATTTGTGCATATAACGCATGAAAATACGACGACCTTCGAAAATAAGAAATGAATCGGATTAGAATACGAATAAGATGGCGAATGAAAAAAAAAATTAATGCCTTAATTTTTCCACGGGTGGCATTACAAAAAAGTTTGTAGGGATTGGTTTTTTTTATCTTATCAAACGGAGTTTTTTGTCCAAAAAACTAATTACAAATGAATTGCGTTAAAAATTTATTTGACACAATTTACGTTTCGACGAAGACTTACAATCAGCAAAACCTTTTTTTTCTACTCCATTTTTGGTTCCGTTCTCTGGAAATGAGCTTTTTGTGGTCCTGAAATATGTAAATTTTTTCCACCAAAGCTCATTAAAACTAAATTCTACGAAAGTAATTTCGTACAGGTATAGGTACATAAAAAGATCAATTTGTTTTTTGTTACAAAAAATTTTTGTTAGAGAACACGTGCACCGATTCAAACCGCCAAAAGTGCCCGAATGTTAGCGTTGAAAATTTTTCAAATCATCATTCATCAATCATGACAAAAAAATGAGGAAAAAATTTGTTTATATCTATCTTTGGAGATGTACATACATTTGCGAATAACCATCAACCATTCTTGTTTTCGCTTTTGTCAACATTTTCATCAAACACTAAAAATAACATTTCGCTGCAGGTTAAATTCGAACCAATGTATATTATTGATTCTCGAATAGGTAATATATAGTCTACTCATCTAGCATTTACTGAATATTCATTTTATTATAGTCCTGCGCGTGTGATACTTTAAAATATTATTTTGCTGCGACGTGTGTATGAGATAGAAAAATATACTGCTGCAAACAACCGGTTTTGTCCATTAAAATGATTTGAAAATTTTCGTATCATACCATTTGACCTTTTCGCGACCGAAAACTTGTGATGTAAAACTGGAAATTCAAAACTTAGGCTACGTAGGCATCGATAAATGCTTAAAAACTGAAATATTTTCCATACTGCAGCTGCGAAATGTTCTTTTTTGCAACACATGCACAAAAACCACAACTTTACATAGCAACCATAAACCAACAAAGTTTTGACCCGTGAAGTAGATGTTAATTTTACACACTGTTGCGCAGGATTAGGATGAGCAGAAGTGCGTAATAGTATTTTACTCAACTAGTAACCAAAATGAGTGATTATTAAGACTATCTAATTATAGTCGAGTAGGTACGATATTTTTTTTAACAAATCCACTAAAAAGAGGTTATTATTTATTGGTTTAAACAGGTAAACTTCACTCACAGATAGAATTTTAGATATAATTAAATACTATCGAGAAGTGAACTCGTTTATTTGCGTAAGCATCACCACATAAAATGGCCTTTTTTCATTGTGACACTTTGCAACTTGCGCTTGTGTAAACGGTGTTGCAAAGAAATAAACAACAAACACATAAAAAAAAATTCATTTTTACACTGTTTCTACATATTTGATGAAGAAATGAAAATCATTTTCGATGTTCCAAACTAATCTGGACATCTCGTATTTTGCCAATCAAAATCGATTTAATAATAAACTCCTTTCGATGTATGACTTTTTGGTGTATGAGTTGAGGAATAGTATTTTACTCAACTAGTTAGACAAATGAGTGATTGTCGAGTTGTGTAGTTGCAGCACGAGCCGCAGGTGAGTGCTATAAGTGCAATTATCACAAGTGGTTAACTAGTTGAGTACGATATTTGTTTCAATGAATCCACCAAAAAGAGATAATTATTTAGTCGATTAAACAGGTAAACTTCGTTCATGAATAGAATTTCAGATATAATTAAATATTATCGAGAAGTAAACTTGGTTGTTTGTGTAAGCATCACCATGTGAAATGGCCCTTTTTCATTGCAACATTTTGCAACTTGCATATGTGTAAATGGTGCTGTGAAGAAATAAACAACAGTTGAGAAAAACCCCTTTTATACACTGTTTCTACACTTGGTGAAGAAATGAAAACCATTTTTGATATTCCAAACTGCTTTGGAAATCTCGTATTTTGCTAATTAAATTCAATTTAATAATAACCTCTCTTCGGTGTATGTGTTGAGAAAAATATTTTTCACACGCCACTACAGACAGCCATATTTCAATAGCTATTGAACATTTAGTCATTTTGATATTTTTATTCACTTTAATTTGTGATGAACTTTTTGTCTAGTTTCCATTTTAATTCTACACAACATTTTAATTTTGAAAAAAAGAAAAAACTGTTAAATCATTTCTCTGTCTTTAATTCAGCTACAGAACTGGGATTTGTAATGCTTGAATAAGGATAAAATTTTCAACATTTCTGTGCAGTTTTAAAATTAGTTTTAACTATCTGACCACAAACAAACATCAAAGACTCAAACTACTGGAAATCATCAAAATTCATAATTCTTTTTCTCGACAACCTATTTTTTTTAGGAGACTTCCTGCCCTAGAATTTTTTATATATTTTAATGTCATTTGCTCTTTTGGCTGGCATCGCATATTTAACGTACTGCTCAGCTCTTCTACAACATTTAATTCAGCATCTTACCAGACTGTTATTCGATACATTTTGTACAAACTATTGGTAAGTAGTATGTGCTTTATCAGTTTTTGAATTGTTAATTTCTTACGTGTAATTAAAAGGAGCTTGAGATTTTTGTTAGATTTTTCCTTTAATTGAAACACTGTTTTGATCCAAAATATAAGTTAATATATATCATGCTTCGTTAGCTTTTTTTTTTTTTTCGCCCCACTCTCCAGATGAAAGTCCGAATTCACGCCTTTAGCTGATTTCATTTTGGCATTTAGATACTTACTCTTTACATTATGCCGTACCTAATCAATAGAAGTATTATTGATGGGTAATAGGTATAATTATATTCTGTATGCACGATTGTAAAAAAAATTTCAGTCAGAATAAATTTAGTAATTATATATATACATACCTATATATCATTTAAATCACACTGTCCGAACAGAATTCAAGTGATATCTCACCAATCAAACATACCATATCATCCATATTTTCACAGATTCTTAAACTAACGCACCACAATGATTCAGAAAAATTTCAGCTCAATCCTACGTTTATTTCCCAATTATTCATCGAATTCATCTTTATTTGAATCTCATAATCAAACACAATTTCAACGATATAGTCAAATTTAAAAGTACGATTGTAACCAAATTTTCACAAAATCTTGAGCTAAGTTATGACAATCTCTCAAAAAAATTTCAGCTCTCGACAAGTACTAGTTCTCTCACAATTATTTTCAATACCTAACTATGATTCAGTGGAATTCAATAGAAATTTTTGTAACACCAGAACTAAATGACGCTGCAGTGGCAAAATGTGGAAGTAATTAGCATGGAACAAGGTTTTTACAGATAAGATGAAGAGTGACAAGACTTGTATATTCAATAAAAACTTTGAGATACATTTTGGTTGCCTATTTAGCGCCAGCATGTCTAACCAGAAATCATATTTCTTTACTGGTCCAGTACTATATAGTCAAAGTAAATGTCTAATGAACAGCCTCATATACAGACCTTGTGTACTAAATATCATAATATGAGGTTGGCTGTTTAATTTATAGTATGATAGAAACTGTTTTTGTCTTTTCTTAAACTATTTTCTGGGATTGCATTGTAATACGTGAAGAAAATTTTTAGGTATCCAAAACTAAATAACATCTATTGTGTAAGTATCTAAAAACATATTTAGGAAAAATGTTTGAAAAAATTACAATGTCTATTTTTTTTAAAGAAATTTTTACAAAACAGGTGTTAGTGAGCTAAGAGTATGCACATATCTTAAAGGCAGGATATAAATGCTCAAAACATGATTTTCTGAGAGAGAAAAGAAGGGAAGGTGAACACTAGTTTATTGAACAAAAATATTCTCGTGTATCCTGCTCATAAAGAAAGTTTCTGAGTAAGAAGAAAATTCAGGAATTATAGCCCACAGTAAAAGGAAATTGGTGGTGTCAATAGTCAAAAGCACATAATCAGAAAAATAAATTTTTACCAGTCTTTGTTAATACTCAAATTTTACTGAAAAAATTATTATGTTTCAAGATTAATTTTATATCAGATAATTTTTTTGAATTCCAGTTGTTTTTGGTGTGTTTTTCAAAATGCGTACTCTTAGAACTCCAAGTTTGTACTCTTACTAACCTAGCTGGGTAAGAGTACGCATTTAACGTATTTTTTCAAATTTGAATTGTGAGATTACAAATCAAGTAACTGAACTCAAACCAGTAACAAACTATAGTTAATAGATGAGAGTATTTCACCAGAAAATTTGAGAGGGTTGTATATCAGGGGCTATAGAGTTGACAATGTAACACTAAGTGTGTACTCTTACCAGCCTTTCCCTTACAATTTTAGGGGAAAATCTCTAATAATCTTACTAACCAGCTTAAATATCAAAGAAACTGCAAGAATCAACCATCTAATGATTGAAAATTTTATTCAAATTCTTTGATGCAAAATTATCATTATTTTTTTTTTTTTTTTCACTTCGGACCGTATTCACAAATAGTAAAAATAGCTTGATGACCTTTGTTGTCTTTAATAAAATGGTTAAAAATAAACTTCAACCAAACTTATTTTGCAGAAAAAAAAAACAAAAATCAATTTTTTTCATCGATGAAAATCTTTTACAGCTAATATGTGAAATTTCAACAAATCGAAGCAATTTTTATTTTAGGATAAATGTTTTGAGACCGACGAGTACCGTATTTCTGCCCCAGATTCTACAACAAAATAAAATTATATGTCAGAGTTGGTAATTATTATTGACAACTTTTCTCCATCATCACCTTATTAGAAAGAAAAAAAAAATTGAATTAAACAAATTAAACTGGTTCAGGAGAACAAGTGCGAATTATATAGTAGGTAACTCATATTATTTCAAGTACGTCAGCCAAAAAATAAAATAAAATAAAAATTATGTTTAATATCATCCGTCTGTACTCGTTAAATAGGTAATGATAAAAATTAAACGGTGTTGCTTTTATTTTATTTTTATTCGCCTTTTTTTTCTTTTTTTTTTTTTTTTGTTATCGTCTGCACGACATTATATCATTTTATATAACGTTTTTAAAAGGAACGCTCCGCTACGAATTACACAGATTTACTTTCACTTTACGAACGGTTTTATTTTTTAGCTGCAATGTGACTGGCGAAATTTATTTTACTTCCTATCCAACAGTTTTATTCTTCACACTCCTCGCACAGTTCTCGATTTCATTTCACTTTTTTTTTCTTTCATTATTTTTTCTCCTTTGATACTTTTTTTTATTCCCTATCATTGCTCTAAAATTCTTTCCGTCTTTTGTGTTTTTAGTAGAACATACCATGAGTTCTGATAAATATTGCCTCATTTTATTCTTGGTCTGATTTATATGTGTAGTAGGTACCTATATTATTTTACTAAAAACGTTAGAAAATAATATTACCTGGTAGGTACTAATTATATTCCTTAAAATATAAAAAAAAACAAAAAAACAAAAAAAAAACTACGGTAACCTCTTTTTATTATTTTTCATGGACATTTTTCGTGTCCTTGAAAAATCAAATTGTTCTTAGTGCATAAATAGGTACTTACATCGAAACTACGTTTCATGACCTTAATAATCAATATTGTTGTGCAAAAATCTGCCATTGAACCTACTTCTTACAAATAATAAATTAGTATAGGTATATTTTTGAAAATTATATTATTTGTGTTCGTAGTATATAAAACGAATTTTTAAAAGATAAGCTTTTATTTTTATTTTTTGGCTTTAGCTTCATAAAAAATAAACATTGTTTTGTTGCGAAAGGTTGGCTGCAGTACTGGTATATTTAAAAATCGCAGTAGTGAGTAGAATAAAAGCTTATAAAAATGATACTCTGAACAGCTGATACCATTTACATGATTAAATATTCGGTAAAAAATGGTCTCTAATTTCGCCTTCAAACATTATTTCTTACCATTGAATTTTTCAAAAAAATGTTTCAAAAATTTGGGAGCAGTTTAGCCTTCTTTCAGAAATTTTTTTACAATTTCTCAACTTTTTTTTTTTCTTTAATAAAGCATAATTATATATGTATAAGGTGTCCCATTTACACTGACCCAGCATGCACACTCTGCTAATTAAGTCGATAGATTTTTTAAAATAATTATAGGACCTTTGCTTTCTTCAATATGATCGATATTTTTGAAGAAATATGCCTGAGTCGATATTAAGGGGACACTCTGTATACTGGACATACATATAATAACATACATGATTGGAATTATGTAATTTCGAGCGAAGCTTCAATCGAAAAGGCTTCTTCCCAGCGGCTGACGTCCTATAATCTTTCCTCTTGTTTTTTTTAAACAAATAATAATTTTTTCTCAATTTTCTCTCCTATCACAAGTCACTTTAGAGGAAAAATAATTCAACCGATCATCTCACAAACCTGCTTTTCATTTTCGCAGGTTATTTTTATAACTGCAAATTTTCTTTGTTCCTCTCTACTGCACGTAACACTGACCACTCAACTATATGACTTAATTTTCAAAAAACGAAAAGAAAAGAATGAAGAACATATTTGTCGAGTAATCATAAAATCCAAAACGTATCTTGATATTCTTCTCCAGCACTCAGTTACTACTTCCTGATATAGTATTACGTGCATGACTCAAAAACCACCTCAAAAATGATGAAACTCATTTTAACAGAATGACCTATGCCTGAAGTTATTTACAAAATTAAACAAGTTTGAATGTTTCCAACTGTGGAAGATTCACAATTTTCGTCCAAACTTGTACAGAAAATTTTATACTTTCCATAATTTTTCAAGAAAGGCAGTCCATGAAATAGTTAGGTAACTTTTATTCGAAAAAAATTAGGTTCATACTAGTAGGTAATTTAATTATTTTTTTACTAAAGTACCTTTAATAGGTAGGTTAATGCAATTCAATTAGTAAAATTGGAATAAATAATTAAATTTTATCGATTTTTGACTCATATATGCTTATTGCATTGAAGCATTAAGTTGAATGCCTAACAGGCTACACTCGGTGAGTTGAAGATTTGCTTTTTTTTTCTCTTCAAAGCCTTGAATAGCCATTCTTTTGCCATGAACCTCAATCACTTAGTAAATTCGCTAAAAAAAACTCTTCTGTAATCGGTAGGTTTAATCTGATACGGGTGGAAATGAACAATAATATCTATCGACCTAGCTGAACTCGTTTTATCATCGATTCAGCGACGGATTCAGACCGTCTTTTTTTTTGGAGGGGTAGAGGGAAATGAAAAATTTTTTGGAGTTGAGATTTTTTTTTTTTACTCTTTAGCAAATTTTTTATGGCTTTATATATGTAGATTCTGTGGTCTTACTTTCATTTTTCCCATGAACTTTTGTCTTTATTTCTGAAATTCTGATACCTAACTATTGTTTCGAGTGCATCCTCAGTATTTGATTACTTTTTGCTCGGTCATTAGCTTTCAGCTTTTCGCTTCGAGGATATGTAACTAATTTGAGGATGGACTTTTGCAAATTCACTATTAAGACGTATCCACACGCTGACACTTTACCTATTTTTATTTATTTTTTTATTTTATTTTATTTTATTTTATTTTATTTATTTATTTATTTATTTATTTATTTATTTATTTTACTAGCCTACTTTTGGAATTTCAATTTACAATTTTTACTTTAAAACATTCACGCTATAGGAACAAGCAGAATCATTACGGTTGCTACAACTCGTTATATTCTTGTCCAAAAAAATAATAAAAAGAGGCGAATAAAAACTACCGATGCTTACTGGGTTTTTGTTTCACATTATTACACCTTGCGAATGGCATAACGAATGAAGAAGGCGGAAGTACATTTCATTATTTTGTCTTCAAACAGAATTTATTCGCTCGCAAAATGCGTTCGACAAAATAAAATAAGAATCGTTTTTTTTTCAGAGCTGAACCGTTGATATAATGACGAAAATATGGTTTAGCTTAAAGGAATTCATGATGGAGCAGCTGGTCCTCCTTCCTTCATTTAGCTCACTAAAAAATAAGGTTAAAAATTTAGTCGAAATGGAATAAATATATGTAAGAATACAAAAGGGTTTTGGCTTGAAATTTAGTGGTGGTGAGCTCCCAGATGGGTGATAAAAATGCTCCACCGTCGTACTCTTTTGGAGGTTAAAACGTGCGACAGACGGGGCGATTCTGTATGACGTCAAAATAGAGTCCTGTTAATACAAGTACGGCAACACGCCATTTTGTATCCATACTTTAGTTCACGTAAGCCTTTCAGAATTTTAGCTGTATCTCAAGAACCAACGGTACGATTTCAGGAAAATTTTCACAAAATCTTTGACAAACGCGTATTAACGTTTCGTCAGAATTTCAGTTTTCTACAAGAAATGGTTCTCTTGAAATTGCATTCGATAAATTTGATTGTATACTTTGTTCCCATAAAGTTGTGTATGATAAGTGGCTCGTTTTTTTGGCTCTTTGATCTGTTAGGCGAAAGCAAATTTCAAGCGAAACAACGAAAAGGCTCTATAAAATTAATAAAATGGTCTAAAACCACAAAAATTTCTGAAATTTAACATAAATAGCAATAAATTTACATATGAGCTGTAGGATAAAAATGGCGGATCGCCGGAAACGTATCTGTAGGGCTTGAGTCAAAAATCACGATGGTAGGAAAAATCGGTAAAAATGACCATAAACATAACGAAAAATAAGGCTCAAAAACAAAATAAATGTTGAAATGTAAGTAAGTATTACACACAATTTCTTCTTCTTCCTTAATTTTCACAGATTCTAAGGAATCAGACTTCTTGTTTTTGGTCTCATTTTATTCCTTGCAGTCTCCTCTTTAAAAATACACTATTTTGCTGAAAGTATTAATTGTATACTCCTTGATTTCAAAAATAAATGTTCTCCTATACATAAGGATTATAATTGAATACTGATTACAACTTCCTACCAACGAGATTTGTTTACAAAAAAAATCACGTGACTGACGTTTCCCTATATTAGTTTTTTCAATTTTTTTGCCAACTAAACGATATACGACCAAAGTATTTCCAAATAAAGATAATATATTATGTACAATTTAGAACAAAAAAGTTTGTATAAATTTTTTTCATTACTATGGGAGTGGTATGATACAGGATGGTAAAGAAAAGTTCCTTTTTTTAAAAAAAATCATAATTATAGAAGTATAATTTTTGTATTATTTGAAAGTCGGAGAGGAAAATTAACATACGCATAAAGGTGGACAAAGAAATTAGCATAGGTACTAAGATTTTCCATTAATATGGAATCTATAGATTATATGTCATCTAATTCATTTCTCATGCCTTAATAAACACATGGTGTCTCCAATAATGGAAATTAACCGTTACAGAAATCATGTGACAAATTTAAATGAATGTGATACAACTATATTTCTGATAGTTCATCTCCATCATTGGGGACTCCATATATGTGAAGGACTAAAGGGATGGGATATCTAATTTCTTTGGCCATTTTCGTGTTCATGTTCACTTTCAGCTTTCCAATAAAAGATTACTATATGATTATGAAAAAATACCATTTTTTACCACCCTGTATCTCAGCCCTTTCGATGGTTACGAAAAAAGTATAAAGGCTTTTTTGTTTTAAATTTTAGGCCCCTATTTTAGTTTTACCTACATGATGTACAGATTGCATGCTAATGAGAAGTTTCAGTTAGATAACTTTTTTGGGCATATTTATGTGTATGTTCATTTGCAGCTTGATACTAATACAGAAAATATAATAGTCTACCTATGATTATGATCTTGAAAAAATACCTTTCTTTAAATGACCATGTATCTTAGCACCCATGATAAGGCCATATTATAATCAGGTATGCGTATGTGAATTGTGATGATAGTGATGATAATTCAGACGCCATTGAGGTTTTTTTATTTGCTTTTATTTAACTCAATCCAGTTCATTAAGTGAAGACAGAATTTAGACTTTTTATGATAACTGCATAGCCACTCACTCGAGAACAAAAATGTAGTACAGCAGACAACCAAGTGAGTGCACTACGTTTCACACATTTTACTTTTATAGTAAAAACGTATGCTAAAAATTTTATTTTTAATTAATTATTTTGTTATCATTTATCAAGCAAAATACATTCAGGAATACTGTGTAATGTGATGATGACGGGAAAAAAATCTTATAGGCATCAACCACGGTAAGTGTGTATTTTCCAAAAGTATCAAATTTTATAATGGCTTCTATTCGAATACCAGTTGACCGATTTCGCTCAAATTCAATACCACTCTAGATCCTAATAGTCTCCAACTTCCATTAAAATTTCAAGCTAAAATCTTCAAATTTACGGGAGTTATCGTGATGTCAACATGATGGACTTGCAACACTTTGAGAACCTCTTCTTCCGGCTCTAGCAAATGAATTTCAAAAATTTTAACACATATGTGTAGCCCATAAAAGCTTCTAACATTACCCCAAGTTTCGTTGCCATAGGTCAAACAGCGAAAGCTCCACAGACTCCCAAAAAGTGTCAAAATGAATAAAAAGTAGAAACATTAGATGTAGGTATTTATATTGTGCCCAAAAGAATTTGAGTGACCTATATATTCGTGACCTACGACTCAGGATCGGCACTTTTTCGCAGATCCGCCCCCGATGTAAAACTAAAATAGGGACCTAAAATTTAAAACAAAAAAGTCTTTATACTTTTTTCGTAACCATCGAAAGGGCAGAGATACAGGGTGGTAAAGAATGGTATTTTTTCATAATCATATAATAATCTTTTATTAGAAAGCTGAAAGTGAACATGAAAAGAAAAATGGCCAAAGAAATTCGATATCTATCAATATGTAGTCTACAAATTATATTTTGTATCTGCACATAAGTATATAAGCTACACGTTGTCACAAAAAGCAAAATGAACCGTAAATTATTATAGGCCTAATCAAAAACCATGAATTATCAGTCATCAAATGATTCTTTGATGGTATATATATGCATTTCTTGCCGAACTTTTCGAAAGAAAATTATTTCAGCTCACCTGCAACGTAGTTTCGTTTATTTTGAATTTCAAAAAATATTACAGTCATAAAAAAGTAACCTAATTTAGCCTATACGACCAAACTAAAAATTATTTTCGATTATCATTTAAAAAAATTAATTCAAATCAATATTTTGAACAACAATTTCTTCGTGCATACTTACAATTTATGTTTATAATTTTATTGATGCTAAAGTTACTACAGGTATAGGTAGGTACCGACTACTTTTCAATCGCAAAATAAATAATTCGAACTCTTAAGTCGTAAATTCTACTCTATAGTAGCATATAGTGGAAATCAATGGTTTGATATTAATAGATATGTTGGTACCTGCACTGTTTTATTTAAAAAAAAGTTAATAAATAAATTACTGAGTATTGTTTATTTGTCATTGTTGCTTAATTGCCCTGAACATTGTTATTACCACTCTATATAATTATTAATACCTAAGTCAACTAAACGGTCAAAGAACTGAAAGAAAAAAAAAACACTTTTTGCTTGCATTGTTGCGACCTCGTCGTTGCATTAAAAAAGTAAATGGATGTATTTCGTTTATCTTATGCAAAATCTTTTCTAAAAAGTTATTGCTGGACGAAAATGTAGAGTAATTATAGCAGTTAATGGGGTTTTTATAACGTTTGAAAATGTAGCAGTTTTTTGTAAGTGAACTTCGATCAGAAATCAGAATCAAAAATCGTTTCAAAACCGGACCTAATAAAAATATTTAAAATTGGAAAGTAGGAACAGTTTCATAGCTAATCGGATACATCTTCAAAACAACCGAACAATCTCTAAGACAACTAATGTTTATCTAAGAAAAATTTTGATTATTGTACTCTAGTGTTATAATAAATAAATAAAATAGGTACTTATTTCAATGGTTATGAAAAATTAATATAGGTACTTTGAAGTCGTCCTCATTCCTTAGTTTGTACATTTTTTAAAGTGAAATTTCTTTCAGTTTTGGAACCACTTATCAACGTAAAATAAAATTATGTATGCTTACAAGTAGGTATATGTAAGTGCGGTATTCTTGAACTTTTAAACAACAAAATCATATACGTCCACAGACAAGTTCGAATAAAAATAAAAATAAAAATCATTCGTTTATTGTAACGATTTGATAATATTAAGTATAGGTATTTAAGGATGAATTTAACAAACCTAATGTAGTTTGGAAAAATGTCTCCCAGATAAATCAGCTGTAAAAGGAGTAACTTTTAATAAGAGATAATTTTACCGAAAATTCTTCCAATTTTTAAAATTCTTCGGCTTTTTCAACTACAATTTTTTTTTTTTAATTAATTAAAAAATTCTTGTTTAATGAGAGAGATTCTATAAACTTGATAGTTTTTTTTTGCTAATGAGAGAGATTCTATGAAATTGATAGTTTTATTTTGCTAACGCATTTTCGATGTAAAAGGTCAAATTAAGATAAAATTGATATAATATTTTCTGAAATATTTTATTAATGACTTTATAATAATTATTTTCACCAAATTAAAATTTATAAAATGGCACCTGAGTAGCCTATTTTAAAATTTATGAAACAGATGTCATAGCCTACAAGATATGAGATAGTTTAGTAAGTAGGTATCTATAAAAAATTCTGACGGTGATCCAAAAATATTAAAAGAAATTATTTTTTATGCGGCTTAGTAACCGTCGAACTGCTCCTAATCCCTCTCCAAGACTTTATCGACTAAAATGGTTATTATTTGGACAGCTAATCAAACTTTTTCAGACACTAAAGGTCCCAGAATATGAACCATTGGGTGCATGTTACTCAAGTAAAAAGACTTAATGACTTAGGTAGTACTTATTTAATACGCAAAAATTTCTATGTCCGATAGTCTACACATTGACTTACTAATGTAATGGGAACCAAAAACCATATTTTTGTGGTAGAAAAAAAATATGGCATTCCAATTTATACGACAAATCATCTTGAAATTTGTCCACTTCGGGCTGTGGAGAGGAAATTCGAGCCCGAGGGTGAAAAAATTTATAGCTCCTCCAAAAAATTCAAAGTTACATCTGTGTCCATTTTTAAGTAGGTTTTCTATAAAAATATATATATTTTTTTTTTTTAGAAATTTCAAACCACTAAAAAGCTCGGGCCTGGGGAAAATTTCCCTCCTTCCTCTCCTTCGTCAAGCTTGTGTCACTTTTGAAATGGTTAGTCAATCATATGCTCGTAAATGCACAGAAGAAATTAATTTTTTTGCAGATAAACTCGAATTTTTTGCGTGAATTTAATGATTATACGAGACAGAAAGAAAGAAACAGAATACCTAGAGTAGCAATAAATTCAATCTGAAGATAGAGAGGGAGCCAGAGAGAAAGTTATACCCTTAAATTTCTCAACCCTTTCAAATGCAAACGGTTTTGCGGATGAATTCTGGTCAGTTTTGTTTTTCCTATTCGGCAGAATAGGCTCATAAAACTCCATAAATTTTGTTATTGCCTTCAGCATATTTTACCTATCCGCAGATATGTTTATATCTGAATTCGAATCGAATACCTTATTTAAAGAATGTCATCTAAATTGCCTACGATTGAGCATTTTATCTTGTTTTAGTAGTAAAACTACACGACCTTGCATCCATTATTTTCCACATCACTGAACCAGCAACGTATTACATGTGAACAAACAAAATGACGCATTTAAATGTTCGTAATTTTTGCTATTTTTCGTTCTTCAATTTTACACCGAACTTCTTACCGACTGCGAGAATCTTTGCTGATTATCCATTGAAAACCAGCTGAACTCCCGAAACCTATTTATTTCATTAGTATTATATTGTTTTTAGACGAAAATTGGTGAACGAATATTCTGTAGCCTAAATATACGAGTATATGCAAGATTTATTAATTTTTTTTTTTCATCAGTAAATACTTCGGAAGTTCCGATAATCTTTATAATGGTGCAGTCAAAAGAAAAACATGCGACAAAAAATTTTAGGTGAATCAATAATTAGCTCCTTTTGCATGTACAGGACGTGTACGGAGGTACCTAAAACAGCATACCTAACGTTCAAGATCGATTTTTGGAGTTGAAAAAATCACAAAATTCAGGATGCAGAATGCTCAGAGATGCATTTTTTAAAACCTATATTCTTAAATTGGAAGAAAAAAAATTCAAATATTGGATAAGTAACTTCCCAAAAAATTAACAAAAATTAACGAAATTTAATATATAAGGGAGTAGGGTAGACCGAGGTACCATGGCGAACAAGAGTACCATGAACAAAATTGACTTCCCTCTAATGGTTGGACAAACTGTTCCCATAGCATTATGCATCATACACCTGGTATATACTTCATTTGTTTACTATCTTTATCCAGTTTATTGTTCAAAAATTATTGCAATATTTATCGAAATTATACCGAAAGTAAAATTTTGATAACTTGCAAAAAGTGCGACCAATGGGAGAGAAGTTGAGCATTCAAATTTTTGGATGTTTTTCAAAGAAGTTCAGCAGTATAGTTAGTAATTAGTTATTCAGAGTTATCAATACTCAAAAACACTTTGATTAAATATAATGTTAATTTCTAGTAAGAAGGTGAACCTAATGTATTGGTGTAAATTTTCTGATGTACCATGGAATATACTAAAAATACTAATTTCAGTTTTTTGCAAATAATTTTCCTAATTAAAACTGCCCAAAAACATGAAAGATTGGATCTTGAAAAAGTTTGGGATACTGTGAAAGACGTCGTAAATTAGCAAATTCACGAGGAAAGTGTCACAATCAATTTTCCTAATAATAATTATATCAAAGAGCAGATATCATCTGTTATCGACATATAATTACTTTTAGATGCAGTGCACTTTATATTGTACTAACTTATTAGAGAAAAAAAATTTAATTTTTCGGTCTAAAAATATTTTTGACCCTCAGTTCCATGGTACACTGGGATAGTGTACCATGGAACAAAAAACGTTATCCCCTTTACGATGGAATTAGAAAAAAACTATCACATGTTAATTATTTCTTTTGGTTTTGTTTTGTAGATGAAGATTCGTTCTTTTCAAATTTATTGGTCCCAAATTTCCAACTCAATTCTAGCCCATACCAGAAACAAAAAGGAAAAAAGTGTTCCATGGTACTCCCGTGTCTCCCCTTCGTATTTATGTTATTTATTTTCACCCAGTTTTTATAGTTTTATACGCATTAGGGGGGAGAGGATGTTTCCACTTCTTAAACAGCCATATATATATCTTTGTAACCGTTTGTTGTATCGAAAAATAAGTTTAATCATTTTATTTGGGAAGAGAAAATACACGAAAAATGTACTTACTTATTAAAAGAACTTTGGCTTTCTATTGGCCTTCTTACAAAAATTAGCAACATAAATGAATACGTTATAGTTATCTGAAATAGAGAACAAACCAGAAAGAGCTTTATTTTAATCCTATTCTGATAGTCTTCAAATGAATTTCATATATCCCCTCCGACGGCCCTCCCAATAAACAGGTGGCTACGCCACTGCTGTCATCGCTGAGTGGGAATAACATACTATAGAATACCTCGAATTCTGATTGGCTTCGAGCAGTTTGTAATGAAAATGAGTTGAAATTAACTTATTGATCCTAATTTTGTCACGCTGAATGACTAATTTACTAATGTCAAAAATCATAAAAACTAAATAACTGTTGGATGAATTTTCACGCAGAATCTTGTAACGAAAAAACTACTCCTCATAATTATAGGTCGGTACTCTACGCAGTGAAAATCATGCATTCAAAAATATTGAAATGAAAAAATGTTATGAAAATCACAATATCCAATATAAAAGGCAAAAAAAAAAAAAAAAAAAAAAAAAAAAAAAAAAAAAAAACTGGCTTATTCCAGCGAAAGTCGAAGGAGTATTTTCGGCACGAGACGTTTCCAGCCGCACACCATTTCACTCAAAAAACTCTCTTCGTAGCATTTTTTTCGTTTTTGCTCATTACACGAGAAACGTACGTTGAATTTATTTCTCTTTGATTCTCCAAACAATTTTGTGATTACGCCTTTGCCTCGAGGTTTCTAATTTTTATTTCTGTTATGATTTTTTGTCCGTACTTTTTAGCGAGTATGATAATATATAATATACCTAAACTCGATTGTAGTTTAGTAGGCACAGTTTATGGTTTGTCACCAAATGTTGTGCTCGTGACGATCAGATAAAGAAAAATTAATTAGAGATAAAAATCTGCGGCATCACAAAGAAATAATTCTACTGGTGCTTGCTTTTTTTTTTCCCTCTTCAAAGCAGAATTACGTATATATACGTTCCTTCCTGTGTTCAGCATTACGTTTACCTCTATCGTCATAATTGTCCTTCTTGTTGTTTCATTGAGAAAAATTTGTCGAGTTTTGCCGTTATAGGCCTGTGTTGGTATTTCGAGAGAGGTTGATGTCTTTAAAATTACCGAAAACGTCTACGAAAAAATAAATACCTTCGTTTCCGCGTCTATAACAGATTAACGGATCAATTTTAGGTATCTACCGAAAAATTAATTTTTTTAGGTTCCTGATGGTCTTTTAAAAAATTTCTCAAACGAATAGATGGTAGGTGGTTCGAGAAATGTCATTAACGAAAAAGAAAATAAAAAAAAAAAATTGTTTCAATTATAAGTTGGATGTACCTACCAACAGACTATTTTAATTTAACTGGAGAACATCAGTGAATCATTAAATATACTCAAATACTTCGACTGTGAGACAAGTTCATACAGCAAGGACATTGAATTCAGCGAACCAAACATTATTTACCAGTACCTAATTTATAAAACCAAAAAAAAAAAAAAAGATTAAAAAATTTTTAATTCTCTTCCTGTTTCTTTTTCAGTACCTAACCGCAATGAAGTTGCAAATAATATTACCGACATTTTTCTTCTATCTGTTTGTTTAGGAAAATCATGCGGCAAAGATAGTCCAGAAAAAAAAGATGATACCGAACTGCTGTGGTCAAACGTGGAAGCACAAGCAGCTTTATTAGGACCTAACATATGGGATAACAAAAATTTATCTTATGATACAGATTTAAAGGTAAAAAAACATAAAAATCATTATTTTATATCGATTTTTTCACATTGTATACGTATACGTACAGTGTAGGCTATATTCATTTGTGTGCCATCATAAATATAACAGCTAATCAACAGGTGCTATAAAAACATTTTTTTCGATTAACTTTCCCGTCCCCCAACTACATGGGTTCCCATCCATTTTCGTTGTGGTATGAATAATACGATCAAAGTTATAAAAATCATTCCTTAATTTTTGAAATGTAGAGCCTCACTAGCTTTTTTTTTCGTTTCCAGATCAAATGATAAATTTTTTATCTAAAATTAACTATATAGATATACCTACCTTCTGGTACCTAATTTTTTTTTTTTTTTTTAATAAAAATCTCGATACCTACATTCGTATAAAAGACATGAGAAAATATTTACGTTTGCAATCTGACGTCAAAATTCAGAATTAAATATGAGAAAAATTTTTATACATTAAACTTGACTGACTCTTTTAAATTGGTGCCAATAATTTTTATCTTTCATAATGTATATCATATCAATTTTTTTTTTCCTCAATCAAATTTCTCAATAATCTTGTTCACTTTATACTGATTTTATTTATTTTATAGATTTTGTGTTGCACAATCATTTCAGTTTTCATATGCAAAGCAAAGCAATAAGTGATTGTGAAATGAAAAATTTTCGTGAGAATTAGTTTTCATTTTGTATAATTTTATAATAAGGACACACATTTTTATTCGTACGGTTTGCACAGAACTCATAATCGTTATAGTATGGTGCCTTGAGTAATTTAATCACTGTACCGCTATTATAATTTGTATTCGGAATCTATTTATTTATTTTTTCCGTAACCGTTAACAGAAATCTGTATCGATGACGTCAGATTTCATTAGCTATTTCTTCATTCTTGCACCTATAATGTCAACCAAACACTTTTACGAGCACTTAAAATTATGAGAGTCGATTTTGTATTTGGGTGGTTTGGGTAAAATTTATAAAATTCTTCGTAGGTATTTCATTTTGAATGTTGATAAAGTGAAAGTTTCACTTGCGTAAAATTCGTGAGAAGAAAGTTATTTTAATCCAAAATTTTTTGTCGGTGTGGATAAAAAAGATATACCTACTGCTTACCTAAAAATATATAATTTTTTCAGAACCCAAATAATAAGTATGCCAACTTTTCGAAATATGCGAAAACAATGGCGGACGTGGATCAAACCGTTTATGGTCGGAGTGAGAACCACTGTGCGTGAAAACTAAAATTTTTAGAATAAAAAATTTAAGAAAATAATGCTAATCTTGTTTTACAAAATGCTAATAGTATGGAAATTGTATGATTTTGAAAATTAAAAAATTCCTATTAACGATTTTATTGCTGGAAGTTGTTGGTTGCAATCTCCTCATACTGGAGAAAAAACCCACAGCCCCCAACCCCATGGGAACTTATTATTTTGGGGGCAAGAAAGGCTGAAATTGTGGTTTTTTGTAGTTTTCCTAAAAAAGACACATTATTGGGAAAGATGTTACGAGACGTAAATTGTTCTTCGTCAAATTTTTGTCAAAAAGTGGCTTATAAGATTTTTTTTTACTCTGAATTTACCAAAGTTACAACGCTTTTGAATAAATAATGTCCTAAAAAGTTAGTCGTTATTACTATTCGATGTAGTGTTTTGGAATATCTAGTGATGATATTTTTTTGTTAGACTATCGATAGGCTAACAATTTGTCTATAGCCATGTTTGAATTTGAAGATACACACATGACATTCATGTTGTCTTGGTACTTCCTCGGGTGGGCAGAGGGAATGTAAATCACTAGGAACTGTAGCCCCCGAATCAAAATTTTTGGGTATCATTGAGCCCTAAGGAAAAATATTATTTGTCAAGTTGAAAAGAAATATCATGTAAACTCGTTGTGATATGTTTATGTTTTATAAATTTCTTCTTTTTTTTTTTTTTCGTTGGGGGAAGGAAGAAAAAATTTTGTAGCCCCCCGTGTGCTAAAATTACACTCGTAAGTCTGCCTCAGCCAATGCCCTCGTGTCACTTTTAATATTTTGCGGGGTAGGTAGGTGGCTTTCCGTACATTTCCATTTGTGGTAATATTTCTAGGAAAATTCTCGTGAGTCAACAATGAGAATGTCAATTTATGCGAAGTTTTTCGCATGCAGTAAAGGAAAGAATAGCGATTCAACCAGATGATTACGGAATTGCAATAGACAAAGAATCCTCGATTGGTATACTGAAAAATTCCTTGTTGCACTATTTCGAAGTGGCACATCCGAAGTGCTGGTTGAATTTTATTACACAGTATCGTGCATAAACCTTTCTGAAAACTGTTTCAGACAGGAGCTTTTAAAAATAAAAACCGGAATATCTACAAAATAAACAAGTTAATTACCATACAAATTGATAAATTAAACAATGCGATGAAAATTCAATTTTAACTTCATTGAAAATAATGTACCTAATAGAAAATTCTATTCGAGATAGAGAAGCGATCGTAGGTACCATTAATCTAAAACCAGAAAATAAAAATAAAACTTTTCATAAATCAACTCAATGTCGTTACAATTTTTTCTCACTGATTCACCTTTCAGAGAAAAAAAATTTCAAAAGCGATATGCTCGTCATTTGCAAAAAAAATTTCTGTTTTGTCGAAGAAAATTATTATTATTTTATTTTTATTTTTTTGTTTTTGAATTCTCCATCGAATATCCGGTAGAGGTATAACGAAGATTATGTTCCATTACCTTGACAATTACACACCTCGTTTCAAGGTCGACAACTTTCTGCCTTTAATTTTCCAAACATCAACTGACTCTCTGCTCCATCCTTTCTGTAAGATATTACACATTTTCGTTCGATGCTAATATGTTGGTGAAAATAGGAAGATGAGAAACTCAACTGTATCGAGATACGTAGGTACACCTATATACCAGCTCATTATCGTCAGTACGTCGAAACGTGGATATGATTTTAGTAGAGAAAAGTAGCTATAAAAAACTCTAACGCAGCAGAAGCTCCGTTAGAAAAAGTAGGTTTTCGAAAAATGTAAAATTACGTAGTCACTAAAAAGTTACTGATAGATCGTAATAAATATTTGTTCCGAATTACGTTTCTATTAGTCCAAAATTAGGCATTTTATAAGCAAAATAAAAATGAAAACAGTGTTACCGGAAGTACCATCCGACCGATCCGCGCCAAAATTTATAGCAAATTCTGATATTTGTTACAAATTTCGTAGCTATTGATCGAAAATTGATAATTTTATAGCCGAAATAAAAACGAAAATAACCATACCGGAAGTACCGTACGGCTGTTTCGTACCAAAATTTATATCAAATTATAATATTGAATTTTTGTTTTAAATTTCGTAGTTACTGGTCGAAAATTAGAAATTTTATAGCCAAAACGAAAGCGAAAATAGCTGTACCGGAAGTACCGCACGGCCCATCCGTAACAAAATCAATCGATCAGGTCCTTGGCTTAGAACTAATGTTCTTTCCAAATTTCGTGTCTATCGGATAAAAATTGCAACCCGTACCTGTGGTGACAAGAAATTGGCTCATATATGAATTTGAGTTATTAATGACAAAATTTTCCTTGAGTTATGAAACAAAAAACGTACCTATTCCCACCCTCAGATCATTCCATGACACAAGATTAATAAAAATTTAACGTTTTATTTAAACAAATTCAGTATAGACCTGGCTAGAGTGTTTGAAAATCTAGTACTACAACTTTTTTAATCTATGTCCGTATAGATAATGTGTAGAACAGAAACAATAAATAGGTAGGTACATAGCTCACCAGTTTTCATCTCTTCGAAGCTTCTAAATGAAATCAACGAAAGTTACATACCTATTCAACTTCGAGCATTTAAGAGAAAATTCAATTTATTTACATTTTCAGCCATTTATTTTGTTCGTATAATTATGTACCTAGGTATATTCTTGTTTTTGTAATTGCTGAAAATTTAATAAAATTAAATAATATTATCGTACCTTCCTATATTTATATATAGTATTAAAAAAAAAAAGAAAAAAAAACTTTCATACGTATACAAATATTGATGATAGGTATTTATGTGTACCTATCTATATAAAATGTAGGCTAGATACATTTTAACTTTCCAGTGATCGAAAAAAAATTTTTATAGGTTATACCTACGTGGTATAGATACATGAAAAACTTATTTTCCTCGTTCATTAATGTAGATATTTTTAACGTAATTTCAACAGTATTGTGATCTGGATGAATTCCTTTCTGACAATGGTATACCTTTGGAAAGTCAACCAGCCGTCGGTGGCGCAATGGTACCAACCCAACAAGCGAAATTGGACACGCCGTGTTTACCTCAATGTGCCGTCACTCAGCCACCGCAAACGAATGGCATCATACCAAAAAAAGAACCAAGTCCGAGTCCGAGTGAACCATTAAGCCCTCTTGGCATCAACCCTCCATCACCAGCCGACTCCAGTAAGTATATTTATTAGACTTTCATCGAATGGGAGAAGAGGGGTGTAGATTTTTAAACGAATAATTAGGCCCATACGCAAGAACGCGATATCCACGTATCAACAATGACTTAAGAATTACTTATCTTAACAAAGTTATGCATGTATATTATATGTTTACGTATAGATAAAATTGATAAATTGAGAATCGTTCTTGCAATCGGCCCTTGTTCTTAAATAAAATCGTTATACTTGAAGATGGGCAATACAGGATGATACTACCCTCTTTGATCTATCTTGTGGGCAGTGTTTGTCCTATTTTTCGTACAAAATTGCTTCAAAATACATGAGAACAAAAATTTTACATTCCAAAATATGGTTGCGTTATTTCCATGTACAATAGAATCACCCCATTCCTTGGAAAGGTCCTGGCGCCAAACTGCGACTTGTTTTGGAGAAATTATTTCGTGATAATTTTTTAACCATTATAAATCTTCCATAAAGCCCTTATATATATGTTTAGCATCTTGGAATCAATTGATGATGGATGGAGACTGTGGCAACTTCCTACCAGTGGTGACAAGTGTGCTAGTGCACTCGCTGGTAGGTTGCATGGCCTGTCCCTACATTACGTAGGGCAAACACACTTTTGGTTCATGGGTTGGTAGCTTACCACTACCAATCTAATTTTAACACTGAGTCTCACTCACACGCATACAAGGTTTATTTGTAGATGTGTGTATGCGCCTACTGCAGCATCCTACAAGTGGTGACCCCAATGTGATGAACTGAGCTCAGTTATTGGCAAACAGCCGATCAAGTAGGTTGTAGTTTTCCTAACTCCCTCTTGTTAATCAGCCAACAGCCAATCAAGAAGGTTGTAGCTCTGCTCACTCTTGGTAAAATCATATTTTTCAAGATGTCCATCAAGTACCAACTCTATCTGGCATAACTTGGAAGGAAGTCCTCGAGTTCTCCAACCATCTGGTAGCATTGCTTCTCCAGAAATGGATCAATGGCAAACAAACCAGCAGACCTTCAATGATCTCATCTCTCCTCTCTTCTCTGTGGTTGGGTCCTAGACAACATTGGAGAGTGGGAGATCCTCCCAGGTAGAGGACATTGACTTACCTACCAGTACATCCACACCTCCCTTAGCTACCACAATGATCACATCATTTTCAGCAGTTGCCCATTCCTCCAACATCCCGGTGTCCTCT
Organism: Ericerus pela; assembly: GCA_011428145.1. Taxonomy (NCBI): domain Eukaryota; kingdom Metazoa; phylum Arthropoda; class Insecta; order Hemiptera; family Coccidae; genus Ericerus; species Ericerus pela. Next base: position 1,925,272 of record WOFM01000207.1, read on the forward strand.
ATGCCTCTTAGAGGGGGATACAAAGGTAGCTGCTCCAGCAGGATGATGGTGTTGATCACACCCATTCTTCAACAGCGATCTTCATCAACCATGACCTCTTAATCAAATATCTCAGCAGTAGACAAAGTCCCTCCTTGCACATTGACTGCTCTACCCCAGTTCAAAATGAGGAACATGCAGATGTGGCTGCAACAGACCAAGAACCTAGCACGAGCTCATGGTAATATCAACAAGCACCAGATGTTCTTAGCCACCTTAGATTTGCTACCACCATCAGTTGCTAACTTATTCTACAACTTACTATACAGCACTGATCAAACTCAGCAGATGTTGAGTAACCTGGGCCAGTTGATTCTTGAGGAAATTTCACCCTCGAACAAAATCTGAAACAGATGGTCCGTGAGCCTGGAGAGAAACCAAGTGCCTACCAGCGTAGACTGGTTCAACTCAACGATGGTCACATTGATAATACCATCATCCTAGGTCTGCTTTATCACAGCTTACCTTCAGTCATTTGATAGCCCTTGTCGATGCAACATTTGGTAAGCTTGCAATTGGCTGCCATTGCTGCTGATAAAGCGATTACCCTTGGGCAGCCATTTACATTGCAGTACACTAACAGTGCAATCTCAGCACCAACTACCATTGCAGCTTTTCAAGCTTCAGTAAGTAGCACTTCTTCCATCTCTGGCACTCCTTACACAAGTTGAGAGCCACTGTATTCAGGGTAACCCTGCTCTTATACCAAGCCTCAATAGTCCCTGTGTCCAGCTAAGTCTTTGTGGAACAGTCTTCAACAACTTACTCGGACCTTGTTGCCCCTCATTGGCACTGTTCAATCTCCACCTACCTTCTCATGCTTCACATGACACAACTGGGATAGGCTATCCTTTATTGCCCTGTCCTTTATTCAATACACGTACCTGGTTACAGTTTTGACAACGGATTAGCAAGGAGCCCCTGTCCTCAGACTATCTTACTTGACAGAGCAGTTGATGCCTGTACTACCTCTCCCCTGAGTTCCTCTCTTACTTCACCAGTGTTAAACCAACAAGGTTCCATTACCTTAGTGTTGAGTCAACAAAACTCTGTTCCCTCTCCTTCAGTTGAGACGTGGCTCAATCAACCCTTGCACAGATGACAGTGACATCATCCTGCAAAGAGGAATCGACCCTCTCGCAACGACTATTACCAGGAAATGCCTCCGGCTTAAAACCCGTGAGAAACTCAGAAATTTCCACACTCATGTCTAGCATATATTTGACATCATCTGTTTCCCTGGAAACATACTGGAAGAGAGTAGTGTTGCAATTTACTACCAGTGGTGACAAGTGTGCTAGTGCACTTGCTGGTAGGTTGTGTGGCCTGTCCCTACAAACCATAGTACAAACACACTATTGATTCCCGGGTTGGTAGCTCACCACTACCAATCTAATTTTAACTCTGAACGTGGCTCACACCAACACAAAGCCTATATGTAGATGTGCGCATGCACCTACTGCAGCGTCCTACAGAGACTATTCCAAAAGTTATAAGGCAAATGAAAAAAAATCTTTTTTATAATACCCACGCGAAAAGTAGACATTTTATACGTTCAAAGTACCCGTTAAAAGGCAAATTTCACACATGCGCACTTACAAATTATTTACGTCTTTAACCAGCCACTTAGGTTATGTATGCACCCTTTTGATTTCACCTTCTTTTACGTGCGACTTTTTACCTATAGAACTACTTTTTACATATATCTCTCGTGCAAAAAAATACGCTACAACTTGATGCGTAAACATCTTGGAGCTTGGTCCACAGTAGCACCTAAATGAGAATTATGATTGTCAGATTTACATAACCCTTACAATTTTAACTCACATTTGTGTTTGTTACATTATGTGTGGTTGTGTAGTTACGTGTGTGCGTAATGGCACGCACACAACTACACTATTAACTTAGGTTTCCCAGGAATAGCCTGAAATCGGAAGTAGGTAATTTTGTTCTCATGTTTACACATCAATCCTTCATGCCTATGGCCCCAGTAAAACTCACACCTTTATTTTACCCCTTATTTCCCAGTTTATACTTTTTTTTGGGGTGGATATTATAAAAACTAGGCGTGTGTCACATATGTGCAGTATGTGAGGGTTACTTATGTGATTTACTACATACCTTCGGCTCATGCTGCCCTTATCATACTCATTATAATCGCCTACTTTCCGTACTTATATTACAAATAACCGTAATTTTCTTAAATAAACAATTAAGCTTACCAAAAGAAATTCGTATATTATAATTTTTTTTTTGTATTTTTTTCAGCTTTATCTTTCGCATCATCGAGTCGAGACTTTGATCCAAGATCGCGTCCATTTTCTGATGAAGAACTAAAACCTCAGCCAATGGTAAAGAAATCAAGGAAACAGGTGAGATATGCCTGTTTGCCTTATTATTTTTCTATTCCTTAATTATAGGCTAATATATAGATTATAAAATAGTATAAAATTCATACATTTAAAAGAAAAATATAATTTTTGCTATCGAATCCAAAACAAAAAATAAATTCGTGTAAGTAATTAGGTATTTACTGGGTTTAAACATTTAAAAAAAATGAAAAGATAAACATTTTTTCATCAAAATGAAGATAATTAACTTCAGTCAGTGTATAATTATAAAGCTTTAAATTTCGTACTTTTTGGGAATGTGAAGAGAAATTCTTGTATACTGTTCTAATTAATATCCGATAATTTTCTCATCTGCTGTTTGTTTATCTCAATATACTGAAATTTAATATTGTAAAATTATCCGTTTAACACGCACCTTAGAACAGTTTAGCAGAATACCGAAGATAATTTATTAGCTGATGTAATTTTTTTGAAACGATAAACAAGGAAACATAGTTGAAACTCGAATTTACAAAGGTACCTCAATTTTCTTCAACTTTTTCCTCCAAAATTACGACACTTTAGAATAGGTATTTCACTAGTTTATTTCAGTTCGTTCAATTCGTTAAAGCTTTTTCAAAAAAAAAAAAAAGTAGTTATTATCGATACCAAATAAGTTAAGCTTTGAAGAGGATAGGTAATACGACACTATACAAACGTTGAATGGCAAATAAAGAAGGCGAACAAATTAATGTTGAATGGTCTATGAGAAATAATGTTGCACTAGTGCACCTTAAAACATCAGAGCTCAACTTATTTGGTCCGATTATTTAGTTGAAAATTAAGCAAAAAATTTAATGGAGAAAAAGAAAGTGGGCCTATCAACAATTGGTTTTTTCATGTTTTAGTTTGTACCAGACGGTTTAAAAGACGAAAAATATTGGGCTCGACGAAGAAAGAACAATATGGCAGCTAAACGATCGAGAGATGCTCGACGATTGAAAGAAAATCAAATAGCAATGCGAGCAGGATTCCTAGAAAAAGAAGTAAATATAAATGAAGAACTGAGAAAATTCTTTGACCAAAAATTAATTAATTTTTGATGACCGAACCCACAAAACACAACCAACCACGAAGAAATATAGTTTCAAGAATGAACCCAAAAAATTTTTGAACTGGACGTAATAAAGAAAATTTTTTTTCTATATGACGCGGAAAAAAGTTCTTCTTTAGAGGGCAAGTTAAAATCCTGGAAACCAAAAAGTTTTTCTCAGTATAAAAAACAAAACAATATTTTTTTAATGCAGAAATTGGTAATTTTTTGTATTCAGGTATGAAATCCCACCAGATAATTCTCTACCCTTCTCCATGCTACGAAAGTATTTAAATTGATTCATAAATTAATTATCGTAGTATAAGTTAAATTTATAATTTAATTAACTGTTGAAAACGGACAATAACAACAAAATTGTTTATCTTAATGATTAATTTTTTTATTAACGCGAAATTTTTTATTTCTTGTTATGGTTCAAATAAAATACGACTGTAAACGCAAAATAAAATTAACAAAAATTTTAGAAAAAAAATTCCCAGAAAGATTCTGGCTTCACTCTCCAATAATACTGCAAATTCAATGCAATTTTTCCCACCGCTTGAGTAACTACTAATTTATATTATTTATTCAACATACTTCGTTTTTATTTCAGAATATGGGCCTAAGGCAAGAAATGGAGAGATTAAAGCGGGAAAATTTGGCTCTTCGAGACAGATTGTCGAAATTTACAGATGTCTGAAAAACTTTGTGAATTTGTTCTGGCGTACAAGTTGGTAATTTAGGGTTGTAAATTTTCCATGTTCCTTTTGCAGAAAATCACCACACGTGTATTTGTTTCTGTTCAACGAATTTGTGAATTATTATCGTCAGTTACAGCTTCGGTAATGATTCTTCGTCGATATCATGTAGAATTTTTTTTTTTTTTTTTTTTGTAAAAAAGGTTGCATTTTATTTTCGTGTGTGAAAAATGAAATATTGTAACGGAAATAAAAATCAGATCACATTCGTTATGATCTCAAAGACAATAACAAAAAAAAAAAATTGAAAACCCTTAAATAGTTACCCCTAAATTTTGTTAAGACAACTGTTTTATGTTAAATGTCTCTACAATGAATTTTGAGAGTCAAGGCTGATAGGCTAATGATAATAATTAATTTTAATGCCCGTACATGTAAATCCGCGATGACGTGCACGTTTGATTAATTTAGAACTTCCAGTTTCATTCATGATGATGATGTTTTTTGTTTTTTTGTCTGTGTCATAATCTTCGTTATAGAAAAAAATATGGGTTTCTCAAAACTCAGTTACGCCGCAGTTTTGCATAGATATTGAATTAATTCAGCCTACCTGTCGGAAAGGGTTTTATTGAATGTTACCCAAAAACTGCCACCAATTATACGACTTCATACTTGTGAATAAAATTCATAGTTTTTACGTCACAATATCATCATATATTTTTTTCATCGTATATGTATGTCCCCAAACAAAGTGAAATCTTTCAGAACCGTTGTTATCTTGCACTGCCATAAAGAATATTCACCAAATTTCTAGTCAAACGTTTCGACATTAGCTTATCTAATTAGAGGTAGTAACATCAAACTCAAAGTTAACGAAGATAAGAACTTTTTGACACAATCTCTCCATAATAACGAACCTATATGTTCCCCTCCCCTCGTCATATATAAATGACTTTAATATACCTATTATCATCTTTTAGAGATTACCTTACCAATGACTTCATATTGGTGGTTTAATATTATTCGAATGTTGGGTACTACACGATAAAGCTGCAATATATTAATTTTCAAATTAAGGAAGAAAATCAGTGGCAGAAATTTGTTGAAAGTATATACTTACTTCCATAAAATTTGTAAAATGTTTACCATTATTTTTTATAATTACCAATACTTACATAAAAATTAATCGAAAGAATTTAAAAGTGAGAATTATAATTTGAGTATAAGATGTGCTTTTATCGTCAGGTTTGAAGAGAAATAAACGTAATTTGTGTTCTTACATGATACCACCATTTCCGCGTTCTTTTCCACTACTGTTGTTTGATTTTCTTCATAAATATACATATAGAATAAAAGATCCTGAATCAAACGAGCTTTCTATAACATCAATTAAAAAAACATATAATTTTATAGTTGATAAAGTATAAAAATATTATTCTTCACAGTTTGAAAGGGAAAAAATTCGAATTACTATTCATGGCATACTTATAAAAAAATTATAAAATCAGGTTTTCTTGATACAAATGAGCTGCAATAATTACTATATTCACTCCCGAATTTAAATAATTATGGTGAATTGAGGTAATTATTATTATTATTTTTTGTTTAATGAAAAACATATATTGGCCAAGAATTGGCGATCATTTTAGAATTAAAAATTTATTTATTGTGTGAATAAGATCATGTCAAACGAGAATTAATAAATTTTTCTTCAAGAAACCAAGAAATCATTTCGGCATCCTACATCCAATTTCCTTCGTTCAGAAACATAAATCCATAATCGTTTTATAAAACGCCACAAATAAATCGAATAAAAAAAGAAACAGACCAACGATATCCAGTAAAATTGAGTAAAAGTATACAAGATGACAATTTTTTTTTTTTTTTTTTAAAGAGCGATGAGAGAGAAACTTAAACAAAGCGCTTCTACCTTCATCTAATACTTTTTGTTGTTTTAGAGGATACACACATAGCTCATGAGCATTATTTGAATCATGAAATTTTTCAATAACTATAATAATCCGATCTTACATATTTTCAAGTACGTTCATCAATTATACAGGGTATGGAAGCCCCACCGTTAAATTTACGTTATCAGTAAAATTTATCGCAAAATTGGTGCTCCCCTCGCAATTATTTCCGCCAGATTAGTTTACGTGTTCTTCTTTCTACACGGCTACATTTTTTCTTTTCTTACATTCGCGCATACTTGTACATTTTTTTCTCTATTATGAGAAATTAAATTAATTTTATAGTTAATGAAGAAACACATTTTGTTAACATACATCTTTCATCCTAACTGTAACTGTATAAAATGATTTAAATTTTTTTGTACTTTTAAATGACAGTTTAATTTTTAATTTTTTATTTAAGTTGTTTTTTTTTCTCTTTTTATTAGGAATTGTATTGTGCAGTAAACTAGTTACCACAAAATAAATATTTAAAAAAAAAAAATTAATTTATTTTCTTCTATTTGTTAATCAATGAGCTAAGGAAGAACCATAATAATTTATGGAAAAATTATTCTACCAAAAAGATTGAGATCGAAAGTTGAAAAAAATTCTTTCCAGTTTTTGAGAAACTAAGTAAAAATAGTACTACCTAGTTATGTTTAATATGGCAAAAGAGGTACACTTGGAATTAGTTCTCAGCTCTACCCTATGGTTTCAGTTCTTTCAACTCTTTTAAAGAGGAAGAATTGAAAAATAGATATCTCAAAAGAACGAATTTTTTGTCAGTAAGAGCATTTTTTGATCGAGAACTTCTAATTAGAACTTACTCACTGGTTAGTTGAAGAAATTTGGCACTTTTGGACATGAAAAAGTGTTTTTCAAGTTCTATTCAGTAAAATCGATCAACTTCTTCAGACAACTAAGGCTGCACTTTTCCAAATCGAACAACCGATTAGTGAGAAGTGTTGAAATTGCCACATCTTTTTGCCATACCGAATATACACATAAATTTAACATGAAAGAAAAAAAAATTGAAAATTGAATAACTTGGAGAAAATTAGCAATCGCAAGTGAAATTTGATACTGAATTTATTTCATAAATTCATAATACAACAAGCTTGCAGTCACCGTTGAAACATGACTATAATGAAACACATTACGACTAAACATCATAGATATTAATAAAAATAAAACTGTTTTTATAAGTAGTTTTACCAATTTTATAAAAAATTGTCACAATAAAGACGTATTTAAAGGGCTCTAATAGGCCGTTCAAAATTATTCGAAGTATAGGATACAAAACTTTAACAAGTAATAATTTATTAAAATAAAGAAAAAAAATTCAAATTAAAGCAGTAAAAATTTACAATAAAAATATAATAATGACTGGAACGCAAGACGATCAAAACAATTACTATCATTCTTCATCACTCATTTCTGGAAACTAAACAAAAAAAAAAAATCACTAACAAAAAAAAGTAAAAAAAAAAAAACTAAGAAATGGCATAAATAAAATTTACCTCAAATTCGTCATCTATCAATTCATATTGGGACAAAGCTGTTAGTTTTGGTAAATATTTCACGTCAGAAAATACTTTCTGAAGAAAACAATCGCTATCTTCAAGATACTCTTTCACAACCTGAAAAGATGCGAAGTTTTGTTCAGAAAAATAATCAGAACAATTAATCAATGAGATAATCATTATAATTAAATCAACATACTAACCACCGTTGAGCAAGCAATACACTGATTGAAAGCATGAGTACACAGAAGCATATGCTCAAAATCAGCAATGAAACCGCGAATTGAATGCGGTATTTTTCCCAAACATGACGTATCATCACTACCAGCTAAGCCTCTAAAAATAAAAAAAATAAATTTTAAATAAAAAAAATAAATAAATAAAAATAAAAAAATAAATAAATAAAATAACTGTCTGCGTTAATTTGAATGAGTAGCTCTTATTGGTGGATATGCCCTAATTTATCTTTAAATTATCACTTTCTTCTATTACACCTTTTTAATTTTTTAATTTTTCAAATATGACTAGCCTAGGACATTCTCCGGATAGTCAGGAATATTTTGAACCTACTTTCACTAAAATCACAAAATTATACACTTATTCTGAGCGAACGAAATTTCGTTAGTTCCGTAGATAAATATACCAAACATATAACCTAATCCGTATGCAGTCGATAAAAAACAAAAAAATTAAGTTTTGTACATTTCGAATTCGTCACAAAGCGATCCAAAAAAAAAGAAAAGAACATTCAACGACATATACCCACTTTTTAGAATGCTGCAATACTGAGATTAACAGCTCCACACCAATCGAAGCAGCCATATACGAAATACCCGGTCTAGTTACAGTGCACTGTTGGTCTAATGTGCGATCAGTTTGAGACTAAATTAATAAAAAATAAAGAAAAATGCAATTTCGAATGAAATGATTTCTTTTTTTTTCAATGATTCACGAATGAAATGGTAAAAAATTCAATGGAAGACAAAACATTAATCCATTCGAAAAACCGTAAAAGTTCAAAAGTTTAATGATGATGGAAACGATTATATTTTGTTATTTTTCAAAAACCAATCAGTAAAGTTACTAAAAACTGTATTAAAAAGTAACAATTAATATAAAAGACATGATGGAAAGGAAGAGATAATTTTCCATTTCGAACATAATCGTAACACACATGGGTATAGTGAACAAAAAGAAAAACAAATGAAACTTACATTTCCGGGAGCGACAACGTCGTTACAAAAATAACAACCCAGCTTAGTTTCGGATTCATCCGAATGAATACCATGCCTCAGAACAAGGTAAGAATCATAGCCCAGAGCTATCGTTATGGCAATCTGTAAATTATACCATGAAATTTTACGTTGAAATAAAATGAAAAGTAATTTTCAACAAAGAAGGTAATGAAAATAACCTTATTGAACGCAGAACAGAGTAAAGTGGGTAACCATCGACTCTCACGCGAGTCAGTCAATAAAAATATCACATCATGACTTTTAATTAATTCGGTAAGTTTGTGAACATCATCCAAATCGTATTCACTATGACCTGGCATACTAATTCGAAGAATTTCGCCGGCAGCATTCTACGTAATGGACAAATGACAAATAAAAATTTACAGTCACAACTTTCAACATAATTTAACTCTTTTTTATCTTGCAGTGTACTACTAACAACGCCAGGATGAATGAGCTTTAGAGCAGAGGCAGCTGAGAGAGCTTTTGAAGACGAATTGCAGCAGTCCGCAAATGTGTACAGAGACTGTCGAGCGGGATTTGAAAACGAAACAACGCCACTATCGACAAGAGTCATATTCTCGATGCCCCAAGCCTGAAAACAAAAATCCTAATTAACAAAACAGAAGTAAAAAGAGGCAAATCTGTTACTAAAAAAAAAAAAAACACACCAGGAGCACACGAGCCACAGCGCAGCCCAAGGTACCAGCTCCAAGTAATAAACAAGAAGTGTTTTTAACTGTCAATAAATCCAAGTCTGGTTGCAGCCTCCACTTCACCAATTTCAAGTTTAAATCCACCGCTCGAGATGACAATCTGAAAAAACAAAAACAAAATTGAGAAATAATGCAAATAAATTACCCATAGACTAAATGATAGGAATACTGACGACAGGAAAAATAATGAAGATCCAAATTGGTAAATATTCAATTAAATTATAAAAAAAATCAAACAAAATGTAAATAATATTTACTTGGCTGGATCCATGTCTTTAGCAAGATTAACCATTCTGGGGCTCAATTTTCCTTTGGAATTTTTTTCCCAACCGACTATTTTATTCTCACTCGGAATATCAACAAATAAATCTATTTAAAATTTAAAAAAGAAACGGATTCATCTCACGTTTCACTGACTCAATCAAATCATATATACACACTATTACACAAAATAGAAAAAAAAAAAATCAACATACCAGACCACTGAATGCAGAATACGACACTACGACTGTGCCAATTGGAAAATTCACCACGAATTGAAACAATTTTCATAGGTTTATCGAAAATATCAGGACTAAAAAGAATTCCCCAACAATGAACAAGGTCAATTGAAAATTTTAAAGTAAAATAAAATATATTCACCTCTGAATTTTCAATAAAGTTAATAAATTACGCAGAGGCCACCCAGGAATGTGCTCTAAACTGGTAGGATCCAGAAAAGCTAAATAAACGTCTTCAACAATATTTTCTGAGAGAGAACACAGAAAACAAGAATTAGAAAAAAAGTGGTAACAACGTGAAAGAAGAATAATAAAATCCATATTACCTCGATCGGTCGTGTACTCTTTGATAGTCTTTAAAATAACCTCCGATTTTTTCAAGAAAAAACAAAAAAAACTTCTTTGGTTCTCGGGCAATTTTTTGTGCAATTCAAACAAAGTTCGAATCTACGAAAAATAGTTTAGAGTAAAAAACTTATTATTGCCTCGACACATACCGACGAGGAAATACTAAAAATAAAGTTCACTTGATCAGGTGAAAGAAACGCTCCTAAACTTTTAGGAGACTCATAAATATAATATGAGGAATACAAAATTGCAGGAAATGCGAACCAGTAGGTGAAAGTGTATTTCTTCAAATCCTGCGGTAAATAAAAAAAAAAACTGTAACGAAGTGTCCGCACGATGTATCTACATAATTAATCAATAAAAATTCTCACAGAAAATGTTAACAATACGAAAACAACGAGTTTACTAGGATCCTTCAAAGCTGCACCAGTTTTCATATCATCCAGCAATTGCGATCCATACTTGACTAGTAAATCATTTTTATCCATATCTTTGAATTTCTCAATAGTGTTCGTATTAATATGATAACCGTGAGCGTAGGATCTTGATGTGCAGTTGTCAAAGTCTCTGAATAAAAATAAAAATGTTTGTGTTCATTTTTTTTGGTTCTTTATAATGAACAAAAACTAAAAATGATTGTAAAACTTCTTGTTATGGTACTTGTTAAAAGATGAACAATCCACCATAAGAGTACCAGTCTTATCTAAATAAGAATAATATCCCCAAACATGTCTAGTAACTTCACTGAGCATATCTTGATTCAGTTTCAAATCCGCGAATTTGAACCAAAAACTACTATTCACAAAAGACGAAAAAGGAGTGAATCGAAGAAGAGACTTATCGGACGGAGAAACAGCGTGATCGGCCTGGAATATACAAAAAATTAAAAATAAATAAAAAATAAAAAAACAATTAATCAGAACGATTTATCGGTCATCTACAAAGAAAAAATTCATAAAATTGATCACCAAAAAATGACAAGTTTGACAAGGCAAATAGTTGAACAATGATAAAATGGAGGTAAATATACAACCAATTCGAATCAAAACAGATATTTCGTCCTAAATTAAATTTTTCGGTTGCAACATGATCATTTCATATTGCTAGTAAGGTGTAAATGCGAACAAAATTCAGATATAGCTTCAGCTCTTCCAGTAAACTGACCAAGTTTTACGATGTAGAAACAATTTATCGAATTATTTGGAACAATAATTGAATTAATAATCAGAAAAGCTTACGACAAATCTCAATCATATTAAAATAATAAACAAAGAAACGAAAATCAAATTTTTTTCTTACATCTCCCATCCTGGAGATTCAAAAAGTGATGACAATCAAACTCAAGATAACGGAAAACAATTTAGTTAGAGAACTCGTATAGGAACAAAATGTTAAAAATTTCTTCAAATCATTAAAAAATTATTCAAAATGAAAATGTATATTTGTTTGATCATAGCCACACAAATTGAAGGGAAAAGCACTTACAAAGTAAGGGTGAGTGAGAAACAGTGATAAGTAATGAAATTGGAAAGTCGAGACAAAAGATACGCACTCTGGTGGCAAAGATAGTAATCGGCTGAAAACAGGATAATGATAATGAACTTCGAGGATATATATAAGATGGAGATGACATGGAACTGTTTTAACATGGGGTTGAATGTCCAGACACTAGATGCCGCGTGCTGGCGTACAAAGTACCCCAGACTCTACACTCCAACCAATCAGAATCGAAAATCGGTGTAAAAGTGAGGTACTTCGTACGCCAGTGTTTATAAACAAACGCACGTGGCGAGATTTTCCTCCAATCAGATATTTACATAGAAGTACACTTGTTTGTAGACGCACTTTCTATAGGTTGGACACCAAAATTGCCCATGTGTCATCTCCATCATATATACATCCTCGAAGATAATGAATGAAAATAGTGTTGGGAAACGATCCCACACAACCTCATGACATGACTTTATTCGTACCGACTTTAGACAAACTGTAAATATATGTTTTTCTACTTTGCCATGTAGCTGCACTGATTCCTAACTGGGAAAATATTTTGCTCAACAAATTTTTAGTTTGCCACTGACATTTTTGTACATTATCAAAATACATTCATGATGGTTTAATTTTTGCGTTTCTTTTCTGTATAATCTTCAATCAATCTCCAAAATGTTAACAGAGCCTGGAATTGAAAAGTGCGTTTTTTATTAGTGATGTGTACCTAAATTCAATAATCTTTAATTTATTAATTTACATAAAGTGAAGGGCTGTGTACCAATTAATTTTTTATTGTTTTCATGAAAAAAGTGAAAGGCTAAGTGCCGTTAATGTTCGAATCGATGATGTAACAAATTTAAATAAATTTGAAATAATATAATTTTTATGACATTTGCTCTAATTGATAATTAAAGTCAAAGTAAATGCTTATGGAAACAAAATTGTGGTCACCAGCGCTGAGTATGAGATCAAGGATTTGGAAGATGAGAATCAACTTCGAATCTGAACTATGGTATGGAAAACATTCAAACTACATTAAAAATGGTTGGATAATTTTCATTCTGCATTAATTTGGTGATTGAGAATTACGTTTTTCCATTCCTTCATCGATAAATTTGCATTTTTCTTGGACCTGGTGATGTCGAGAGTTGAGTTCCCATTGATTTGGATGGATTGGACTTGACGCACCAAGGATTTAAGTAATAAAAAAGTTAATTAATTTCATTTTGTGCCTCATTCATTTTATTTTTCTCCATAATTTATGTCACAAAACGTCATTTTTTGTGTGTAATTTCTATGTCTTGACCCAAAATTTCCATGTTCATGATTAACTTCAACATTAGTTTGAACTTGTACATTTTTGGAAAATTTTGCTTTAAAATTTAATATATTAGTTGGTCTTACAATTGAAATAGTTATCTTGTGCAAGCTTGTATGCTTTTGACAATAACTATTTTCGAAGACAGGATAAATTCATGGTAATAATATTTAACCTAAATATTTTTCTTTGTTGATAGTAATACAATATTTGATCTCATATAATATATATTTTCCAGTTCGAACAGTAACATACCTTTTCATGGTCACTGAGTACTTTTGGCTGTAGATCCAATTGCAAATTATTATAATTTGATGAAGTTGGAAGTTTAATTTTTGATCACTTTTATTTTTTGATTTGAATTAATAAACATTGAAGTTATCGATCTTGGAAATATCATATGCGGATTTATCATGGTATGGTGGAGAGAATTGTTCATCGGAGGTAATATAATAATTTAAATATTTAATGATATATTTGATGTGAGGCGGTAAGTACAAGGAACAAAAATGAGTAAGAGAGAAGTATTCACGACAGAATTTATTAGCAGACTAAAAATATAATTTCAAGTAAAATACGCAATGGCGAAGCAACAGCATTATCGGTAACAGAAAGTAAGGGAAGCGATTCGTGATGAGAGTGTACGTGTGACATATATAGATTGACGTGATGATGATGATGAAGGATGAGATGAGGCGGGATTTTGTATCAACAATATTGACATAATTTGAATTGATTGATTATAATTAAATAATTTTCATTCTCTATCGCGTGGTTGAGCCCGTGTTATTGCATTATCAAGTGGTTGAGCCCGTGTTACTCATTAAATATAAGTTCTCATATTCTGAGGTAGGGTTCATCCTTTGATTTCCTAAAGTTTCTATAAAATACAATTTCAACATGTCAAGATTCGATGCTAAAAAAGTTTTTGATGGAAGGAACTACAATACATGGAGAACTACCATGATTTCAATGCTATATGTTGAGGGACTTTATCATAATATAATACATGATAATGAGACTGAAATATTATTTTTAGGTTTAAATTTAGATAGTTTTCTTAATCCTGAGGCTGCTAATACTAATCCTGCAATTCATATGATTTATTTTAGAAAAAAAGAAAAAGGCAAAGCACTCATTTACCAAGGCTTAAACAATGAACTGATTGAAAAAATAAAAGATCTCAGAACTGTAAATCAAATTTTAAAAACGTTGGACAAGCGTTACAAAAGTTGTACGCAAATAACATAAATTAATGCCAAGCTAGCTTTTCAAAAATTAAAATTTGACAGTAGAGGAAATATGAGAAAATTTTTGGATCGTTTTTCTTGATCCACCCAATTTATAAGGGATTGTGGAAAAGTTTTGGAAAAGCAGGAAGAGATCGAACAACTATTAATTTCTTTAAATATGGATTATGTCATCACAAGATTAGAATTTAATACTTTACAACAGGACCAAAAAACAATTGAAACTTTACATGCAATGTTGATGGAAAGGTCTGATAGGCTATATGATGAGAAAATGTCGCATTATAATAATAATAAAAGGAACTATAATTATCCACAAAATAATCATAAAAATTTTAGATACCAATATGGTGGAAATTACTCCATAAAATAATATGTTTTTCAGAGGCTTAACTTTACAATTAATTTACTTGTGTTCTAGCCAACCAATTTCAATGCAGTATCACCAATATTTTTATTTATTTTTAACAAACTGAAATCTGTTTCTACCAAAAATCACTTTAAATACCCTATTATTAATACTCCAGATAATAAATTATTTATTTCTTGATAAATTTCTTTGCCTTTATTTATTTTTTCAACTTCAAGAAATGTGAACTTTTATCCCAAACTAACAAAAAGGAAGTAAGTTCCAGATAACATAACAATTAACAAGTTTAAACTTTACCCTACCTTATAGTCAAACTAGAGGTATCTAAAATGATACCTGACACCTGAGTGAAACCTTTTTGTCTCTTGAAAAAAAAAAAATAATAAAAAAAGTTTATTATACCGATAATTTTGTCAATCGGTATATTCTGATTTCCTACTAATGTTATATTTAACTTTAGTTCCTACTTTTAATACCTACTTTCATGTTTCATGCCAAAAAGTGGAAATGAATATTCATCACCAGCATATTGTTGTAGTGATAACTCACCACTAACCATTTATACTTATATATATTATGCATTTAATATCTGGAGATTACAAAATATAACCGTTGGCACACACCTTTCTCTCTCCTACATGGCAATGGAATGAAGCAACTGCCTCAGCTCAAGTCACATGTCTGCCTACATTGCTTCAGCAGACATGTGTCCTTTACACATGCCAGACGCACAGGACTCGTAGGGGTATCCCCACGATACAATGAATTTATTGCAAAGATCAAAATTTGACGAATTTTAATTGAACAACAGAAAACAGACTTGTTGCATAAGCCCGTTCTCCTGTATACTTTGCTGCGCTCCTATGGTCAATGTAAATCAAACACTTCAAAAATATTTCGATCTGCAAAATCAAATAAAACAAAATTGTGTGACAATTTTGAATAGCCTAAGCCAAAAATTAAAACAATTTTTGAGTATTACGTACTTGCATTGCAAGTACGTTATAGGCATCCTTTAATTATCTCCCGCATACAAATTCTAACATCGAACTTGTTGAGAGAATTAAGGCAACATCTTTGGTGCCCTTTGTAAGATGGCCATAATCTATGTGCAGAAGATGTGTTAGCATCAAACACGAATTGACGCAGGCATTCTCGTCCCATTTAGCGCGATTAAGCGTATCTTTACAATATTCGGAACTCGAAGTACCACGAACTTTTTCATTTTCTTCATTTTACTTACGATCAGAACTACTTGGAAAGCAACAACTTTTACTGCCCGGGGATATCCTAAACAAAAATGAGACTTCCTAACACCATTTACGAAACACAATTAATTGTGGGAAGGTTGAATTTTTTCTTTTCAATTTTTTTCTCAGAATACCACAAAATGGGGAATGCAACTGATTTCAATTTTTCAAATTTTCAAATCGGCGATCTCACGAGATTGACGTGGAGTCCCAAAACTATTATACGGTCTCTTTTTTCTTCTTTCTCGATATAGTGTTTTCGCTCCAATTTTGTTTCTCAAGTATTAAAATTTTAAATATTATAAAAATCGAATTTTTTTAAACGAAGTTCCTAAAAAGAAATTCAGATTTAATATACTGATTAAAATTAGAAGTAAATGCATATTCTCGAATTCAAGAATTTATTGAAATCATATGTTTGAACTATATCAGATGCTCAATAAATAAACGCAATAGTAAAGATAATTATTAAAAACTGCTAGTAATTGACTAAAGATTTTTATTGACGGTATTTATTTGAACGAACCATCTGCGTGCGAGCCACTGAAATATTTCATTGACTCCCTCGTTAGTTTTCTGCAAACAGAGGAAAAGGTGCAAAGGAGCGACGAGTTATTGAAAAAGTGGATTTTTGATACATGCATTCGTAAACTTGATCCCATATAGAAATCAAAAAATTTAAAGATAAATCAAACTTCTATTTCAAAACTTAAAATTTTTCATAAGGTGAATAAAATAAAAATGAAATTTTTTTAGCTTGGCTTAAAATTCAGATAAAACGATCCGTAACTTTCTAAGAAAAACTGATGAGTCTAAATATAATTTCGTTGGAACTGTGAATCGTAACGGTGAAACAGTTATCTCCTTTCTCAATGAGAGGCTGACGCACAGAATCAAATACGAATGCGTCTACTTTACCTATCCAGAGCTTTTGAAGGGAAATTCGGGCCTGGGGAGAAAAAATTGAAAATCGCATCTGTGTTCAAGTGCTGGTGTATCTAGGATTCATCTTTAGAAAGGATTTTACAATACTGGGGAAGCCTGTTTTGCGAGCGGAGCGAATGAACATTTTTTAAACGGTTTTCAGTATATTTTGTATTTTCCTTTTTTTTTTTTTGAGAATCCAGGGCTTTTACAAATGCCGGGCTCGGGGGCAATCCCATCCATCATTTCACCTTCAAAAATAATTCAGGGGTCAGATGAGAAATATATTTGTACGTATAACTGAATAATTACCAACTTTAGATACATTCAGGCTTTCACGCCCAAAACTTCTTAATTCGAAGAAAATATTATTTTTAAAGTAACTGAATCGTAGAGAGAACTTACCGCAGAACCTTCGAAGTAGCTTATTTTCAATTGTTCAGCAAACTTTTCCCCCATCTCCGTGCTTATTATTCGCCTATCAATTAAATCCGTTTTATTGGCAAACATAGCAATAGGAATGGATTGATCTTTCACAGCATTATTCCATTTCATGTTTTTAATCAATTCTACCCAAATATTTAGATTCACAAAAGATGTGGCGGACGAAACATCATAAACAATTAATGCAATATCCGGAGCTTCCCACTGTTTCATTCAATTCTGTTGAATACATTACCTTCACAACTTTCAAGTTTTTTCTTCAAAAATAATTTTACTCACATACATAGGCAAAACCCCGTAATACACATCCGAACCTGTTGTATCGTAGAACAAAAATTTAACAGTATCACTGCTATCATTAATTCGAATTTCTGAAATACTTGGCACTACACCGATGGTCTGAAAATGAAAAAGCATTACATCATTTGAATGAATAAAATTATAACAGTCAATCAATTTTTTCAAATTACAGAAATACTGGAATATTAGCCAACACTATACACATACAATTTTCAATAAAAATTTTAAGACGAAATTAATAATTTTACCATAGAATATTTTTCACTGTATTCAAACCCTGAAGTTGAATGTGTTCGTAGAAAAGTGGTTTTACCAACTGCACAATCTCCTACAACATAATCAAATATTTAAATTCAAACTACTAACATTTATTCCCTTTATAGCCACTATGTTGCAATAGTTGAATTTATTAGAGTCAAAGATCCAACTTAAGCAAGAAATACTGCAGTAAAAAAAGGACGATCGTACCAACAATTATCACTTTTCCGACTGAACTTCTAAATGATGTCATTATTTCATTTGTTACTTCTTTTATTCTTAATTAAAATTTTTTTTTTTTTTAATATCAATTAAAACACAATACACACCAAGGAAAAAAGACTCCTATTCTCACTGCCGAGAATATCAATATGAAAATGAATAAAAAACTTCGTTGATATGGAAACAAAATACAAACAATTAAACGTCCACAAAAATTTTATCGCAGTAATAATCAATTACATCGTGACGAGATCAAAGATGAAAATTTGCGTTCAACAAGGTAAATGATAAAGCAAGAACACAAATTTTCAACTTATTTCAGTATTTTGCGAAATGAAACTGCGATAAGGAATACTTAAAGTAGTACAAAAATTAACAAGATTTATAGCATACGATAAAAATAAGAGCGATGTAAAAAAAAAAAAAAAAAAAAAACTGTTTCGCAAAAAACTATCGCCTAAGAGAGAAAATCCAAATTTGACTGAACGTACATAGACAATATGAGAAAAAATACATAAAAATTACCACAAATAACATTCTGAAAATGACTGAGATTAATATATGATTAACAAAGAGAAAAAAAGGTTACGTCAGATCGTCGATGTCCTCTCGAGGGGGATATTTGGAAACACTCAAAGATTGTAAATTCTCCAAATTGTACGCACTAAGACACTCAACTACATCATTCATTGGTAACTTTAGGCCGAAAACTCCAATTTCAACTAATTTATGATCCTTCATGAATAATAATCCTTTCTTACTTATTTCTGAAGCATTTGGAATATCAACGCGTCTAGAAAAATTATAAAAAATTTTAATTAGTTGAAAAAATAATTAATAATAAGGCATACTTGACTTCTAAATTCATGTACTTTAGACGAGTAGTTTCTCGAACGAATAATTTCATGGTTCCATCATTCAGTTTTCCTTTGCGACTAAGTAATGTTATCAATTTTTCAGCAATGTTCTCAGGAAAGAAAATATCACTTCTGAAGATAATATTTTCGGGCAAATACTTGCAAAATGAATTTGGTTCATTGGATGCGATTGTGGAACACTCAACATGATTCATCCAAGACAAGGACCATGGATTATCAGATACAAATTCCAAACAGATATTTAATAACGTAGGAATTGAAGGCATGGCATCAAATATCTGTAAAATAAAAAAATTCCAATACACATTTCAAAATTAAAAATGAAATTAAAAACTTTAACTTTAATCACAGATGTAAGAAAAAGTTCCAAAATTGTCACGAAAGTATACCCCCAATTACATAAATGACCTGTGATGAAAATTGCTCTACATCAAATTTGCGGTGTTTTAAATTAAGAAGCTGACCTTGTGCATTGAAGCGGGGAATTCCTGATGTAACCACATTGGTGTGACACAAATTTTTAAAATTTTTCTGTATGCTTAGCTTCATGCTACACTACACTCTTACAAATGTTTCAATAATTGCTGGCAGATGTACAGTAGGAATAGTTCCTCTTCAAGAAAAAATCTGAGGTTACCTTGATGTCACCATGCTGGGTTCTTAAAACGAATTTCCGATCATTTACAATTTAACAAATAATTTCAAGTTGAAAAATTGGTACCAAATTGTTACTGTTCTAGTTTCGGTACTACACACCGATTTCCTCCAAATTTGGTGTACATACAGTACTATACTTCCTCACTTTATATGCCAAATTTCAAGGGTCGAAAACAATTGGAACGGCAATTATTGAAGTTCAAAGTTTGAAAATTGCACGGGTAAATTCAATAATTTTCGAGTCGTAGTACTTGAGAGTTGGAAAACTATTTTTTTCGGGTATCTCGGCGTGAAGAGCTATAGCGTACTCTTCCACATCGTAGTTCGATCAGTCTCGCGGTGAACAGCGCAAATACAAATACCCGAATAGTCAGGTGGCTAAGTAAGTAAGGTGGGTAATTTGTTTTTT
Organism: Ericerus pela; assembly: GCA_011428145.1. Classification (NCBI taxonomy): domain Eukaryota; kingdom Metazoa; phylum Arthropoda; class Insecta; order Hemiptera; family Coccidae; genus Ericerus; species Ericerus pela. The sequence goes on from WOFM01000207.1 coordinate 1,945,477, forward strand.
AAATAATAACCCAAAATATTGTTCTCGACATTTAAAATTTTTACAATATCATCACCGTCGAACATTGTCTGAAGAATTCATCAAAATCTGAATGGAGCACCTGAACTAGTACTTTACTATAAAAATCAGCAGAGAAATTGTTTCAAGAGGAAAGAAATTAGTGACAGAGGAAATATAAGAATTCACGTACGAAATTGGAAAACGATGTTTTCAAGCTCACTCTCGTTTGGAAGCTTGGTGTAATAAAATAGTATATAACTTACTATACTCACAAAGCCGACTGAATGACATGAATTTTAAAGGCTAATTTGTAATTGATTTATTTCTAAGTTCAGTTCACTTTCCTTCCAGATTTCAATGAAAACACTCATCTGGAAAGAACGCTAAGCTAAGCTATCCCAAACCAAAATCGAAAATTTAATGGACATTGAACAATTGGAATCGGTCAATAAATTATATTTTGCACCGTTATGACTTAGGAGGTGCACGTACGATAAGATAACACATAAGCTTGGAGGATATATATATGAATATGTTGGAGGTGACACAGAGGTTAGTTTAGTGTCAGTCCAATAGATGGCACTGCTAGCAAACATTTTATTGATATTTGTTGAGATTGTTAAAAACGGCTATTAATAACAACTCATTTGAGAGATTAATTTTCTAGTTCAATAAAAAAACAAACGTTGTTCCTTTATATTTAAAACCTACACCAATTACGAACAACTGAGTTCGGTTTAAATATGTATCTACTTGAATAACTTGAACATATTCATAAATAACTTGAGAAACACTATGTAATTCAACTTGATTTATTAAAGAGAAACAAACAGCCATAATCAAAGTCTTATCGCCATATTGAATACAAGGTTGAGTGAGCGTCACCTCTTGACCAGAAAACAGAAAAGAAAAAGACACAGATAAAAACGACGAGAACTTGACTGTGTGAGATCTTGATTGCAGTAGTACCAACTACTGACATCTAACACCCCCTTCATGTCGAGTGTCGAGCCGTTTTTATTGGAATTTCTTGAGAATTGATGTTCTTGAGTTATCACAGACTTGAAAAATCACAGCAGCTTGAGAATCACAGGAACTTGAGTTTACTTAATCTTAACAAAACAAAACGAGTATGACGCTCCAAAAACAAAACAAACTTAATTCTTAAATTTTGGTCATAATACTTAACAAAAAAATTGAGCAAATAAAATTACAAAAATTAATTGACCAGAGAAAAGGAAAAACGTCAAAATTAACAAACAAAATGAGAATCATAAAATTAATACTAGGTAACGAGTCACCTGCAAACAAAATAATATTAGTATTTTCAAATAAAAATGATACTTAAAAATAATAAGTCTTCCTGAAAACAAAGAACACATGATTAACCAGGAACAAAAACAAACATAAAATTATAAAAGTATCTGAAAAGGAAAAATACAATTACTAATATTATTCTTGATCGAGAAATTGAATTCATCTTGATGGAATACATCTGGAACAATAAACAGATATATTAGTATTTCATCACATTAAATAGATGAGTTCATCAGACTGCTTGACATCAACTTGGTCTTGATAATAAAAGAAAGACTTGATTTCATAAAAAAATGTCGACTCTTGAGTAAATTGATTTACTTGAACTAAACTTGTCATTATTTCTTGAGGTTAGAGTCAATATTATAACATAATTTTGAGTCTGGATATCGATCGATGAATTATATTCAGCAAACTAGGAAAATACGAAACTCGTACCCAATTTGGAATTATCCGAACTTGAGTAATTATTTTCTTGATTCTTGAACTTGAAACTTGATTTACTTGACCGTTAATATTTTTCTAAAATTTATACAACTTACAAATTTTGAGAAATTTTTTCTATTTATGAATAACAGAAGTTTAACGAATTTTCATTTATGAATAACGAAAATTTTATTAGCTTGACTTGACTTGACTTGAACAATAGAGATGGTAACTTGATAAATTAAAGTTTTCGGATATACTTGAGTGACTCTCTTGACTTACCATCTTAATTGCTTAACAGTTTTTCACGTAAGAACTCATGTTGCTGAGCCGTAAGAGGTTTTGTTAAAATATCAGCAACTTGATTATTTGTTGATACATGAATAATTTTGAGTTAGTTATCACGAACATACTCTTTTACCTTGAGATATCGACGTTCGATATGTTTAAGTTTACCATGATTATAGAAGATAGATAATAAGTTACAGGTAGACTGATTATCTTCATACACGGTAACTTGAGTTTTAAACTGAGGAAAAGTTTCTTCAGTTAACCTACTACAATAGAGCATATGACTTGAAGCAACAGCAACGGCTACAAACTTGGCCTCAGTAGTTGACTCAGCAATTACATCTTGTTTTCTGCTGCCCCAAGCAATTGTATTACCAAACTGTTTAATACAATAGCCAGTAGTGGATTTTCTTGATTTGTCTGCTGCGAAGTCAGCGTCAACATACGCAACAATATCTTCATCAGGACTTGAGTAGGTTAAACCTAAAGTCGGAGTGTGTTTTAGATAACGAACTACATGACTTACTAAAGTACGATGTAACTCCGTAGGTTTTTCTTGAAATCTAGCTAAGAAACTTACCGCAAAAGAAATATCTGGGCGAGTAGTATTAGCTAAATATAAGAGTGACCCAATAGCCGTCCTATACGAATTATGAGGAGGTAGGGGTGTTTCTTGAATTTTTGGAAAATTGGCGAAAGAGTTCATTGGAACTAAACGTTCACCACAATTTTCTAGCTTGAACTCGTGAATTAGGGTTTTGATATAGTCCTCTTGATGTAAACGAAGATTACCTGTGTTATTGTCAATTTCAATTTGAAAACCAACATAACGACTTGGGGAACCTAAGTTCTTGACTTCAAAATTTTCTTGGATACTCTTGATAGCATCTTGAACAACTTGATTGCTAGAGCCCATAATTAAAATGTCATCAACACAAGCTAACATTATGACAAAATTATTACCACTTGATTTCATAAAAATGTAGCCTTGACGTAATAATGGTTCAAAACCCTTACTCTTGAGAATTCTTGAAAATTTTACATACCATGACCTAGGTGCAGTAGCTAACCCATACACAGCTTTATTTAACTTGAGTGCATAAAGTTTGTTGTCGAGATCAATACCCTGAGGTATTGAGGTATATTTATCTCGATCAATCTCACTATTGAGAAAAGCAGTCTTGATATCTAGCTGTGTAATTCTTAACTTAAGTTTACAGGCTAAAGAAAAGAACCAACGAATTGTGGTTGCAGTTGCAGTAGGCGAGTAGGTATCTTGAGTTGAATATTTTTCTTGATCAACAGCACCAACTATTACAAGGCGAGCTTTGAAAGCTCCATCAGGTTTAATGGTAAAAATCCACTTCCACGGAAGTAGTTGATGACCCTTAGTATTTGATTTTGGGACAATACGCCAAACCTTGTAACAATTTAGAGACTTGATCTCTTGGGTTATTGCTTCCTTCCATTTAGGCCAGTCAGGTGATTTTAATGCCTCTTTATACGATTGTGGTGCATTAGGAGAAGAAACCTCTGTTTCATCTCTTTTATTATTCGCATCAGAGATACGAAGAATTTGCACTGAGCCATCAATCACTTGGCTTTCTTGAGAAAGGTCCCAGTTATAATCAATTTCGATTATCTCATCTTGGGAGTTATCTTCACCAACTTGAACTTGAACAACAGGAGGAGCAATATCTTGATTGGGACTTGAGCTTGAATTAGCTTGATTCTCTACCAAACTATCATTACAAGCAACGTTAGTAGGTAGAGAATTATCTTGATTTTTAACTTGAGTTAAATTTTCATCAGGAAAATCTAATTCTTGATTACTAAATTCTTGAATAGTTTCTTGACGTTCATTAATAGCATCCCTAAACGTTTTACTTTCGTCGAATTTGACATTACAAGAAACGCTAGTCTTTTTAGTAGCAGGATTATATACAATATAACCTGTTTTAGTATACCCTACTAAATATTGTTTAGTACTAACTACATCAAATTTTCGACCAGTAGGTTGATTTTCTTGAAGTACATAAGCCAGACAGCCAAAAACGTGAATACTTGATAAATCAGGCTTATTACCGTAAAACATTTCATAGGGTGTCTTGAAATTTAGTGCTCTGTGTGGTGACCTATTATATAAATATTCGGTAGCATCAGCAGCTAAGCCCCAAAAAGAAGTAGGAAATCCACTCTCTTGAATTAATGAACGAATCTTGACCTCAATAGTTCGATTAGCCCTCTCAGCAGTACCATTATGTTCACTCGTATAAGGACCAGAGGTTTCTCTCTCAATTCCTAATTCTTCGATTAACTGATCCATGGCCTGATTAACAAATTCAGAACCATTATCACAACGTAAAGTTTTACATTGACCTTCTTGAGGGAATTGAGCCTTAATTCTCTTGACATACATCTTGAAGAACCTAGTCACTTCATACTTTTTCTTGAGAGCAAAAATACTAATATAACGAGTATAATCATCTAAAAATACTAGTAAATAAATATTTTTCTTGGCAAAGGTAGGAGGAGAGATTGGGCCAATCACATCAGCGTGAGTTAATTCACCTGGTCTTGAAGCTCGTTCACGATCTTTATCGAAACATTTACGAGTCATTTTTGTTTGGTTACAAACTTGACAATCTTGAAATGTGTCCGGACAAATTATGTCCGGGACACCAATAGCAACAGAACGAAGACGATATAAATTTGGAGAGGAAATATGTCCCATCCTACGATGCCAAATATTCCCTTCATTCACCAATTTTGTTCTTTGTTCGTCACTTATCATTTTCTTGACTTTTCGATTTTTCCTTTTACCAGTTTTCGTACGATAAACTGGTAAAGAATTCGAATTATTCTTAACATTACTTGAATTTTCTTGACTTGATACCCCCTTCGAATCCTGCACAATTTTACCAGAATTTGCGGAATCGACATTACTTGATTTATTTTGTTGACTTTTACTTGACTCCATTTTATCAAACTCATTGATCCAGGAGTCATCAACATCGGACCCGTCAGTAGCAACATTAGACCCGTTACTATCAGGCTTTTTGTTACCAGATGATTTACTTGATTTGGGGGACTTGACTTGACTTTTATTACCCAGACCACTTTGATCAGCAATTTCTGACGAACTCAGATCATTAGTGTATTCAGATAATAAAATTGATTTACCTTTAAATATTCTTGATAAAGCCTTTTTGTAGTTCTTGATATTTTTGTTCATACTTGACGGGACAAATTGATATCTATCTTGACTTGAGATTATCTTGATAAGGGGTTTATTCAACCCGACCTCTTCTTGCCTGTGAAATGTAACTTGATTAGACTCGAAGAGTAACTTGATATTATTGTCTTTAACAAAATGGTTAACACTAACAAGCCCATTTGCAAGACCGGGAACTACTAGGACTTCTCTTAAAACAAAGGTAAATATTCTTGACGACGATTCGTGATTTAAGGTAAATAATATTATACCCTCACCCGTAGCCTTTAATACACTATCGTTACCAGCTTGTCCCAAAGTTTTGTCTTTCGGGAAAGCTCGATAATTTAAAACCTGGTGAATGTGAGCTACAGCATTATTTGTGGCCCCACTATCAATCACGAAAACATCGGTATCTTGATTACGTAAATCTTGATTTAAAGAATCTTGATTATTAATTACATTTAAATTAATTAAATGTAACTCACTTGATATACTGTTCGGATCCGGTTGCGGCGCAGGACAGTTGCGAGCTTCATGTCCCGGTTTTTGACACCGGTAACAAACCTTTTTGTTACCGTTGAAGCATTTATCCGCGGTATGCCCGTTCCAGCCGCAATCCTTACAGCGTACTTTCTTCTCTTGAATTTCCTTCTTGATATCTTGATTTTGTTTCGCGGGGACCGTAGTTGGTATCTTGATACTTGACTTAATGCTTGATTCGTCGATGGGCTTAATATTACTTGAGGAAAAACTTGAAGTGGGAGCAGGTGATTTACCTGACTGAGGTGTAGAGGGAGTCGACGCTGCTTTCCGTGCATACTCTTGACGTTTCGGAGCACTCTCCGTGGGTTTAGCAGACGTCGACTTCTTCCTCTCTACGTAATCCAAAAGGGATGTACGTAGCATCTCCTCAGACAGGTCTTCACCTGCTCGTGCACATAAGGTGTCGATGACCGCCTCGAACGAAGGGTTTAATTTTTGAATAAGCTTGATCAACCAGAAGGAGGGTGGAAAGACTTGACCAAATACCACCAAACTTCGTCGAGCGGCATCGAATTTAGACAAAAACAAAATTAATTCGCTATTATCTACATACTTGAGTTCATCAAGACGGTTCATGACAGCAATCATGTCGTGAATCGTCTTGCTACCGTACTGCCTCTTGAGCTCTTGATATATTTCGCAGGCTGATTCGAGATGAAAAATTAACGTCTTGATTGGTTGTGCGACATTCATCCAAATCAGGTTCTGCACTTGAGCATCAACTCCTCGGCGAATGTTCTCAGGTAAACTGAGGTGTTCAGCTCGTGGACATGCGATCCACTCGATCGCATTTGCCACCACCAAGTCGTTCTTGATATCCCTCTCCCACATCTTGAAATTTTGCTTACCCTTAAGCTTTTCTTTGTTCCCATAAGTACGTAACGGAATCAATGGGACCATTTGGAATTGGCCCATCGTCGGGTAACATTGATACTGAAACGAAGTATTCGTTGGAGTATAGATGTTACCCGATTGTGTTTGATTCGCATCACGCACAAATGAACTTGAGTCTTGAAATGCCGCAGGGTAACTTGATACTTGAGGTGTAGGCATGAAGCCTACTCTTGATTCTTGAAAATTTGGTACTTGACCAAAACTTGACTCTTGACCGACGTTAGTTAGTCCGGGAGGGGGAGCGAACTGACTTTTCGGCGACATTTTCGAAAAATCAAGCGCCGCGAGTGCGTTCGAAGCAGAGTCTACAATCATGCTATCGATATTCGACGACGACTTAAAATCTGAAATTACACTTGATAAATTTTTATTAATATTTACTTGACTTGATATCGCGGACCTGGCAGACGGTGAATTTCTTGAACTTGATATTTCTACTTGATTCGACGAACTGCTTGACGGACTTGAATACGATGAAGACGAAATTTCTTGATTTAGCATACGTAGCGGTATAATATCATCTTGACACGGCTCGTTGGAAGGTGAAGACAATTGGTTTGGTTGAACCTTCTTGATTATTTTTCCGGAATCCGAAAAAGTAACGGTGATTGTCGGTTCAGCCAAAGTACTCGACGTAGTCTTTATTTCACCAGCCATATCTGATAGTTCTTGAACGAGCGGTAGATCTTGAATTTGTACGATCTCGTCTATCGTATCGGTTCTCACTGTATTTACTACCGGATTAAATGACACCCTCTTGATTTTCGAAGCCTGTTTCTTCTTCGTGACCGGAAGAGCAGGAACTTGAGAACGGCCTTTGCGTGTTTTTGGAGCCATAAAATAAAAGAAACGAACACGGCAAACACAACCCGCTAATTTCTTGAGACGCGAACTTGAATAATTACGCGATCTAAATTTACGTACTTGAAATTTTTCGTAACATAAAATACGAACGTGATTCTTGACGATAACAAAGGCGCGAACACACTTGAACTCTGCTATCACTTTATATTTAAAACCTACACCAATTACGAACAACTGAGTTCGGTTTAAATATGTATTTACTTGAATAACTTGAACATATTCATAAATAACTTGAGAAGCACTATGTAATTCAACTTAATTTATTAAAAGGAACAAACAGGCATAATCAGAGTCTTATCGCCATATTGAATACAAGGTTGAAGGAGCATCACCTCTTGACCAGAAAACAGAAAGAAGAAAAAGACACAGATAAAAACGACGAGAACTTGACTGTGGGAGATCTTGATTGCAGTAGTACCAACTACTGACATCTAACAGTAACAAAATTAATTAAGGCTGTAACACTAATATATTATGACACTATCATAATTGTTTATTTTGCCATTTTCCAGTTAAGGTTGTAGCACATTTGCCTACTTTTGCTCCTCGATGTTGTTACCATTTTCCACCTCACTTTGTGGTATTCTACCCAGGCTTTATCTATCTATTTTGGCATCATGGCCGTGTTATATGTTTACTGGGCATAAAACCTTTGTGACGAGAACAAAGTTTGTTTTTTTATTGAACTAGAAAATTAATCTCTCAAATGAAAGATCCTCATTGTTATTAATAGCTGTTTTTAACAATCTCAACATGATAGCAGAGCATTTGGGAAATTTTTTTCAGTGATTAATTTGTTTTTTCGTTCGTAGTTTTTCATTCAAGTAATTGGAATCAAAAAATTTGGAATGTTGTAAGTAATTAATAATTTCGTTTTTCTGTATGATTTATTTCATTTTGCTGTTTGTGGGATGTAATTTGTTCGCTAAATTGGGGAAATCACTGTGAATTTTGGCCGATATATCCGCTGAAAGTGATTGTTCACCCATCCAGTTCATTCAATTTTTCACCAAATCATTGATGGAAGGATCAATATGGCGGTAGCTGAAACGTAGAAAATGTAGTGAGATCAAATATACATGAGCGTGTTGAATACACGTTCGTCGCCATTAGCCAATGACGTAGTTCGTTATTACTCTTAACGAACTTGTCCGTGGTGTCTGTGTTTGTGTAAGTTGGTCACGTTTTGATAAGTCTGTTCTACTGATGTCATTGAGTTGATCAATGACGTCATTGAGATATCGATATTGTCTCACATTATCGATATAGAATCGTGTATGACTCCGTCGTTCAAGATACTCGTGAGGAGGGGAGTCAAAGTCTTTCCCAGTCAACCTTCCATGTATAAGTCAATGTAGGGTTTTCGTCTGTTTGTTTATGTATTATCTGTATATGAAAAGGAAATAAAATTTTTTTTTTTGGTGTTTGTTAGTGTTTGTTATGTATGTATTGAATTGTCTGATTGAAGAGAGGTTTGTGTGTTTGATGATATACTACAAAATAAAGAGACATTTATGAAATCTTATTATTTATTTATTATGTATTACAGACGATAACATTTAAGAATATGTTTATGTTTTAGGAACTATAAAGTTTAACAAATAAATGTATGCATTTGTACAATAGTATAGGAACGTTTTTGATCACAATGTTTCGTACCTTGTTTTGAGGTACTGCTTATTTGTTTATTATCACAATGTTTCTCACTTTGAGGTTTGTTACTTATTTGGTGTTGTAGAGCACTCTGCTTCCTCATCTTTTGTTGTTTTGTTTATGTCTGAATATATTTGTGATTCTGAAAAAATTTAAGAAATATATTAATTTGTTTGTTATTACTAAAACACGTCAACTACATCATTTTTCCTTCTGTGAGGATAAATGATGGTTGGCTAGTGTTTTGCTTTTGTTGGTTTGTGGGGTGTCACCTGTTTCTCCAATCTTTATATTGGTTTCACAGTGGGTCCTCTGGTTGCAAACTTGATTTGTTTTGTTTAGAAGTTTACTCAGAGCAGATTCTCCTAAAGACGTCTGGACTACGAATTATTTATGATAATTCGTAAGTGTTATGTTTTTTGGGCAACTACCTTTGTGTGTGCGTGTTGTAAAGCGTCTAGGGAATTTAGCTCTAATGGTGCTAAATATTTAAGGGGTCTGGTAGTAAGTGTTCCGTTTGGGAACATAATAGAGGCTGATCTGACTATTTGGTCTGAGGATTTATGTAGTTCTTTGATCACTGCTAGTTGTGGTTTGTTAGGTGTTGATATCGCATCAATGACGTGTATTAAATCTCCAATTTGTGGTATGTTGTTATTTGTTCGGTAGTTATTTGGTATTGGCTGTGGTTGTTTGTCTCAAAGGTATGGGAGATAATTTTGTTTCCATTGAATCCATAAGTTTTTCAAATATGTTTGATCCATTTTCCATATGTGTTGTAAGTGTCTTTCCGTTGTTGTGTGATTGATTTCTGGTTTGTTAGAGTTTAGGACAGTATGTTGGAAATTAGCATGAAGGAAGTTGGCTGGTGTTAGGTATGAAAAGTCGTAAGTGCCTCCGTACCATGGGGCTTTTAGCTGGTATGAATTTCCATTGTATGTGATTTTCGTAGAGGTAATTTTGTACATTGTTGTCATTTGTTACGTTGTTCCAGAAGTTTGTTATATTTGTGTTGATGACTCTGAATTGTGCTGCGTTATCTGAAAGTATTATTTTTGGTGTTCCTCTGTCTGCGAAAAATGAGTGAAATGCACACCATATTTCCTCTGTTTGTAAGGATGCAATCAGTATTAGATATACTGCTCGTATAGTGAGGCATGTGAATATGGGAACCCATCTTTTTGAATATGTTGTTGATGGAGAAATCTGTTGTGGTTGTTTATTTGTTATTATTTTATTGTATGTGTAAAATGGGCCAAATATATCGACGCCCGTATGTGTAAATGGGTGCTCATTTTGGTTGAGTCTGAAGTCTAGTATGGTTGAAAAGGGTGGTTGTTTGTATGGTTTGTTTGAATGGATTTTACATTTGTAACAGTTTTTCCTAATTGTGAATATGACTAGTTTGTTAATGGTTGGAGTGAAAAAATTTTTTCTGAATTTTGCGACTGTGTATCTGGTTCCGCTATGGTAACCTTTTTCGTGTATATACAGTATGATTAATTTAGTTAAGTATGAGTTTGGAGGCAAAAGGTATGGGGCATAGGTTCTTGTGTGTAATGTATGTGGTGGTAGGTAATTATGTAATCTGAGCATATTATCGTTATCTAGTTTTATGTGGAATTTTTTCAGTATTGCATATGGGGGTGGGTTTGTTTGTTGTAGTTGTTGAAAGATGAGTTTACAATATTTGTTTTGTTCTGCTTTGATGAAAATGGTTAATATTTGGAAGAATTGATAGTTTGTGTTAAGATATGATGTTGTATATGGTTTCTGTTGTGTTGTTTTTTGTCGAAATTGTTTTAGTGCTTTTATTATGATTTAAAATGTTTTAATTAATTTTTGTAGTGACGAGAATTTAGTAATGTCTAAGTTAAATGGTGTTCAATTGTTTCCATATATGTATGTCATGGGTATGTTCATATGTGGTGAGGTAGAGTTTGTAATTATTTCTTCATGATCTATTGTTTCTTCTCCGTTTAAGTGTGGGTGTATGTATTGTGTTTGTGGTGTATTGTTGATTATTTCTTCGTGGTCTATGTCGGGATTTGTGTTATTGTTAGTGACTGTTTCTGATATTTGTTCAAAATGTGGGATCTTGTATGTTTTGGATTGTGTTTGTCTATGTTTACGTGTATATGTGTGGTCATTATATGTGTTATTTAATATTGTTTCATAAGTGTGAGGTTGAGCGTAATCGTGTAGGGATTCTGCTATTGTGCAAAAGGTTTGTTGGTGTTGTTCCTCTATTTGTATTTCTGACTTTTCGTCTTTTAATATATGTAGATCTGTTTGTGGCCATTGTGTTTTTCCTTGTGTTAGCCAGTCTGGTCCTGTAAACCATTTTGATGAAGGTCAGATCGTCTGTTAGTTCTGTTACAAAGTCATGTATAGTGTCTAGTAACATGCATGTTTTATCGTATGCATTACGTAAGCCTTCTTTTGTGTTTTGTGCTAAGGGTATGTTGCTTAGAGTTTGCCATAATTCTGAGCGTAATCTCGATTCATCTCCAAATTCATCGTGTTTTTTCTCGTAGGTGTTAAGTCAAGTGGTGTTGTTTCATCTGTTATGTTCCTTATTCTTGTTTTTTTTGTTTCTGTAGTTGGTGTTTGTGGTGTTTGATCGTCTTTGTAAGTCCATTTAGATGATATTTTCCTTTCAGGAGTTTGTTCAAGTGTTGTTATGGATGTATCTAAGTTATTACCTGGAGGTGTGGTGGGTCTGTGTCGCTCCTCTGAGCCCAATCTGTAATGTCCAGTGGAGCAGGGACTCATCATTTCCTCACTCGACGCTCTGGATACTGTTCGTTGTTGTTTGCTTGGAGAGTTTGTTATGTTTGTGTCGCAATATATTTCTGGTGGTTGTCTGGATTGTATGTATTTTTGAGCAGTCTGTTGTTGAATTTGTCGAGCTGTTTGGAATTGTTCAAATTTGTTTTTTATTTTTGTTAGGTAAATGGTAAGTTCCTCCTTTATGTCGTAAATTTTCTGGTAAAATTGTGTGTCTGCATCTGTTGGTAAGTTATCTAAGTCCGTTGACTGAAATTGTAAGACACTTAAGAATATTCGTACGTCTGAGGGTTGGTATAAAGCAACGTTATAGTTTTTAGCCTGTTGAATTTTGTTCTCTGCTCATGCCATTGAGATTTCAATGTATGTTCATTGTGGGCTTTTGTATGTTTGTTGTGTGGTTGGCATGTTAGTTGTGTAAAGTGTTTGTCTTGGTTGTTGTGATGGTATGATGTTTGGAATAGGTAATATTCCTTATGTTACTGTTTGTTTGTTGGTAGATGTTAGTAAAGCTATAGTTGTTGGTCTATACCTTGAAGCTTATAAGTTGTCTGTTGCAGTTATTGTGGAGTATGTAGGTTGGATGTTAGGGTTTGTGATTTTGTGTGTAGTTGTTGTTGGTAAAGTGATTGTAATTGTTTTTGGTAAGTTAAGAGTTTTTGTTTCTTTGTTTGTGCTCGTTATGTTTGGAGTGTTGGGATTGGTTTGTTGTGTGGAGGTTTGTTGGTCTGTAATATTTCGTGTTAGAGGTGATGGATGTTGGCGCGGTTGTTCTGGTAAAAGTAATGGAGACAGGTGTATATTTTTCGGTTCTGCAATTTCTGCTTGCGTGTTTGTTCCCTCTGTTGTTTTAAGCTTTTTCTTCCCCATTTTGAGATCTGTGAAACAATTGTTGAGTTAGATATCTGAGTGTAATAATGCTGCACACGTGGATAATGATATAGTGTTCGTATTATTTTTATTTTCGGATCTCACTTGTCTATATAAAAGTACGTTAACTATGTTTTATGTGTAAGGAATTCAATAAATTGTGTATTTGTCTTTACTTACGTCTGTTTTGTTCTTTGGCATTTGTTGTAGACATGCTTTTTCTGCTTTGGTGAGACACGAGTTTTTATTAATTGAATAAATCACAGTATGCACAAATAAATAATAGACACGAATAATAAAACACGAAAGAAAAACTTGAAATATACTACGAGGACTGTTTCTTGCTCTGCTATCATGTAGTGAGATCATTTATAAAAGAACGTGGTGTGTGCACGTTCGTCGCCATTAGCCAAATGACGTTGTTTGTAATTCCTTGTTATGAACTTCTCTGCCTTGTCTGTGTGTGTGTAAGTTGATAACATTTCTGATAGGTCTGTTCTACTGATGTCATTGATGGGATCTGTGACATCAGTGAGATAACGATATTGTCGTGCATTATCGTTATCGAATTGTGTACGACTCCATCATTCACAAAATCATCTTCAAACCCATATTATATAATTATGTTCCCTTGCAATACCTACTCACACAGAATAAACATGTCTAAACCAAGCCCCAGAGCAGTACTTGATGCAAGAAATAAAAGTATGAGACTTGACTGAAAAAACAGACATATCAGAAGAAATAAACAACCATAGCACACAACAAAACACATACCAAATCAACAGAAACAGATCATACAATAGATGATGACCATACAATCAATCATATAATGCTAGATCATACCAAACAAACAATAACAAGTCACAGCATAATATTTGTGTCTAAAGGACCCACCAACTAGTTAACTTCTCACAAAATTAGTTGGGTCATGGGTGACAGCAGTACATTTGAGACAACACAGACACACAACTTAATAAACAGTCTCCTATCCTTAGAACACAATTGACAATTTCAAATCTCAAAAATTGTTGAGTATAGTCTATCTAACTCCACCGTGCTCTTTTGATCTATCCTCCATAGTTATAAGGTTACATCGATGTAATTGTGAGAATAATAGCAAATTATTTTATACGTTAACTTATTATTCTCGCACATCACATGTTGTGGCAACACTGTTTTTGTTGTTATTATTAATCTGTGATATTTGTGTTTGTAACTCAACTGTGATTATATGTTTTGTATGCCCTCTCGTCGCTCATCAACCTTCGTAACATCAACATGTCCGCTAAAATTATGTGGAATAAAATTCGTGAAATAGTGAATATTTAGTCTTTTTATTTATGTGTTCGTAATGTGTGTTTCTAGTCGTCGTTCAATCTTTTCATCAGTGTAGGTTTTGTCGTTGCTTTTCGTGTAGTTCGATCCGTTGGCAGTTCGTATTTTCTCACAGGTTATGGGCCCAGTTACCTGGATGTCAACGTGGTCGCCATTGTCTTGAGTCTTCAAAGTTGTGCTGTCGAATTCTGCTCGCCACTCCCAAGTAGTACCATGCTTCTTAATTCATTTTTCATTGTTTGATATGTTCGCTTCTCGATGTTCCTGTGATCTCGTTCGTGTTGAATTGTTGGTCGGCGAATCTGATAGTTGCTGAAATTGCTGTTTTGCGGTGCAACTGATCGTCGTAACCTGTAAACGAGATGGACGCGAGAAAGAAGAATACGATCGAGCCGTTCAATGGGCAGAATGGTCGAACGTGGAAGTTTAGAATGGAGCTGCTGCTGGCAAAGGAGTCACTGAGTAATATAATTGTTGATTCTTTGCCTACTGTTTGTAATAGGGGAGATGCCTGGTCCAAGGAGAACGCGAAGGCGATGTTCCTGATAGCCAACAACGTGACAGATGAATATTTGGAGATGCTTCAGACGTACACTACGGCGAAGGAGATGTTCAACGTGCTCACGAACCTGATTGACAACGGAAACGACGAAACACTCATGGATTTACGAGGTGTATTGTACACAAAACGGTATGTTTCTGGTTCTGATTTGCAGAAGTATCTGCTTGATTATCGTGCCCGTTGTAGACGATTAACCGAATTGGGAGACCTGACAACCACAAGGCAATTTGTATTGGTATTGCTGCGATCGCTGCCTGCAGAGTTTCGTCCAATCAAAGTGGTGATAGAGGATGCAGAAGTCGTCACCTGGGATGCTGTGTTTATGAAGCTAAACAACTTCCAGCGTGAGCTATCATCTGATAGTAAGTCGACAGTGAGAGGTAACTCTCTGAATTCTGCATCCCAAAAACCTTCATCAGTGGCTGTCACTGGTGAGGAGAATGTGTTTTTCGGTAATCATTACAGTATCGGACGAAATTCAGGTAATAATAATAATAATAATAACAATAGTAATCGTTTTAATCGTGGTAGGTCCCAAAATCGAAATAATAATCGTGGTTTCAATCGAGGTAGAAATAATAATCATAATAATAATAATTTTTATAACTCATCTTCCAATAATGAAGGTTGAAATAATAATAGTAATCACAATTTTAACTCACAAAGCAATAGTAATAGCAGTTTTAATGGAAATGGTCGTAGTTCTGGTGCTGACAATGGACATTCAAATATTAAATGTCATTTTTGTAATAAGATTGGACATATAGCACGAAATTGCTATGCTAAAAATCGAAATAATAATAATAATGACGCTTGTAATAGTAATAGTAATAACGGAAATCGTTCTAATGACCATGTTTCCAATAATAATAATAATAATAGAAATTCTGCACAGATGTGCAATGAAAATTTTAATGATAATGATGATTGCTCAAATGTGGGTTATAGTTTCACATTAAATAATAGTAATAATAATAATAACAAAATTGATGAGTTCTGTAATGCAAAGGGAGATGTAAATTTGATGCCTCGAACCACATTCGTAGTAGACAGTGGATGCACAATTCACATAATTAACGATATAGACTTATTCAGTGACTACATTGATTTAATTAAACCACATAGTATCTGTGTTGCGAAGAAAGGAGTTTCTTTGTCCGTTACATCGGTTGGTACAGTAAAATTGAAATTATTAAATGGAATAGTAATTGAATTGAAAAATGTTAGGTATGCTCGGGAGCTGCCGCAGAATCTGCTATTGGTAAAACGAATGAGCAAGTCGGGTTTTGATACCCTGTTTAAAGAGGAATCTGTCGATGTCATCCAACGCTGCAGTGGAAAAATAGTGACCACTGGTATTATCGTAAATTCAGATCTTTACACCATTGATTTTTTGAAAATGACTGGTCAATCGTGTAATCTGACATTGGGGGATGAGTCGAGCCCGCTGACTGTGTGGCATAGGCGACTTGCTCATCTGAATGTGAACGATGTTAAGTTGTTGTCAAACAGAGGTTTAATACCGAACGTTGACTCCAACCGCAGATTGCTGTGTGAGCCCTGCGTGATGGGGAAACAGAGCCAAAAACTGTTCTTGAGGCATGAACGAAAAACTAGTAAGCCTCTGGAATTGGTGCATACTGATCTCTGTGGTCCAATAAATCCTCCTGCATATAAAGGAGCGAAATATTTTATGACATTTATAGATGACTATTCAAATTTTTGTTGTGTGTACCTGTTGACAAGTAAGACGGAAGCCTTTTCAAAATTTAAAGAATATCATGAGATGGTCTCGAATAAATTTGGCTATAATGTAAAGAGACTTCGTTGTGATCGCGGCACAGAATACTTGAACACTACCTTCCAGTCATATTGTACTGAGAAAGGAATTGTGGTTGAACCTACGGTTGGTGGCTGTCCACAGCAAAATGGAAAAGCTGAAAGGATGAACAGGATGCTATGTGAAAGGGCAAGGACGCTGTTATTCGAGAGTGGTCTTAGTAAGATATTTTGGTCGGAAGCCATATTGTGCTCCGCCTATATCGTGAACAGGTGCCCCACAAATAAGGATTTTGTTCCTTATGAAAGATGGTTTAATGAACAATTTGATTATAGGAAATTAAAAACGTTTGGATGCAACGCATATATGTTGTCATTCAAACATGACTCTAATAAGTTCAAAAATAAAAGTGAAAAGTTGATAATGGTGGGATATTCTCCATGTGGTTATAGATTGTTGGATATAGATGCTAGGGAGATACGTCTGTTGCGAGATGTTGAGTTCTTCGAGAATAAACTAGATAATAATAATATAAATAAATATACTAAAGATGATGATATTTTCACAGAGGTCACGGAGTCAAACTTAGAAAATATTGAAGTTGATGGTGACTTGAATTTAGACTGCCTTCCACAGGAAACGACTGAACGTGATGAAGTAGCGAGCAATATATATCTTGCTGAGGATGGCGTCCCTTTGACGTTTGAGGAGGCGAATGCTGCACCGGACAGTCTGATGTGGAGGGATGCTATTTCTTCGGAAATAAGTGCCCTGAATTCCAATCAGACTTGGCGGGTGACCAAACGTCCAAAGGAAGCCCCCACCATCACGTGTCGGTGGATTTTTAATAAAAAATATGATATTAATAATAATGTTTTATATAAGGCTAGATTAGTTGCCAGAGGATGCCAACAGAAGAAGGGCTTCAATTTTAATGAAGTGTATGCGCCAGTGGCGAAACTTTCGACTGTCAGGACCCTCTTGGCTGTTAGCAATAAATTAAAATTTTACATAGAACAAATTGATATATGTAGTGCCTTCCTGAATGGAGTTCTTTCGGAAGATGTGTATCTTGAGATACCCGAAGGGATAGAAACTAAAATCGATAGACATAATAATGTTTTGAAATTGAATAGGTCTATCTATGGTCTAAAGCAGTCGCCCAAGGTATGGAACAAATTGTTCAACGAGTTCCTTGTTGCTCTTGGCTTTGTGCAGAGTACGGCGGATGACTGCTTATATATATATAAAAATAAAAGCGATGGGACTGTAGTCTTTTTACTCACATATGTTGACGATGTCCTGATTAGCTCAAATAACAAAACACAAATCACATTTTTTAAAAATGAAATAAATAAAAGGTTTAAGTGTAAGGATCTGGGAAAGGTCAGGAAATATTTAGGTTTGAATATAAATCACAATCGTGAAGATGGCATACTGGAAATTGAGCAGAGGGGTCTCATTGAGTCTGTTGCTAGGCGTTTTGGCGTTGATAACTGCGCACCGACCTACACACCCATTGACCCTAAACTCCAATTGGACAGGGATCTCAATGCGTGTGATAGTGTACTCAACAACAACTATCAACAGCTCGTGGGATGCCTAATGTATCTGATGCTAGGATCACGGCCCGATATTTGCTTTGCAATATCGTATTTTAGCCAATTCTCCAGTTATGCCACTGACGAACATTATAAATACTTATTGAGGGTACTTAAATATTTAGTTACCACAAAAGATAAAAAATTAATATTTTCAAATGAATATGATAATAACGGCAATATTTTAGAAACTTTTTCTGATGCCGATTGGGGTAACTGTATCACCACAAGACGGTCTATCTCTGGTTACTGTGTCTTTGTTTATGGATCACTGGTGTCCTGGTCTAGCAAGAAGCAACCAACTGTAGCACTATCCAGCACTGAGAGTGAGTTGATTGCAATATGCGATGCTACCACTGAGTCGATCTGGTTGAAGTATCTGTTAGGTGACTTTTGCATTCAGATTAATAACAGAGCTGTGATTTATGAAGACAACCAGAGTTGTCTGGCTCTTCTGCACTCTGGAAAGTGGAATACTCGCAGATCCAAACATATAGATGTAAAGTACCATTTTGTGTGCAATCACGTAGATATAGATTTTAAGTATTCGTACGTACCGACTTTGCGACAGTTGGGGGACGTTTTCACAAAGGGCTGCCCGAAGCCCAAATTTGATATGTTTTGTAAACTGTTAAAATTAATGTAACTTTTTGTATATGTTTACCATTTGTGTTGATATTTTTTTTATGTTGTAAATTCGTTGTGTTATTGTTGACCTTTGTCATTTGTTGTTTTTAATGACTTTATTAATTTAGAAAATTTGTTTAATAGTATTTTTGACTTTATCGTATAAATATAATTTGAGGAGGCGTGTGAGAATAATAGCAAATTATTTTATACGTTAACTTATTATTCTCGCACATCACATGTTGTGGCAACACTGTTTTTGTTGTTATTATTAATCTGTGATATTTGTGTTTGTAACTCAACTGTGATTATATGTTTTGTATGCCCTCTCGTCGCTCATCAACCTTCGTAACATCAACATGTATGCTAAAATTATGTGGAATAAAATTCGTGAAATAGTGAATATTTTGTCTTTTTATTTATGTGTTCGTAATGTGTGTTTCTAGTCGTCGTTCAATCTTTTCATCAGTGTAGGTTTTGTCGTTGCTTTTCGTGTAGTTCGATCCGTTGGCAGTTCGTATTTTCTCACAGTAATGCTAACCGCATCTAGTGCTGTGCTAAGCAATGCTGGTTTAATATCTGTGATATAATGACTGAATGTAGACCTTATGTATGGAGAGTTGGCTTTTTATGTTACATGGAGTATAACAGTCAATTGTATATTATTATTTATTGCTTCTTTTCGATATAGGCTGATCTGCTGTACAACACACTTGCTCTGATTTATTTTGTTTTAACTTTAAAAGATCCTGAAGAGACTCAATAAAAATTAGAGACTTAAAAATTCAGCCAATGTGTTTACTATATAAAAACAGAATAGGTAACAGATGTACTGACAAACCCACAAATTAATCAAAACTTTAACTTCACATACCCTACAAAATTAATACATTCAAAACCATTTTTCAGGAGCAAACATATAAACATCAATAAAAACAACAGAACCAGTACAGAACAACAACGAAGGACAAATACAAATTTTTCCACAAGTAAATAAACCAATCACAAATTGAAACAAATGGCTCAGCAGATTGCTCAAAGGAAACTTAGATATCTCAATATTCTGTATATGTATATACTCACATTGTTACATTTATTTTATATCAACCGAATACCTTTGTTCCTATCTACATTTTTCCTTTTCTTCTTTAAACAATAATCTGTTTCAAAAATATTTAGGCCCTTATACGAATCAGAAATGGGTATTTATTTTCGTAAACAAAAATACAGAATAATAAAGGGTAAGTAACAACACCAGTAAATTAACATTAAAGAATACCAAATTTATTTCTTATTCAAGAACAGCAGTTTCTCACATTATAAATTCGAGTAAAAAAAATTAAGAACAAAACAATAATAGGCACGATTAAAAACAAAATAAGTACACGGTAGATAGAAATTATCGTATGAACATTAACAGGCAATATCAATGAGATTTGTTAATGTAAACTGAATCGAAGCGTCTAATTTTTGAATTTTTTTCTTCTTTTTTCTTTTTGGTTAAAAAACCATAGCCCATCTCAAAGAATATTGATAGGCGAATTAGCCAGTATAAACCAATATCACGCTGTATAATCGGTGAAATCACATGTATAATTACGCCGACAAGAAAGTTTACAATAATTGGTATCGACAGGGTTGGAAGATGTTTTACGTCCGTCGAAAATTTTAGACTTAATATGTTTAATTTGTCGTAATCGTGCCAGCCAATTCAGCGCGTGTATTCCACCGTAGCTTTTATCGGAACTACCTACTATCATGGAAGCTAACTGAAATATATATAAAAACAAAATCATGAAAAACACAATACACTACTAAGATCAACTGTAACTGACTAGTAAAAGCACTGCTGGTACAGAATCACAACAGTGAAGTGAAACTTCTATATCAGAGACGGCAACAAAAAATTTGACCTTAAATTTTTCTTACACGTGCTCCATTAAAAAGAAAACGAAGTTATTTCAAACGTATAGTTATGAAGTAATACCAACACATCACATTGTTTCACTGTAGACATAAACTAGATGTCGTCACCTACATTTTGTAGTGCCTTTTTATAGTAGGTATTATTTTTTGTTTTTTTGGATGTCCGAATGAAATCACATTGTAATTTCTCAGTAATATTTCAGACCTAAGTATCGAACTTTTGACGTGAATACGAAATGAGTACATATTTTTTCAAAACAGACAGGTGTTTGAGAAAAGTTTGCCACAATCGATAATAGTGGAGCATAATATGGTGATACACGCATGTCAAATTAGTCTTCTAGACCAGAACCGTACAGAGGAAATTTGGGCCCCAGGGAAAAAAAATTTATTCCACTAAAAAATTGAAAATTGCATTTAGGTTTAGGTGCAGTATCAAGGATTTATCTAGGGGGGTTTTACAATATTGGAGAAGCCTATTTCGCTTGCTCCACTGGCGAAAAAAATTTCTAAATTCTTTTCAATGAAAATCTACTTATTTTTCTCTCATGTTTTAAAAAACTGGGTGCCTAAAAATCCCGGGTTCGAGCATAATCCCCTTTCTATCCTTTCATCCGACCTGCTCGAGGCAGACACCGCACTATAATCCTCGGGAACATCTTTCAAAGTCTGTGATAGATCAAGAGGGAATACGCTGGGGCAGACATCCCGGTGCCCCAACTTCCCCTTCATGTCGCCGGAAATTAATTACATAGTGTCACATTATAGAAGTAGTTCTCCATCTTTATCTGCCACTTCATTTTCTTGTAGTTCGGTCATTCTTCCTCCTCCTCACTCTTTCTGTCATTTCGTTCGTTTCTGTAGTGATTTTTTCTGCGACGATCTAAAACAGATTGACAGGCGCAATCCAATGCTCTTTTGTTCTTTTTTTTTCTTTTTCTTAAGGATTAAATCGTATTCATCACTACTTGTCAAAAAACGTATTTTCTTTACTAACACAGATAGTGAATAAAAAATTCTGACGTGACATGTCTCATCGAGTAAAAACTTCAAGAGGGGTTATCCAGTTCATTCAATTGTCACCACCTTCAATTATTATGTTGCTCATTCGCGGCATTCATGGTTAGAAAGAAGTTCACATTTAACAGGGCACCTTTTAGTGGGAAAAGCACAAGAAATACTCACGTTTATGTGAAGGGCGAGTTGTCTGGCAAGTAATGAAACATTTTTATCGGACACAATTTTTTTTTCATTTGGTCCTATGATTTTTTGCAATTCGTTTTTGGCCTTCACCGTCACTTGATTATTGCCATGATCTAGCGGTTCGATGATGACAGACGCGAAACTGACTTGACCCTGCCAACGAAAAACATTCATCTTGTCAGCGTTCTTTTTTTTTCTCGATCAGATTAAAAAAATACGCAATTAACCACGAAGACACAAAATATTATCAAAAATCCGAGTGAAATGATTTTTTTTAATTTTTACGAAACGAATAAATCTTACAATAAGATTACGGTTTGATCGATCTCCTAAATTCGGCACACGCATCAATGGAAAAATACATTAAATACTCACCTTCACGGTATTTAGGTCGTATTCTTCTTTACTTTCGTTGTATACAATGGTAACGTAATCGTTGCCGATGTGTTTCTTCTTATTATTGCAATATAAATCGTTCTCTTGATTCGGCATCAGTGTGGCTACATGGAAGATGACCTAAATTGGACATATTTTGATCGCTATCAAATAAGTTCAATAAGAAATTAACAAGAATAAAAAAAAAATACGAACTTGCATAATATCATCTTTCCAAATGTATGCGAATTTACCATCGTTTCCACTTTGTTCCAAACCGCCCAAAAATACATTCTGAGGGTTGACTTCGGCTAAATTGACCAAAGTACCAAGTTTCTGTATTGAAAATAATTAGTAAAGATTACAATTGATACTGAGATTTCTCAGGCAATAAAATATAAACTTACAGAAAGAAATTCAGCATAACGAGTTGATCCGTACGCATTACGCAATGTTTCTGTTTCATTATTTGCTTGTCCTGGACCCACGTAGATGACTCCCACCTGATTATAAAACAATACAGAAACGTGTATTATGATCAACATGAGATTGAAAAATCATCGATAAAACACCAAAACGGTATACCTTGTGGGTTTCATACGGAGGAATGCGATCAAAGTTATTCGTTGCTCTACTCATCGCCATTGTTGGAGGGAGTAGTAAAGGAATTTCAGAGGAGCAACCAAATTGGGAAGAATCATACAGTTGAACAAAAACAAAACTAAAAAAAATATATATATATTAATAAATTATTAATAAAAATTATAGGAGATATTCTAAAATGTGAAAATTAAAAAATTCTATCGTATTTCTAGATCTTACCTGGGATTTACTCCCGACTTTTTAGGTTCGATGTTACGAGATGGTTTATTCTTTGGTATTTCCCACTCTGATTGAGGTTTTTTGGAATAGTTCATGACCGATACCGTATTCAATCGATCTCGCCTAAATTCATTACTATTGAGATAACTGAGAGAATCTGAGCGAGATTCATCCTAAAAAAAAAACACATGATAAAATGTTAAACAACCTTACAGGTAAGTGAACTACAAAACGAATACAACAACTATGTTCAAGAAATTGAAACAAGGAATGCATGTGCAGTAATGTCCCAAGATAAAGTTTCGAAGAAAAACTGATTTTAAAAACAAGTTTTTATTCGAGGTTCAAATACAACTTACTCTTAGGTGTCGATACGCACGACTAGAGTACGTAGGAGGAGATAATGGTGGTTTCGTGGTAAGATGCGGTTGACTAGAAGCTAAATTATGACTGAGGCTCATGTGAGATGATACAGGCGGTGCTTTTTTGCAGGAAGGGACAACCTCAGTAAGAAAAACAACAAAAACATTTTCGTTGACGCGACAAAAAAATTAGGCGAAACAAAAATATTCCAATTCTTACTTGTGAAACACTGGCAGACCGACTGAATTCGAAATGTTCATTCGGTAAAATTTGTTTATCGAAAAAAGTGTTACCCAACTTTTTCTCTTCCGACTGCGGATTTACTTCTTCGAATGAAAACGACGAGAGGGATGAAAGCGCTGTTATTGGACCGGGAGACTTTTCATTATTTAGCAAATTGACGGATGATAACGATGGATTGGAGCTCACTTCTTCGGGGTGAACAACATCCGTTTTTGGCGGCGTTGTACCAGGACCGGAAAATTCTTCAGGAATAGCTTCACAGTTTCCCCTAAAGTATCACGCAGTCAGTCAAATCTCAAATTTCAACTTTCCAATGAAAACAAATGGTCGATTCCAAAAACAATCACGAAATGAAAACAAACCTCGGTTCCTTCGGATAACCTTTCGCCGATTTTCGACCTTCGATAGATTGACAAGATAAAT
Organism: Ericerus pela; assembly: GCA_011428145.1. Lineage (NCBI taxonomy): Eukaryota > Metazoa > Arthropoda > Insecta > Hemiptera > Coccidae > Ericerus > Ericerus pela. Next base: position 1,969,605 of record WOFM01000207.1, read on the forward strand.
CGCCGGACAAATTTTGTTCCAATTCATTAACAGGAGAACTATTAAAACTACGGGAGTTGAGATTGTTCGAATACGTATTTTTCCAGTTCGAACTCATTTCAGGACTAGAATTTGACCGACGAACAGGATTGCGGCTATGGCCATAATGGTAATTTAATTTATCATCTAGAAAGAAACATTCAACAAGGTTATGACTACCAACATTCTCCTTTCCGGTGACGATGGATTAACAGTAATTACCCGCAGCTGGATCTATAATTCCATCAGTTTGATTTTCAGCTTCTGCACTTACAGGAATCGGAATGGCTTCACTGGATGTAATGTTTGAATTTAAGAAATTTCCTAATAACGGCACAAAGTTTTCTTTCTCCAATGGATAATGGTCTGAAACTGATTCCGTATGGCAGGAAGAACTATTCGAAAGATCCTGAAATGAATTTCCAAAAAAACGTTCGATTAGTACTAGTTTCTAACAGCAGATGAAACACATTTTCAGTATTGAAAGAACATACTTTGGATTCTTGAATATTTATTCCTTCCTGAATAACTGATGGATAACTCATGGTACTCATGTCGATCATAGGATCGGAATTATTTCCACAATTCGTATCATTTTGGATTCTCATGATCCACGAAATATCACCTATCGAAAAATAAAAATATAAACGTTTTGAATAGTAATACACATTAAATAAAGCAAAAAAATAAAATTAATGAAATATGTTCGACGAATTAAACGAAGAAATGTAAACTTGTATCTTTAAATTTCGAGAATAAGTTTATTTAAAAGGAGGTGATAAAAGGGCAAATTATCCAGTGCTATACATTATTTATGTCACTGAGATTTCAGAAAATATTCTAAAACAAGTAATTTGGAATGAAAGAAGACCAACGGAAGGGACTAGAATGAATTTTCCTTCATCATTCATTGGAAAGTCAGACAGGTAGAAAATTAACATATTATATTCCACAGTCACCATCGAAATAATCTTAATAGCACCATACCCGTTGGTCGTCGAATATGTACTTCCGCCCATCCTTGACACCAACAAATGCACTGATCTTGGGCTTCGAGTTCATCTGAACAGTATATAAAAATTAAATAATATAAACAGCGACACAATAGGAAGGGGGTTGTAAAACTGAAATTAATAATCTATCAATAAAACCTGAAAAAAGTTGTTTGCTCGTGTCCAAAATATCAGAGGTTTTTTTCTCCTCGGCATTATAGGATGCATTCGTTGTATTAAGAGCAGTCGTACCGAGATGTAAATTTTGCGTAGAATTACTTTCCGAGTAATTTTTATCATTTATTTGTAAGTTCTTCACGTTCGTCAACTATAAACGGTATTGTTTTATTAACAATCTCATACAATGAATATTTTGTACGAAAAATTACAAAAATTGTAAATTCGTACATCTAACTCTTGTTTTTCTTTTTCATTTTCCCAGGTTAACTCTTCGTTGGTAGACCCAAAATTGTTGCAATCTAAATTTAAAATAAAAGCGTATAAAAAATATAGCTTTAATGAAACATTGAAATATAGAATATACAAATTAGTTACTCATAAATTAAAAAATACCTTTGTCGAAGACGCAAGAAGAAGAACATTTATCACAAAGACCGTTGCGAATGGGTTTTTGGGTACAACCGCTGGTGGTAATCGTAATTAATTTGGTACCTAAAAGCCACGTCATAGGCTGTCCTTTATGAAGCACGAAATCTGAACTAGGAAGTCTAGAAAAGAAAAAACACTCCATATGAATAGGTTTCTTGAAATACTGTAAAAAATAAAAAAATTAACCTTTTCGGTAATGCAGAGCAATTAGTAAATGCAACACGAGACATTAAATCTATGCACGTTTCGGTTAATTCACGGTGAAACTGAAGAATTTCTTCTCTTTTTAGTTCATTTGTATCACCAGGATTGCGAGAGAGCAATCGATGAGAACTATTCAAAGGCCTGTCTCTACGTCTATTGCCCTGGAAATGAAATAAGATTATTTTATAATTCATTATGACGTTTTTTAAACTTTTTTCTCCGATTCTCACTTGTTCAGTTAAACTTGAACTTCGTTTACGATTAGATGAATCCTCATTCAAGTTATCGTTTTTAATAGAGTGACTTTCACCCGATGAATTAAGATTGTTGGTCAGAAACTGAAAAATTACGAAAAGAAACAAGTTAAAATGATTTAACTTTCAGCAACAAGGTGTCCAAGTGCCGGACGCTCACCGAAATAATATATTTAGCAGAATCTTGACGGAAAGATTTCCGACATTTCAAAAACCACACAGCAATCACGTGATGAGCCAAAGAAACTACGTAATGATGATATTTAATAGTATTGGTATAAGGCAAAATAATTGCAAAAATTGATAACTGTTGGCTAGAATTAAAGTTGGCGAATACTTTCGGAAAAGTGCTTAACACTAAAAAAAAAAAATCAAATATTTAAAAAAAGAAAATATGGATCAGGAAAGAATATTTTGTTGTCAGAACATAATATGGGCGTACTTGAAAGGAATTCCAAAGTCGGAATTGCGACGTAAACTGTGGTAGAGATTTTTGTAAGTGTGAGAAGAACTTCCGGCAATAGTTTAACCATCGCATCTCTCATTTCTAATAGGCAAGTTGTCAACGCAGCAACACATTGTGGAGCCGATTTATGATTTAAACCTAAAATGGAAAATGTCGAATGAGATTTAAAAATTAATCCTTCAAGATTAAAATAATTCCCACATCTCTTAATAATAATTCTACCATGTTGTAAACAGGAAATTAAGCGTTGTTGAAGACTCGATTCTAAATGAGAATGGTATGAGGCAAAAGCCGATAAAACTGGAATCACATGACTGTAAAATTCTGGTTTTGTAAATCTTGGCGGTGTATGTTTTAAAGCTTCTGGTAGATGACCATCTTTGATCTAGAAATTTTTCATTCCTCAATTTTCGTAAAATATACAGATTAAATAATATTCTTAAAAATAAATATTGAATACCATAGAGATTAAGGCTTTTATCAAGGGTTCAACGTCACAATTGTATCTAGAAAGAATAAGAGCTTTGTTTTTCAACGCAACGGGAATTCCTTGGAGGATTGGAAGCAATAGTCGCCAATCTGATAAAAAAAAAATAATGTACTTGAAAAACATAGCGGGCCATTAACATAAAAACCCGAATGAAATATTATAACTCGAGAACCAACCGTGTTCACATTTTAAAGCGGTAACAACTACTTGACAAGCACTAGATAAAGATATATAGGTTATCTCATTAGGGACAAAATCTTCTTCAAAAGATGAAGATGCTGATGACCTACTGTCAACACTAGATACAGTTGAAAGCGAAACATTAGATGCCCTTCTATAATCAACAATTAAATACGGCGAATATTTAAAATTAGTCGATTCATCACAATATCCCAAACGATACTTCGAATCTGATCGTAATTTTAACAAACAATCGATCACCTGAAACGAAATAAAAAAATAATGAAAGAGTTCCATCAGCAGAAAAATTTTAAATAAGCAACAAACATACGAACCATTCGTCGAATTTCAATGACGGACTCGAAGATTTGTGGCTTTTTATAGTGGTTTTGCATAAAAGAAACTAATATAGATAAAATTCGGACGGCATTAGATGCAGGTAACTGATAAATGGATAAAACGAAAATATCTAACAGTCCTTTCAACACAAGTTTGACATCAGAACAATCATTTTCATTTCTGGAAATTTCTTCGCCTTCGAATGGCATTTTCAAAACCTGAGAATTTGAAGAAAAAAGAAAGAAGTAAAACATTACGAAATATACTATTATAATTTCGTTTCGGGAAGAATTAATTATTCCGGATGTATTCGCCACCTTCTCAAGTATGTCAAGTATTGACTCCATGTATGACGTTTTACAAATTCCACTAAAAAGAAGAAGATTTTGAAGGGCAGCATTGCGAACCACAGTATCTTTTTCAGCAGCAATATTACCAAAGTACGGCGTAATGATATCATTAATAATATTCTTTTCGTAATAATATCTGATAAAAAAATCATGCCAGAGTAAAAAGTAATATTCTAAATTAATTTTATCCAAGATTAAAAGTTTATTGACTTCATACCTGTTTTGTAGCAAAATTTCAACGAAGACACTCAAGACTTTAGTTCTAATAGCAGTACGCGTCTCTTCTACGAAAAAACTTACCAAGAGCGACGTCAATTTATCAGTCCACTCGGTTTCAATGGGAACTATGAATTGAGTTGAATAATTAATCAGGCGAAAAATAAGCGATTCCTGCACAAAAAGTAAAGTTTCGTAATTGGAAACTTGAAAATGGAATGAAAAATAAATAATTTAGCAAATGGCTTGCAAGAGGTGAACAAAAAATCCCAAAGTAATTTATAGAATTAAATTTTTTTTGAATTTCACCATCCGAATAAATTAGATCTAAGAAAACATGAATCACTAACTGGCATCAAAGAGTACCGTCTATGAATGAACTGATACAAAGTTTCGATATCTCCTTTAAATTGATTATTTTCGAGTAGATAATTTACTTTATTAAACATATCCAGCAAATAAGTGTAACATTGTGTGGTACGTTCATCATGTTTTTCTGAAACCAACGATATTATTGATTATTCAGCATAGTACCAATTTGGTTTACCAGTTATTGAAAAACCAAGAAGCGAAATTAAACGTACCTAATTTTGGAATCAATATTTCTAAAATTTGTAAAATACGGTCCCATATTGGATCTTTTAATTCCTCACCATACTTTTCAATCAACCATTTAAGACAAAGCCAAACTTCTGTTACGATGATAGGATCATTATGAAGGGCGGCCTGGAAAACGATAAATAATTTAAAATGTTAAAGAGTTCAAATTTAAATGTAACGCAATTTAAAGGTTATCAGAATCCATCAGCCAAATTTCAATAAACTTCTTTTAAATACTATGAGTAACGCATTTTCAACAGTGTTCCGAATTTTAATGAATAGTAAAAGTAAAAACAGGGAAATGAATTAACAAAAAAAATACTAAGTAAAATAAATTACAACTAGTTAAAGAATCAGGAATTTTCAAGCGATTACAAGAACCAAAGATAATAAAGCTTACCTTAGAAATAGAGGGAAGAATGTAAGTCGGAACATAACTAATAACAAAGTCTGGTTTATTATTTAGGAGTGCCATATTCAAATTAAATATGATTCCGCATACGAGACCAATATCATAATAAGAACTCTCTTCTTGAAGCATTTTGCACATGGTATGGAGGCAAAAATGACCCATGTGTGTTCCCAGAAGATTTCGCATTATCTGGAACCAGAGATAAAAATCTCTTGAGATTTGTAAAATTTTCATGATTGAAAATTCCTATCTAGATAAAGATTGAAAAAAAGTTTAACTAGGGTGGTAACAAAAATAGATAATATGAAACTCGGAACACTGTTTTGCTTTTATTTTCTGATTTGATAAGTAATTGGTAATAATAAGATTAAAGTAATAATACCTTCCAGCTGGATGCATTGTAGGGTTCTAAACATACAGTTCTACTCAAGGCAGACACGAAGATGGGCATGGTTTGCTGAGAAATATTGCTATAACATACGATGGTATCCAAAACGTTTAAACTTCCTTTCACAACAGAATCAACTTCACTCTGGCAGCAAAGATATGATGTATTTCTAAGCAGAAAGAAAAAAAGAATAAATTAAGAAAATAATTCGTAATCTTGAACAAAAATACTGAAATGTACCGTTTAATTTTGGATACTTACTGGACAATTCCACTAATGATGTCTTCATCAATATATGCTGCATTATACTTAATGTAATTAACCAATATATTCAAGAATTCTAAAGTTTTCCCATGAGCTACAATGACCGGCATCCAATTTAGTAAAAATGGTCCGACCTCTTCTTCAAAGCTCAATATAACTTTACCATTTTCAGTTAATTTTTGAAACAATTCTAATCTAAGCAGAGTATGATGAATTAGCATCAATCAAGGAAACAAAACATTTTACATCATCATTCAACAAAAATACCTAGGTATATTATCTTCTCGATTATCATTCGTTTTAATAACTTTAAAAAAAAAAGTTCTCATAGATCCCAATCGATCATACTGCCCCTGTACAATACGCTGGTAAAATAAGAAAACAGTATGCCGATGTTCCTTCGGATTAGATGTTTTCAGAAGATCATCAGTGTATCCACATAATTTTTCAATGGCATGCTGAAATAAATGAATGACGCATGTAATTAGATAAAATATTAAAATACAGAAACATCATAGTGAATTTAAGAAACGCTTATTTACTTCCTCAAGTTTGCTGCTTAAGACAATCTCACTCAATTCTTTTAACGTTTTTATACGGGTTTCAAGAGCAGCAGAAGAATTTATTTGGTTCTCAATTTCCAAAGTTAGGAATGGTTCATCTCGATACTTCTGATTTGTGTGACCTTAGAACAAAATGGCATACAATAATATAGTAAAGAAACAAGAGTTATGCGAACGCGAAACAACTTTCAACTTCCAACTTCCAAACCCAGTTCCAATAATGAAAAGTATTCGGAGTAAAAATAATTCTGATATAGAAGTAAAATATGAATATAACTTGATTTATCAGTATCCTTACACGATGTACTTTTGGTCACACGAAAAAACTGTCTCAGTTCTTGTTTAAATTTTTCGAACGATTTCGTTTCTCTTGCTCCCATGTTTCCTTCGATCGTACTTCACAAATGAATGTTGTCTGCAAAGTACATAATATTCGATTGTTCGGGCGAATTTAATATTGAAGAGTAACTAGTAAAGTAATAACAAAAATTTCACAACAAAACAAGCTGGTTTAATTAAAAACTGCAATAGGTTTGGCCTTTGCACCATGCACCAATAATGAAAAAAGAATGAAACTAGGAAACAAACATTAGGGCCCATATTCACAAACATTACTTTAACCCCCTACACTGGCTTCACTTAAACATTATCGTGACTGAACTTTTGACTATATAGTATTGGAGGATTCAATAAAACAGTAATGGGGATTTTACTTTTGACGTCACAGCTCACTAGCGCGTGGACAAATAATGAACTATGTGCCCAAACACACGGAAAAATTTACAAATGTTGTAGGAAAACTGTCAATGTTTCTTTCATTTTATTCTTTAAATTATTTTATTGAACTGTAAAAATATGTCGTCATTAAAACAGGAAGACGTTCCAGGGGCAAAATTTATGTATAGCAACATTGAAAAGCACTCAGTATTGCAATTAAAGCGTTGGTTACAATGCCGAAAACTTCCAACAACTGGATAAAAAAAAACACTCGTTGACAGGTAAGTTCAATCAAATTAAACGTAATTATGACGGGAGAATTTCTAATAACTTACAAGTGCAATAGTTATTTACATATACAAAACATCTACACCATTTAAAACAGTTATAAATTGTCTTGTATTTGGTGTTACAAATGAGGAACATAACCTATTGATAAGAAGCTAATACGTCACTTAATTTTGTTATTATGCTTTCATAGGTGCCAAAATTGTATTGATGCTGGCAGAGAAAATGAAATTGACATTGGGGTGGACAAAGGGCAATGGTTTTCTGCTACCCAGCCTAAAATTAATGTTCCTGTCTTAGTTCAGACGTCCACTAAATGGGGAACATTTCCCTCTACTATCCTGCCACAATTTTTTAACAAAGGCAGCATATATTATTATTTTGTAGAATCGGCTCCAGGTATCATGTAAGTATTTAGGGATGTGATATATTCACACACACGATTCATTCGTCAATCGTTTACTAACAGAGAATGGCTCGACCGAAATATTTACTTCGCCCATTTATCAGTATTTGAGATTAGGAAAAGTGATTATTGTTCCTCTGTTTTAGTTTTCATCGTGAATAAATATTATATAAAATACTTCCAGCTACGAAATCCTTAACTTTTCTGTAAATAATAAATTAATAATTTTTTATTTATAATGATGCGGTGAACAGTAAATACTTTTTTCCAACGTATACGTCATGGGGATGTGATATATTCACACTTCCTTGTGTTGTCATTATTCATTTAAGTTTGATTAATTTTTCATTTTCCTCTTTAGAAACCGTTTAGTTCCAAATTTTTATCACAAACGTATCACCTTTCTATCTTCTACAATGGCAATTCAAAAGAAATCGGTGAGTCAAACCATTTATGTTACTTGAGTATTTGTTTTACATTTGTCATTGCTTGTGCCTTATTCCATCATATGTCAATCGAATAATAATGTTGATTTTTGTAGAAAAAAGCGATGAAAAGCATCAACACTGACTACAGCTGGTAATGAAGTCGGGTAAATGTGTTCTCGGATTCAAACAAACGCTGAAAACATTGCGACAAGGAAAAGCAAAATTAGTAATCATCGCCAGTAACACACCTCCGTTAACGTGTAAATTTTAATATTTTGAAAATGGGAAATAGTCTCATAAAGATTGTGTCAATAACGCAAACCATCTTTTTAATGTACAGTTATTCTAATTTTTTGAAATTCTATTTTTAAAATTTGTATTACAAAAGCAGGGAATTTAATTGCCGGGATTGTGAAAAATGAAATTTGTTTCAGACCTGCCAACAAGATGGTATCAAACCAGACTGTACTGTTGAAGATACAATTGGCAATTGGTGGCGACCAAATTTCAAACCACCGCAGTATCTGTACATTCCACTTCACATTACGAAGCCAAAAGAGCATAAACAACTATTTTTAGTGCAGTTGGTCGAGAAAGGTAGTATTTTTTGCTAACTGAAAAGTTATCTATACCTTTTCTGTATTTTTATTGTCTTAATTATTTTGAATGTTACACTGTTAATTGTAGTATGGTATTAAAAAATTACAAATTAGTTGCAATGCTCTTATTCGAACTGTATGACAACACGCAAGGCAATGGACCAATTATTTTGTCATTACCACAAGAATTGTACCAGTATGATACTTTATTGATAAGTTTTTCTGAAGATAGCTATCGTTAGAGTAAAATGTTATTTTAAGGTTTTTTAAGTGTTGTGCCCTAGAACTTTTTTAAAATGTATTATAAAAAACATCGAGATACCACTATCCAAAAAGATTTTTTTGTGTATTATTTATTCACAGTACAAAATTAACTAAAATTAGGAGGATTGAGTAATAATCATTTATTAGAGTTGTAAGTGAAATGGAAATATTATAATTTGGTTTTCAGTGTTCTGGACTCGAATGATGGGTGATAAATTCTGTATTTTTGCCATTTTGTATCAAATACTCACCTAAATAAAAATTGTGTGGTTGCAGGTCCAACTTTATCTACATGTAGCTGGTTTGTATTCATTCAAGGAAGCAAACATTATAAATTGAAGATACACGTCATTAAGTTAATTTTATGTTAATTTTTTGGATTCAAGCATTGATTATTGTAAAATTGTTGCAAGTCTCATCTAACTTGTTATATTTTTGTAAATAGATTTAATTATTTCTGCTGTATTTTGTATAGTACTTTAAGTCGGACTCTCTGTATTTAATTTATCTCTTGTAAATTAAATACAGTTTCCAATAAATGCATGCATTTTCATGTTCCATTTATCAAGTTTTTTGTAATAATAATGTTGGAATAAATTTAATGTAATTATTTTATTTTGTTTATTAAGAAAAATTTGTAAAAATTCTTAGCCAATATCTGACAAATTTAGTCTTTATTGTACCTAATTCCTTTCAAAAATGTTGGGATTTTAACAGAATTACAGGCATAAAGATCATCAGCCTATATACATGAATTTTGTAGAGAAAAAAAAGTTTTCGGTTGAAGAATCAGCTCTACAAATAAAACAAGATAAAGATGTGGGCTTAAAATTAAAGTTTTAAAAAAACACCGAGTCCATAAACAGATAGTGTTCCCACAATTACAATGACTTAAGAGTAATGAAAAGTTACCTGCGAAACAAAAACACACTAAATACATGTATAAGCGGTCCATTATAAATATAAGTATGGTCGAATGGGTTCACAGATTATAATTGAGGTAAAAGAGTATACGATGAAATTGATAAAATTGACAAAAAGAAAAAAGGCCGATTTAATTTTTGATTATTTTTGCACTTTTTTCGAGTAGGTATATACCAAAACTTAGAGGAAATGAAGATAATTTTGCTTTTCCAGACCTATTATTACTTTGGTATTTTCCTTTGTCATCTCTGTGACTTGTATCTTCATACACACTGTGTATACTATATAAGTACGCCGTGTTTTTTATTTCCACCATGGTGCACCTAAAAATAAAACCATTGTGATGTGCAATTATCACCCAGATTAATCATTGAAAAGCGTTAATGATTAATGAAACCAGTTTGGCAACACTACATGACATTTTTGTACCATTTCAAATATTGATTTAACGCAATATATTCGGCTTCCATAGATGAGGTAGAAACACATTTTTGTCGTTTGGTACCCCAAGCTATTGAATCACCAAATATTTGAATTAAATAGCCTGAGGTGGACAAACCATCTGGATCAGTCATGCCTAAAGAAGCATCACTGTAACTAATGAAATTATGACCATTACCTTCGAAGTATATTCCAAGATCTTTAGTTCTTTTTAAGTATTTCAACACACGTTCAACTTTAATCCAATCGTAAATGTCATAATTATTACATTTACGAGTTAATGTATTCACACAGAAAGAAATATCAGGTCGAGTACACATAGTTAAATAGAGAAGAGCACCAACTATTTCTCGATACGGAATATGATGTTTTAAGTTCAACGTTGTTTCAATTTTAGGTTCATACTTAGCTTTTCAATCCTCTTGATTAGTGACCATAGGAGTATCGCACTCTTTACAGTCTTTCATGCCATATTTAGACAATATAGACTCGATGAAACGCTTTTGTGACAAACACATTTTTCTTTGATTTTTATTACGATTAATTTCAATTCCTAAGTACTTTTTAGGTTCACCCATAATTTTGAGCTTAAATTCTTTATTTAAATGACGTTGAGTTTCTAAAATTTTATCTTTATTATTTCCAGTAATAAGAATATCATCGACATACGCAACAATTATCACAAAGGTAGAATTTCTTTCCCAATAATAAATATTAGCTTGACCTTCATGGACGATAAATCTCATGACGGACATAGCCTTTTTGAAACGAACATGCCAGCGTTTGGGACTAACCCGAAGACCATACAAGGATTTCTTTAATTTACATACATTTGTGCGTTTGAACTCATCGGATTTATTAACACCATCAGGAATTTCCATGTAAATATCTTTCTCAAGTTCAACATTAAGGAATGCTACATCTACATCAGTTTGTATAACATCCCACTTTAATTTATTTGCAATTGCTAATATAGCTCTGACTTCAGCAATAAGTACCTAAAGTTGGAGCGTATATTTCAGAATAATCATATACATTTTTATCTTTATAGCCACGACTTACTAAGCGCGCTTTAAAAAGAATATTACCATTTCCTTCAACTTTTCTAACAAATATCCACCTAGAATCAATTGTTTTAGTATACTTAGGTCTTTTAACATAGTCCCAAGTATCACTATCTTTTAAGGATTTTAATTCTTCATCTATTGCTTTTAACCACTCAGATTTATTTTTACATTTGAACACATCATCTAAATTTTCAGGTACTTCATTTAATTTACACATCATAGAAAAATACTTCTTTTCAATTACTTCAGGTTTATCTTTAGGATTAATTATTTCTAACTCATTTTCAATTTTAGACTTACTGAAAGTTGTATCACTGAATTTGACTTTCTTACTTTTGGACACATAGACGATTTCTTCATCTAAATTACGTGTATTTGAGCTATTTTTATTTTGGATTAGATTGTCCGAAATATCTCCTGCAAAGTCAACTTCAGGGACTTGTTCATTTTTGTCTCAAGTATTAGTATCAAAAGTAGGGAAATCATTTTTCGAAAAATAATCTATCGGAAATTTATCTTTGAACATTACAGATTCTGAAAATTCAACATCACTACATTTATGTAATTTAACTGTTGTTGGTTTTAAAAGTTGCCACAATTCAGCATTACATCCGACGAGAATACACAATTCTCCATGGCCTTCTAACTTTTTAACATTTTGTTTTTCATACGGTATTTTTCAGTATGCCACACAGCAAAATCGATGAATATATTTAATTGTAGGAACTTTATTCCGAAGTAACTCATATGGGGTTTTAAATCCCAACTTTTTGTGAGGTAACCTATTGTGAATATGAACAACTTGATTTAACGCAAGTTCCCAAAACTCAATAGGTAGACCACTATCAATGAAAAGAGCTCGAATTTTCATAAGTAAAATTCGATTTACTCTTTCTGCCACAGCATTAAGTTGAGGAGTATCAGGAGGACAAGTCTCGACAATGATACCCTCATTTGCAATAATTTTCTTCATAGACACACTCATATATTCTCGACCACCGTCGATACGTAAATAATCAATTTTAGCTGAGCTATCGCCAAGATTTGCTCGCATTACTTTTAGATATTCTACAAAAGTTTCAGCCACACAGGTTTTATCTTTAATACTAAATGTCACAGTATATCTAGAAAAATCATCGGTAAAAGTTATTATGTAAGAGCTTTTCTGCCAGACTCCTACTGGTTTTATTGGGCCAATTAGATCGGAATGAACTCTTACTAAAGGTTTTGATGCGACATCACGCACAGCTTTATGAGAACGTTTTGTAATTTTTGCCAAATTACATGCTTCACAATCTTTAATTTCGTCTGCAAAATTAATATTTTCGAGAAATTTAAAAAATTTCTTTGCTTTTTCTAAGTAAGCGACTGACGCATGTCCAAGTCTTAAATGATAAAGAAGACCTAACTTCTTACAAATACTTTCTTTGTTGAACTCATCTATTTTCTTTAATTCTTCGATTGTAATATTAGCACCAATATCTAGTAATTATTCTAGACCTTCATCATCAAGCTTTTGAATATTCGTATACCCTTGAGTTGAAATATAATCATGATCATGGTCATTGTCTTGACTAACATTTTCATTTTCTGACTCTGACCATATATCATGAATTTGAGCATAACCATGCTCTTTATTTATTTGTTGCTGACTAACAGCTTCTTTTTGTTTTGTCACAAAGACTTTTTCATTATTTTCACTAATTTTTAAATCTATAATCCAATAATTTTGAAATTTATGTCCACACAGAATAATTTCGCTAGTTTTCTTATTTATTATTTTACACTCAGTATTTGTAAATATTGCATTGTAGCCTAGTTTCATTATTTTATGTAACGAAAATAGATTATCACTTATTTCTTTAGAATAATTTACGTTTTTCAACTCAAGTGTATTAACACTAAGATCTTTCACAAAGATAGAACCTTTATGGGTTACGTATAAATTTGAAACTTCATTTTTATTAGTGCAAGAAATGATTTTCGGTTTCTTTAATTTTTGAAGATTTTTCATAAATTTAAGATCAAACACAAAGTGATTTGTAGCTTCTGTATCACTAAGAAAATGAATTTTATTTCTCGGCTGTTCATTAATATACATACACTTAGTAAATTTTGATTTGGTTCTTAAAACCATCACTTTACCTTTCAGGTTTGGAGACTGACTCCTAGACGAACTTGAACTTTTGGACAAACTGGAACTTGACGTTGATGGGGATGACGACAAACGTTTTCTCGTAGAACGAGCACCATATCGTTTGCTTTCCTTATGGTGCTTGTGTGAACGCTTAGATTTATGATACGACTTCTGTCGTTTCTCCCTTTGTTCACCTTTGTTGAGGAACTGACCGGATATTTTGTTTGTTTCGGACTGACCGGAAGAATCGTTAATAGGCTCTAGTCTAGTGGTGGCTTTACATTCCGCTGCTAGATGACCACACCTATTGCACTTATAGCATTTACAAGTAGCTAAGTCAAACTTATTTGCTTCATTACTTTCTCCTGCAAAATCAAACTTTTTATTAAAATTGCCACTAAGTCTTTTTCATTTAAAATTCGGATTATTAAATTTAGCTGCCTTAGCTGCAGCTTTATCTAACTTATAGGTACTATTTTGTTCTTTTAATAACATTTCTTCTTCTAATGCGATGCCTTTAGCTTGTTCATAAGTAATATCACACAGAATTTCACCATTAGGACCAACCTGTTTACGATCTTTACATTGTATTCTAATATTTGGAAATGGAATTATCATATGATTTAGGAAAGCTTCGAGCTTTTGTTCTTTGGACCAACTGTTATAATAAATTGTTAACTTACCGGATAATTCCTCAAATTCTTTCAGCCATTCTTTTAATTCTATATTTTTAGGATTAAAAGTTTTCTGATAGATTTGAGTTATGTATGTGTCGCACACACGACCTTTTGGTTCTATCATATGTTTAATTTTGAGGAAACACACCGTAGGATCAGATTCACCAAAAATTAATTTTCTATGAGTTTCATCCAGCCATTCACACAGAGTGGCTCGGGCGTCAATTTTAAGCTGAGTTTGATTTTCCTCTAAGCGAATAGGATTATTAATATCAAAAACATTTTTAAAATCGAAACGAGAAATATACATACTAAATTGATCACATTATAGCCGGAAATCGGTCTCCTCGGTTAATTTAACTGGAGTAATACGAACCTTGGTTGAAAAATAATAATTATGGTTATCCTTACCCCATGGCTCCGAAGACGAATAATGGATACCAATATTTCATCCACGATGTTGAATCGGGAGGTGCCTCTCTTTTTCTGCCGCCAGACGGTCACGTTCCTCTGCATCTCTGAATGCCTGATCTCTCCTCTCAATCATTTCCCGCATTTGTTGTTTATTATCTTCTTGTACTCGTTTTTCTTCTTCTTTATGTTGTCTTTCTTCCTCTGCCTCCTGCTCTTTTTGTTGCTGCATTTGTTGTTGTTGTTCGTCTCTACGATGTTGCTCCGACTCACGGGCTCTGTCTGCGTCCAAACGATTTTGCACTCATTCGGCCATTACCTGATCCTTGCGTATTTGGCGTTGTCTTTGCACCTTTGCAACTGAGCTTTCCCAACGCTGCCGTTCTTCATTTGCGACCTCACGCTCCTCTCTCGCCTGGTTGTCCTCCCAAGTTTCCAAGCTCGTTTGATTCGTCACCTGATGATAACTTGGAGTTGGCGGAGCTACGACACACATAGGTTGTACTTTGGTTTCAGCTTGTGGTCGACTTACAGTAACTGTTCGTTGCTCCTGCTGATTTTGATTTTCACCAGCAAGAACTTGGGCATGTACGACTAATGTTTCTTGAGGTTGCGAAGATTTTGATTGCACTACCTGTGCAAACGATCGTTGTGGACACACCGGCATTATGCTCCTGCATAATTCTTTTGTTTCGTTGACGAGCAGTTTCTTGAGTAAGATCAACTTTCATGGGAACTGAAGTTGATTTACTCACCGTGGCGGACGAACCGATATTTTGTGGTAATGTGGACTGACCTGAGTTTTGCGTTGATACGGACTGACCAAAATTTTGCGTTGATACGGACTGACCAAAATTTTGCGTTGTTACCTGACTAACAGGTTCTACTTGACAACGTGCCTCAGATCTTTGATTTTCTATCAAGATATTTTGACATATTTTCAAGTAGTCCTCAGTTAGGATTGCAGCTAAATTAATGTCACATGCCATGACATTTTCAATGGCCTTTTTGAATTCAGCCATTAATTTAGCCTTTCGCGACGCACGCTCCATTTTGTAATCCGTTCTGGCATAAGTAGGCGCCAACGGATTTAAGTTCGAACTTACGGAATGCTGAGTGTTAGACAAACTGAATAATGGTTGAGCGGGTAACTTTGTTGACTAGAATTTGGTAACAAACTTAATGGCACGGTAAGCCCTGGAGGTGGGGAAACATTTTCATTCGCCATCTGATTTGGGTGTATCTGAAATAATATACGTGAACACGCACAAAAATTAGGTTTTTACAGCCACAGCCAACGATCATTTATTATACTTCAAAGGAATGACAAAAGTCACATAATATAATTAGACAAACTCATCATATGACACATGTATGCAAATATATTGCCTTCTTTTATTGTGCATACCATCGAATAAATTTCATAAGGAGCCTACTCCCACAGATATGTAGGTCTAGGACGCTTTATGCCTGGCCAGGACTTTACACCATGGTATATCATTGCACTGAAGGACTTGATTACACACAGATGAGCACTAACTCATACCCAAATACGTCCTTAGGATTTGGGATTTACTCGTAAAAACGAGAATTCATTTAAAAATGATCAAAAAGAATGAATATTTTAAAATTACAATACACAATTTTTCACACAGAATATACTTCTCCCCGCTAATTAAGTACTTCAGTACCTAGCCACCATTTTTACACTTTCGAAAAATTTATTCATTAGCTCCCTCCAAACTGGGATTTTCGTATTTAAAGTACACACTCAAATTACGAAATAATTAATTTTACATACCTGGTATAACGATAGATATCTTATTATTTGTAATGTTTCATCATCCATATTCATTTTATTTTCTTAAAATTCAAAATCAAAAAAAAATAAAAGACGTACTTTTAGAAATTTTGTAAAGAACACTCATGTTTTCAATTTTGAATGAATATTGATCAAAATTACTACGCAGAACTGACTGCTTGTTTTAGTGGTAGTAAGTCAGTTGATTTTTCCAGCCAATCAGGGTTCAGTAGGGTTCATCGGTGAATTCATCAGAATTAACACCGCTGGACACACCAATACAAACACAATAAGTTACGTAATTACTTCCCTTGACACTAAGTCTGAAATCTTTCGGACTAACCGTATTTTGAGATTTCTTTATTACGGGTAATTATTCTGACCACACAGGTATAATAATAATTCAGAATAATAATTATTGGAAACACATTCCTTTAATTATAATTACGTAATTTAGCGTCTATCACCCTTAATGCTAAGCTCCCGATAATGGCGTCTTTTATTTACGTGCAACAAATGCGTATTTAAATCACAAAGAGAAAATTTTTACCATGACACACATAGAATATTGTACCGTTTTGAACATGAAAGACGGCTTCTTTATACACCTCTCTTCTGCTCCTGCCATCTTTTATGTCTGTGCACTTAGCGTAATTTCATTTATTCAACCACCACGTGTGCGGCATATTTGCCTAAACTTATTACGCAGTTATTTTTGACTGACAACTGACATACGTCCCAGACACACTGAAGGACGTTTTTAGGTAATTTGTAGACACACTTTATTTTCTAAATTGTCACTAAGACCACAATTAATTATATATCACTTAGAAATTCAATGATTATTATTTACCCTTATGGTCTTTGTTTTGTATCTGGATGTAAACTTTACCAACACCAGACTATCACAGGATTCTTATCCTCAATACTTAAAATACACTTTATCACTATTTTATTGCACGAGAATCTAAATTATTATTATTAATTAACCTTTCGATGCTACCATATTGGAGGATTCAATAAAACAATAATTAATCACGAGAAGAATATATTTTGTATGTTCACCATGCGAGATACAGAACAGAAGTGAACTCATCTTAACGTGAGTTCCTGACATACAGAGTTTACATGATTACGTGAGGTCACACAGAAATATTGTAGTACGTATTATTAACTGTAGAGTGTACCAAGGTGGAGATTAGTGTTGGTTATTTTGAGTTGAAACGCAATGAGAACTGGTAAAACACAAGAAATACGAGAAGTTTACTCAGACCAAACTTTATTAGGTCCGTCCATGATGGACACGAAATTCGAAGTACAGTACAAGACTATCATCAAAAGATTATCACATAAAAAGAGCTGTAAATAACAAGGTTCCAAGAACCAAGAACCGAATACAAAACGAACAGGTTCTACACCTAGAGATGGGCAAGTTTGATCAAATCAACACTTCCCCCCAAACTTGCAATTAATAAATTATTTCACAAAAAATAAACACTTATCAGAGAATAAAACAAATTGACATATACATTAAAATCGTATCATCTAGTAGGAACATTAAAATTTCAAAACGACTACAAAAAGTTACATAAATGGTAACTGTAAAAAAGCTAAAACACATAAAAGGATAATCATTGTGAACAAAACAAAAAAAACAATGAGGAGAATAAACATAGTGGTAATATCAATTTGGATCCGACAAAAGCTGATGACATACATAAACATGACTAACATAAATACACTAACAGGATAAACACGACAGACAACAACACAAGAAGACTTGGAGCTGAGGGTTGTTCCCAAAAGGATCGAACTAACGATCTCTAAAAAGCAATGTTCTAAAACTGCTGAATTTTGCGCGTCCAAGTCCCTTGGTGAAAACATCAGCAATCTGATCACCTGTAGCTATACTTTTTAAACAAATTAAATTATCGGATACATAATCTCGCACGAAATGGTATTTGACATCGAGATGCTTCTTTAACATGGAACCGTTGGCAAACTTGACACAATTTTCATTGTCCTCGAAAATTGGACACGGGGACATAACATTAACGTTTAAATCACATAATAAATTTCGCAACGATAAAGTATCTAAAGTACAATCACACAGAGCGACTACTTCCGCATCTGTGGTGGACAGTGTCACTAACGACTGTTTCTTACTTCTCCAGAGTACCAGAGCATCGTGAACAAATACACAATAACCGCTAATTGATCGGCGAGAGATTGGACAATTAGCCCAATCGGCATCTACATAAGACTTAATGACATCAGAATCAGGTGAAAAACGGTAGACAAGTTCATAATCTCGAGTAGTAACTAAATATTTCAACACTCGTAGCAAATGAGAATATACAACGTTATCAGCATTAGATTGAAACTGGCCAAAATAACTTACAGCATAACATATGTCGGGTCTAGTACCTAACATGACATACATTAAACATCCGAGTAACTCTTTATATTTTGTTATTAAGCTTTCTGACTTTACTTTATTTTCGTCTATTTTCAAATATAGTTTTTCTTCTATCGGGGTATAAACCGGGTTACAATCTTTTACTTTAAACTTTTCTATTACTTTACCTATTAAATGTTTTTGATGTAATTTTAAAACTTTTTCTTCTTTATTATAGTCTATTTGTAACCCTAAATAAGATTTTACAGTGCCCAAATCGTGGGTCTTAAAGGTGGTGTTCAATTGACTTTTTAACTCATTAATTAATTCGATATTTTCTCCACATATTAACATGTCATCGACATAGACCAAAATATACACCAAACCTTTTCCATTTTTCTTATAGTAGAGGCATTCATCATGCTTACTATTTTTGTATCCTAAAGAGAAGACGAAATTTCTCCATTTCTCATACCAAGCTTTAGGAGCTTGCTTGAGACCATATAATGATTTATTTAATTTCAAAACTTTATTTTTACGATTTACATTATCATAAATACCATCTGGGATTTCCAGATATACATCATCATGGAGTATCCCATTCAAAAACGCATTCTTTATATCAATTTGTGAAATATTGTACCCTCTTTGATTACACATTACTAAAAGAGTTCTCAATGTACTCATTTTTGCCACTGGAGCATACAACTCCTTAAAATCAAAACTTTTGTCAACTTCAAAACCTCGAGCGACCAATCTGGCTTTATACAACTTGTTACCTTGTCCATCTTCTTTAATTTTAAATAGCCATCGAGACGAAATTGGCTTCATATTAACGGGACGATCAACTAAGTCCCAAGTGTTGTTTGCATGAAGTGCATCCAACTCTTTAGAAATAGCTATCTCCCACTCACGTTTATCTATTGATGACTTGGCCTCTTCAAAATTTGAAGGAAACTCATTAAACACATTATAAGCGTAGTGACATGTGTCATCTACTTCGGGTTCATCAATCACTATATTTTCTATATCATCTAAATTTACGTTATTAGGGACCTTTACGTTGACATCCGAGTTTCTATTTACGTTACTGGAGGCACTTGGCGAAGAGACGTTTTCCTTATTATCGACATTACTTTTAACAAACTTACTTTCATCAAACGTCACGTCTCTCGCAATTATCAATTGATCGTTGTTGGTATTCAACAAACGATAGCCTTCTGGGTTGTAGCCAACAAACACCAGAGGTACACTTTTACTTAGAAATTTATCCTTCCTTTTATCTTTTGGGATCAAGGCATAACCATAACAGCCAAAAACTTTTACGTTACTTAAATTTACATTATTACCATACCATGTTTTCGCTGGTTGCTCGTTTCGATAGTTGAGTGTTCTATTGTACAGATACGTGGCACATAGCACAGCTTCAGACCAATACTTAGTTTCTAAACCAGAGTGAATTAACATAGTACGCGCTTTTTCAATTAACGTTCGATTTAGTCGTTTGGCGCGTCCGTTCATCTGTGGACAGAATGGTACAGTATTCCCAATCGCAATACCTAATAACCTACATTGGGTCCTGAAACGAGTATTAATATATTCAGTGCTGTTATCACACCGTATTTCACCGATTCCTCTGCCAAACATATTCCTAACGCGAACTTCGTAATCCAAAAACTTCTCATAAACTTGATCTTTGGACTCAAGTATGTAAACAGTAGCAAATGAAGTAAAATCATCTAAAAAGGTTAACATATATCTCTTATTATTATACGAAATAGTTTGCATCGGCCCACAAACATCAGTGTGCACTAATTCCAACGGACGAGTGGATTTTCTGTCGACAGATCTGTGAGGAAGCTTCGATTGCTTACCTTCAACACAACTTTTGCAAAATTTAACATTGTTATAATCAAAATTACTAATTAACTGGGAGCGAGACATATGTTTCATAGTTTCAAAATTGGGATGCCCCAACCTGGCATGCCACAAATTTACATTTTCATCGGACACAGTAGCCAAAGCCTTAAAATTTTGATTTGGGTTAAGATAAAAATTAATATTGTATAATTCGTTGTCCGGTGATTTTCCATGATTTATCAGCTGGCCATCATTCTCACGAATTAAATAAACATTACTATTACAATCAAAATTAACTTTTATACCTGACTGGCACAGCTTTTTAATTGAAAGTAGGTTGGTTGGAAATTCCTCTGAATAAAATACATTATTTATCACGCATCTGATACCTGTACTTCACCAACAAATGATCGTTCCAACTTTAGTGGCGTACACATAGCTGTCTCGCTTGAAAACTTTTATTCTAATAGGGCTTTTTAACGTAATATACTTCGCAAATAATTTATCATTATTAACATTATGATTCGTCGCACCTGAATCAAGCTTAAATTCGACGTTTCCACTCGTTTCCGCGACGTAAATATTCCCGACATTACTGATGAACGAAATTGATTCATCATTCTTCGATTTATTATTACCAGTACCGCGATCGATGTTCGTATTTTGCGAGAAATTCGCTTTCGGATTTCTGCAAAAACGTGCAACATGTCCGAACTTTTGACAATTAAAACATTTTATTTTATTTTGCGTATTATTATACGTGTTATTTTGCGTATTATTAGACGTATTACTAGACGTAACGGAGCTACCAGCATTTTTAGCGCGACAATTTTTACGAATATGGCCGGATTTTCCGCATCCAAAACATTTAATTATTTTAGAAGAATTACTATTATCGATATTTCCGCGATCGAATCGACCAGCGACCAAAGCGGATTCGGATTCTAACTTAGAGGTGGTAGACGAAATACCTTTTTGTTTCGCGAACTCATTTAATAATTTTAATTTTACTTGTTCTAAATCCGGGTCAAATTCATTTTCAAGGATCGATACTACGACATTGTAGGTTTGCGGCAGTGACATCAGAAGTTGTTCTACGATATCTTGTTGTGTCAATGACACATCAGCAGCCTTCAACTTAACAACCAATTCCTCAAAACGGCGAAGATGCTCCTCCATATTTCCATTCTCTTTCAAACGCAATTCGATCCATTGTCTTTTGAGCATGATTCTGCTTGCCGTTCCTGACTTCAAATACACACGATCAAGCTTTTCTATAATTTCAAATGGTTCAACAGCATCCTGTGCATATGATAAATGTGAATCTGCTAAAAAATGAACTATCATTGCACTACACTTATCTGCTTTTCTCCGGTAATCCTTTCCGATTTCATGAGCTGTTTCACGTTTCAGCAACTGAGCAAGGCCTTCGCCATGAATTGTCATGAACAAACGAAAACGCCAACCATCATAATTGTGTCCACTAAATCTGCCAACACCACTGCTACGTTCTAGCGCATCCAGCTTCTGAAAGAAAGGCTGGGACTCTTCCATAATTTAAAAGAGCTTCACAATGGAACACCAAATCATAAAACGAACATGAACATCGAAGGCGTGCTCAAACAAAAGATCACTGACTTTGTACAAACATGAAAAGTTCTCTTTGAAGCATTTGCCAAGAGGAGAACATAACTTAGTAAAAAAATGAATAAATATTAAAACAAACACATTTTACCAGAACACATTCTCTGGGCCCATAACCTGTTGGTTATTTTGAGTTGAAACGCAATGAGAACTGGTAAAACACAAGAAATACGAGAAGTTTACTCAGACCAAACTTTATTAGGTCCGTCCATGATGGACACGAAATTCGAAGTACAGTACAAGACTATCATCAAAAGATTATCACATAAAAAGAGCTGTAAATAACAAGGTTCCAAGAACCAAGAACTGAATACAAAACGAACAGGTTCTACACCTAGAGATGGGCAAGTTTGATCAAATCAACAATTAGATAGGACCATCATATATAGCTGGAATTCTAACATATAACGTAATGGACTGCTAGATGATAAGAAATACATGGGTTAAATGGAACACCGCTGAAGGCACTGTCAACAGGCGTTCTTTTTACAAAAAAGTGATAGTTATAGTAATGGAAACCCCACCTCATCGCATTCTTCATCATCACACTATATATATATATTTCATACATTCTACTTCTCTCACAAATCAGTTCCCCTACTTTCAATCACCGATAACACTGTGCTTTGCCATTTCGTACTAAATTTATTCTACTCTCGATTATATATTTTTCAGTCTGCAAATAAAATTGATTTGAATTAAAGTCTCATGTTCTTTTTCAGTCCTCGCATACTATACCTCCCATCAGTTATCTCACTGATGTCACAGACCACATCAATGACATCAGTAGAACAGACATATCAGAAACGTTACAGATTTACTCACATACAGACAAGAAAGAAAATACGTTACAAGAGTTAACAACAAACATCACTGTTCAATGGCAACGTATGGAGTAACCACGTTGTCTCTCTTAATTATCTCACTATAAACATCACTTAAAAATGACTTTTGGCACAATTTTATATTCAAGGGTGTGGAAACATTTTATTTTTACATTGAAACTTTCATAAGAGATACAATGTCCCCACATTTTTAAGTACAAAAGTGCAAAAAACTTTTTTAAAGTGAAATTTAACCCCCCTTCACTTAAACTTCACTTGAAAATGACTTTTGGCAATATTTTGTATTTAATAAAGTGGTAGTGGTAACATTTCATTTTTAAATTGAAACTCTTATGAGAAATACAATGATCCTGTCATGAGAATCTCAGCAAACTAGTAATGAAACACACGATTGAATGAACTTAACTTGAAAATAACTGAATAAAGCGAAATTTCATCTTATACATTGCAATAATTCGGAACGATGAAAAAGAAAACATATCGTCATTCATAATTCGTAGTTAACGGACAAACAGATTACAACTAACTTAATATCACAACAGTATGACTGCCGGGGTAGGTATTCGTTATCTTAGGCTAATAATACAAGTTGTGAATCAGGCACAAAGTCAAAAATTTTGTAGATTTTGTGAACTCTAAAATAAATATAAAATTATTTTCACGAAGTTCACGACACTCCCCAGAGACAAGAAAACAAAATAAAATGAAATAAAATTTTTGCAGTCAGAATTCAGATAACTAGATTAAAATATGAAGTAAGGTACTAAATTTATACATAATATTAAAAGGGATATGGTTTTAGGAATGTTACTTGTAATCATCGTCTGAGTTGTTGTTATTGGACTGTGAACCATTTGTATTGTGGAAGGTCACACCCTCAGAAGCTGCCAAAGTTTGTCGAGCTGCCATTGGATCGATGTTATCCGGGGAATCTGCTAATTCCATTGGTACTAGTTTTGTGATTGGTCGGATCTTGCGATTACCGCTTGGCAGACGATTCAATGCAGAGTGAGTCATACCATCATCACTGACATTGAGTTTTTTGATGTGGGCCAGTTTCCATTGTCCGCAGTTTAGATTGTTGTCAACCATGAGTACAATTTCTCCCTCCTTTGGAATTTGATTGATAGATCGGTTCTGTTTTTCAAGTCGATCGTTTCGCTCACGCAGTGATAGTAGATAATGATCAGTCCAGCATTTCCAAAATTTGTCTAACTGCTTTTGAGTTT
This sequence comes from Ericerus pela, assembly GCA_011428145.1. NCBI lineage: Eukaryota > Metazoa > Arthropoda > Insecta > Hemiptera > Coccidae > Ericerus > Ericerus pela. Next base: position 1,994,086 of record WOFM01000207.1, read on the forward strand.
CCTTCCATATCTGTCGTAACTCCTCTGCAGTAGCAGTGGTTATACAGCCAACAGTGTTTGTGTTCACAGGTACAGAAGGGTAAGAGGCCATTAGAAATTTTTCAGGAGTGAGTAGAGGTGCACTTAGATCATCATCAATATACGTTAGTGGTCGAGTGTTGACTACTGCTTCAGTTTCAGTTAGAATAGTTGCAAAGTTGTGATTGTAAATTTGTCCTTCGTCATATGTTCGTGTAATGCATGATTTCACACTCTGCACCATTCTTTCCCAAACACCACCCATTGAGGGAGCATTTACAGGTATAAATCGCCACTCGATAGCCTTTTCTGCTAGATATTTGGTAACCTGTTCATGCTGAGCTACTGTTTTCCAAATATCAACCATGGATCCAGATACCATCCAAAACTGTGGTGCATTATCACTGATTATAATTTTGGGTGTACCACGGCGTGGCATAAAACGTTTAAGTGCTGATAGTATTTCAACAGCATCCATCGACAGAAGTGGCTCTAGGTGTACAGCACGAATTACAAGGCATGACATTAAAAGCGACCATCTTTTAACTGTTGGTTTATTAGGATTTGGATCAACCTTCAATTTTAGAGGTCCAAATACATCGATGCCTGTGTACTGGAATGGGCGAGACATTTCTGTGACACGAAAACTAGGGAGTGGCGCTATAGCAGGTGCTTTGAATGGATGGGTATTGTATCGACGACATTTGACACAGTTATTACATATGGTGGTAAACACTTCCCTGCGTCCTTATGGCAGCCAATATGTTTTCCAAAGGGCAGCAAGCGTGTGTGAGGTACCCACATGCATGTTTGACACACGTGCATTCAAGATAATAAGCTGTGTGAAATACAATTTTTTTACTAGTAGTCTGGGCTTGACTGCATCTGCACTCAGGTTTGAGTTTGCTAATTGCGAATGACACCACAAAATACCTCGCTGGTCATAATATACATGCATGTTACAAAATTGAAATTTATCACCAGACTTAGAATTGACAACTCCATGGCTAGTTTGCAGATCCCAATGTAAACAAATATCTCGTGCTGCAGTGTAGTCAACTCTTGCTGTGGTTTGGATGACTTTTCTTTTGGCGACATAATTGATAAAGGCGATCCAGTAAGCTGTTCAGCGGAGCAGTCTATTTAAATTCCCAAAATCTTCGATATTCATTTGGAATGGTGGTTGGGTTTTCGTTTCTTCAATTGTAACTAGTACCTTTGGCTGTTCTAAGTTTTCAACATTTATACTCATGCTTTTTATTTCAGGCTCATTGTGAGTTGGCCAAGTTGATCGAAAAGAAAGCCACGGTGGCCCATTCCACCAATTGCAGTCTTTAAGTGCATCCAGAGTAGAGCCTCGTGAAGCAATTTTAGCAGGGTTGAGAGTAGTTGGTACATAACAAAATTGTGCTTTCTTGTATCGACGAACTTCAGCTACTTGACATTCAATCGTAATATGGAGAATTTTGGTTGACATTAACCATGAAAGAGCACACTTTGAATCAGACCAAACTATCTGCCTAATTTTATGTTTAAGTTCAAGTGTGTTTACAATGAAGTCACTCATTAAACATCCCATTACTGCAGCAATCATTTCAAGGCGTGGAACAGACAGATTTTCCTTTGGTGCCAATCGAGCTCTGGCTGTAACAATACTGGAAGGAGAGTTAGGCGCAGTTGAATGTAGATAAGCAACCGTTGCTTGTGCATCCTTTGAAGCGTCAACAAAAATATGTAGCTCAGCTGCTTCAGTTTGCAAATTATAATCTGTCGGTAAGAATGTCCATGATTGCTGAATTTCAGTAACACGAAGTAAATTCTGTTTAATGTCGAGCCATTCAGTAGTAAGATCACTGTTGAGAGGGGTTTCCCATGACAATTTGAAATTCCACAGTTTTCTTATAGATAGTCTGGCTCTTACAATGACGGGTATAGCCCATCCTATCGGATCATACGTTTATGCCATAATTCTGAGGGCCACCCTTTTACAATGAGTTTTCTTTTCAAAATGCGCTATATTTGGTGTTTGTAAGCTCAATTTGTCCATTGTAGAATCCCAATCTATGCCCAGAACTGAACAGATTTCCTTTGTTGCACAATCATCCTTTGATAAAACATTACGCAAGTGTTGATCATGGTTGCCCACTGAGTAAGATTCATTTTTATATCAGAAAATGTATTCTTTGCTTCTCTATAGAATTCGATTACATTAATCGTTGATGGAAGCGAGGCAATCAGGTTGTCAACACAAATATCTTTGCGTAGAATGTCAGCATATGTTCTGGTACAATTGCTAAGATGGTGTTGCAAGACATCTTGTAATAAGAAGGGACTAGCCACAATTCCAAAGGCTACCCGACAGAAACGCATTACCTTGATATTTTGGCCTGAGGGTGGTTCTTTCGAATCATGTAGCCACAAAAATCCAATCTGAAAGAATGCTTTCTGAATGTCCAATGCTACAGCAACAGGATAATGTCGAAAACAAATCAATGACTTGACCAAATCATGTGCCGACGCAGCTCCCTTCAGAATGTTGTCATTCAGACTGAGGGATTTTGCACTTGCCTTTGCTGAACCATCATACACGATACGGATAGGAGTTGTTTTATCTGGAAGAATCACCGCATGATGTGGGATGTAATGAACCACCCTGTGCCATGATATTCCTCCTGTGGTACCCTTTCAATTACACCCACATCTTCCTGCTGTCGCATAATCTCATCATAAGCTTTCAATAAGTGTGGGCTGGGTGCTAATCTCCGATACAATGATTTTAAATGGCCAAGAGCAAGACCATAATTTTCTGGAAGGTTAGGTGGGTAGTTTTTCCATGGCCAGGTGACCTCATAACGACCATTTTTGATACATAGGCCTTTGTAGAACTGCTCCAGAGCTTTCTTTTTGTATTTGTATTGTGGTTGTGCAGCATCCTTCAGTCAAATAACATCTAGCTCCCACATGACCTTCACAACATCTTCTGATCGCGTGAGCAGGGTAGTGACAAGATTGTTATTTCCATTTCCTTCAGGTGGGTCACCAAAAAATAGGTAGCCCATACGAGTTGACATTAGCTGATGCGACTCATCCACATATACACTCTTTTGAAGAGTAGCCAAATGACATAAATAATCTGTCCCAATGAGTAGTTCGATAGGTTTACCATCACCAGTCTCAGGAATATAATAGTGTGCAAAATGTGGATAATTTTGTTTAAACTGATCCACATTTAACGTTTCAGCTTACCGGGTTATGACACCAGTGACGTGTGCCCTAAGATCGAAAAACTGCTCATCAGGTAAAATCAGTCGAACATCGTATTTATTGGTAGAAAGCTTTCCAACAGGTAGGTCTCCCAGTCCTGTTGCAGCCTTCCTATGTTGGTGTTCCTTTGGCAGCTTTATCCGTAGTGCAGCATCATCAGCCAATATCGTTTGAATTGCGCAGGTGTCGATTGCTTCTCGTACCATTGTACGCTCACCAGTTATTTGATTCTGCAGCGGTATAATTAATGTTGCCAAGACTCCTCTTGTTTCATTGCAGCTACAGGACTCACATGTTATGTGCGTTGTGATTGGCTTTGCGTGTTCTGTAGGACAAAGAGCGCGGTCATGTTCTATGGATTTACAATGATAACAAGGTACAATTTTACGACACATCTTACCCTCATGTTTCTGACGGAGGCAGATAACACACTGATCGAATACCAGTTTTCTTCATTCATCAATCACAGTGTATTTGCTACAGCTATCAAACCAGAGAGTCTCCGCACAAAACAAACATTTTGCTTCGTTTCTCAGCTGCCTCTGCTTTCGTTGACCTTGTGATGATTTATTCCAATCGGCGCTATTGCTTTCACAAATTTTAACTGCTTGCTGGTTGCTGTTTGGTACTGTCACAGGAAGGGTCGTTGCTGCATCATGGGGAGGGGCATGGGAGGGATCTTCTGCAGTGGGGCCAGGCTGATGAGTTGTTGATGAAGTTGTTCGCAGTTTTGTACTGATACTGGGTCCAGGTAACTCGTAATGGTTGTACATTCGAAGTTGAGTACATACACATTTTCCTATTTGTTTCCGAAATGCATCCATGGTGATGTCTATTTTTTCTTCATCACCCATGTCCTTAATCAGGTTCCAGGGAAATTTTTTCATAAGGGCGTCTCTCAAGTGAAAATTACTGACATCCTGGTTCAGTGTTTCCAGCATTTTCAAGATCCCCTCAGCAGCATTTAGTGTATTGCGTAGGGTTATTGTGTCTTCGGTTGCAGCTGGAAGTGCATAGAACTTTTAAAACAGGGATGAAACTTGGCGCGACGTATCTCCGTAATTCTGCTCCAAATGTTGATGGAGAAGGTCGTAATTTTCATCTGATAACGCAAAGTGTCTTGTCATAGTAGCTGCATCCCCGGTTAAATATTCTCTAAGGAAGCCCATTTTTTGGCACTTATCGAGGTGCAGATTTTTGTGTATCATTGTGTCAAACAGGCTCATAAAGTCACGATATTTCAGCACGTCACCATTAAATTTTGGTATGGTCATCAACGGAATAGGTAATTTTATCGATTTGCTTACATTATCTGCTCGTTGTGGGGGGGTGGCAGCTTCGATAGCAATTTGTTCCTTTTCTTCTTGTTTCTCCTGTGCTGGTTGCTTCACTTTCAGTTTGGTTATTTCTACCTACAGGTCACGTAAAAGCAGCTCCACTTGCCCCATTTGTGTAGACTGTGCTGGTTGCTTCACTTTCAGTTTGGTTATTTCTACCTACAGGTCATGTAAAAGCAGCTCCACTTGCCCCATTTGTGTAGATCTAACAGGTACCTCAGTTTTTTTTTGCTTTTGCCTCTTTGACTGCAGTCTGATACTCATTTTCAATTTGAAGAACTTTGGCATTGATGAATTCAGTATGCACAGTCAGTACCTCTTAGTGACGGCTTTCATCACGCAAATCCTTTTGAGCTGCTTGCATCAAGTTATCAAGTAAAAGTAATTCATCCTCCATGGTTTGCAAGATGGCGTGTGGAAGCGATTTGTTAATTAACAAGGCCTAACCAAAGGTGTGTTGAATAGCTATGTTTTTAGGATCTGTTGATAATGGGCAGTTGACACAGATCAGGAACAGAAGTCTGCGTTTTTTGGTTCCATAGTACGGTGACAGATAAAACGTTAGCAAACACAGAGGAGTTGGCCGCTGTTCAGGTTAAACCTTGCTCTGCCTTACCATGTTGTGAGAATCTCAGCAAACTAGTAATGAAACACACGATTGAATGAACTTAACTTGAAAATAACTGAATAAAGCGAAATTTCATCTTATACATCGCACTTTTATTGACGAATAGTTTTACTTAATTACACATAATAATTCCGAATGATGAAAAAGAAAACGTATCGTCATTCATAATTCGTAGTTAATGGAAACAGATTACAACTAACTTAATATCACAACAGTATGACTGTGCCGGGATAGGTATTTGTTATCTTAGGCTAATAATACAAGTTGTGAATCCGGCACAAAGCTTAAATTTTGTAGATTTCGTGAACTCTAAAATAAATATAAAATTATTTTCACGAAGTTTAGGACAGATCCCCCATCTTTAAGTACAAAATTGTGCACAAAACTTTTTTAAAATGAAATATAAGTGAAGTGAGTTTAAAATGACATTTGTGAATACGGGCTATAGAATAACTAGGAAACATAGAATAATAATAAAATAACAAAATTACTTGAAGCCAGATAGTCTACTACATGCGATTCTTCGAGGATATATATATGTAATATTCTGGTCCGTCATATCTCGAATGTTGTGTCATATCTTGTCCGTCGTCTAATCGCTTCATTCAATATTCCTTTTCTTAACTTTCAGATTATCCGTTCGAGGGTTTAGCTATGCTTGTATTCAGTAGTGTATCAGCTTTCGTGCTGGCTTATTTATTTTTATTTTTCTCTCGCTTCTCGCTGCCTATGTTTGCTAAACGACTTCATTTTTGAATTCGTTGTTATTTTACAATAAACGCATTCACCCAAGTCGTTTGCCTTTTTGCTTTTCTCAACACTGTTGAAACTTATAAATTCAAAAACTTGTCGTTTTTATTACTTTTTGCATTTTCCCTGTTTATTTTTTCGCGCTTTTCAATATGTCTTTAAAAGTGAAGTTCACATTACGTGCTGAATCGTCCTTGACTGATGCTAAAACCACAGTGACGAATCTCTTCACAATACAGTTTCTCGACGACGATGACGCCACTGTATTTGTTTTTCCGGAGAATTATCGGGCGTTATCACATCACAGTCGCCTTTTTGCTTTACCAGTTGCAATGATGGCCAAGAAAGATCTGACTCCTCGATGGAAAACTCGTTCCTTTCGGATTACCTTACCTGCTGATATAGCTGCATTGTATATGGATGCGGAAGGTAATGCGGTGTTCTTGGGCAGCATGCTGGATGAATATGATCAGTCTGCACACTCTATGCCACCATCATCCGTCGTCAACGTACAACCTGGCGTAAGTCCCATAAAACCATTATCCTCTATTGTAAAGGACGCAGTAGTACCAAAATTTGGTTCTAAGACGGTTTTCTCTAACGCAGAAGCGTGGTTATCAATTTTTGAATCCGAATGCCGACGTCTGAATATCAAAGAGGAGCATTATTGGGAGGTCCTACGTCTCTTTCTTGAGGATACTGCTGAAAAATGGTACAATACGACTCGACTTGCATCCCTTTCAACGTCATGGGAATTTTGGAGAAATAGTTTTATTGAAAACTTCGGACAACGGGGCTTGTCTGTTGCTCGCTCTGCTTTTTCGTATCGTTTTATCAGCGGATCCCTCAGCGACTACGTTCAAAGTAAACTTAACCTCCTTGTTTCGTTCAACCCAAAAATGCATGAAACAGATAAAATGGCGCATCTTGCTCTAGGACTACCAAGTCATCTGCAAGAGAAAATAAACTTTTCTGACAATAGTACTCTAAGCAAGTTGATTGCAACTATTAACTCGTTTGACCGTCCCGTTTCTGTTCGTTCAATTGCCCCTAATGTAAATTTGTCGCCCTCTCCGTATTCGCAGTCACCCTCAAACGCCTTCGCTTCTCTGCACCCGAAAAACCCTTGCCCTTATTGTAAGAAAAAAGGTTTTGAGCGCTACCACTTTGAAAAAGATTGTTTTACGAAACAACGAGACTTGCAACAACGTAAAGGTAACAATAATGCAAAGTCTCCCGATAACGTAACTAAAGCAGTACACAATTTCGATCTCGAAGAACTCCAAAACGAAATAAATGAAATTCAAAAAAACGAGTAAAGCCCTCGTTTGTGGTTGTTGATGTAGGTTTCAATAAAGTAACAGGCAAAGGCCTTTATGATCCTGGAGCAAATTCCTCTGTTATATCGTATGATACGTTAAAAAAAATTAAGGATCACAAATTTATACATTCTCAATCTACATACAACACCACAAGCGGTAAGGGCTCCATTCTAGGCATTACTGTGATCACGCTTAAGATTATGGATATTGAAAAAAGAGTTCTTTTATACGTTTTGGATTCCCCATTGTTTAAATACGATTTTCTAATTGGTTTGGATACCATACCACTTTTCGGTCTATCGTTGAACCATAAGTTAGAGTTAACGCAAAGTAAAGAAAACGCAATATATCATAACGTAATTTGGAACGATTACATGTCATTAGAATTATTCGATTTAAAAACTGCTCACCTTAACGTAGAAAAAAAAAAATTATTCGTACATTAATTGAAAAAAATAGCACGGCATTTGCGAAAGATGCCTTTGACGTAGGTAACGTAACAAACTATGAATGTACGATCAATCTTGATAAAGATACTTATATAGCTAAAAAACCATACAGATGTTCTTTTGAGGATCAGGAAGAAATTGAAAGGCAGTGCAATGCACTTCTACAAAATGGCATGATTACTGAATCAAAATCTGCGTTTGCATCTCCTGTTACGATGCAATACAAAAAAGACGGTCTAAACGCTTCAAAAAAGAAAATTCGAATGTGCGTCGATTACAGAGAATTAAACAAATGTCTAATCCCAGAAAGCCAACCTTTTCCGCTTATCGACGAAATTTTAGTTAAAACTCGCGGTTGTAATTGGTTTTCTGCATTGGATGTTAACGCGGCATTTTGGTCAATTCCAATACGTCCTTCTGACTGTCCTAAGTCTGCGTTTGTTACTCAGCATGGACATTACGAATGGCGTTCGATGCCCTTTGGGCTAAAGAATGCACCGGCTGTTTTTCAGCATATTTTATCGGGTATCATAAAACGTAAAAATTTATTAAATTTTGCTGTAAATTATATTGATGACATACTTGTTTTTTTGCGTTCCTTCGAGGAACATATCTCACATATACAACTGCTAATTAACGCTCTTTACGAAGAAGGTTTCCGATTAAACTTTAAGAAATGTAATTTCGCCGCACCTACGATACAGTATCTTGGTCATGTTCTAGGACCAGACACTGTCCAACCTCTCCAGGACAATTTGGTCGCCATTAATTCCTTCCCTACACCATCCACTAGAAAACACATTCGTCAGTTCCTTGGCAAAATAAATTTCTATAGGAAATTTATCCCAAACTCCACCTCAGTCTTCGAGCCATTCCACAATTTACTCCGCAAAAACGTTCCATTCTCCTGGACCCATGAATGTCAAGTCAGTTTCGATCGAGTGAAAACTCTTCTAACTTCAGCACCAATTTTGGCCATTTTCGACCGAACCAAACCCATATTCATTTACACTGATGCTAGTGGAGTGGGTATAGGAGCGGTACTAAAACAGAAGCAGACTGACGGGTCTGAAAAACCAGTTGCCTACTTCTCAAAAAAATTGTCCGAGGCGCAAAAGAAGAAGAAAGCGATCTATATCGAAAGCCTGGCTATTCGTGAATCCATCCGTTATTGGCGATATTGGCTGATCGGTCGCCACTTTACCGTTATTACTGATCATAAACCTCTCCAAAATCTTAATTTGAAAGCTCGTACTGATGAAGAACTTGGCGACTTGGCCAATGAACTACTTCAGTTTGACTTCTGTCTCCTGTATCGTCCTGGCTCGGTCAATCATGAGGCCGACTGCTTATCTCGTCATCCTGTCTTAGATCCATCCGACAATCCTAATCATGAACGTATAATTCCAACACTCAACTTTTTAAACCTTGGCGAAATAAAAACCTTGCAGAAAAATGTAACTAGCTTAAGTTCCGACACGATTAAACAAGACGTAATTTTCAGAAATGTACGTGGTAAACCACGAATACCTTTAGATTACAATGCTGGTGTAAAACTTACGAGTCTTGTACACTCGAAATATGGTCACGTTGGTTCAAAACATGTCTTAGCGATTATTAACGAATTTTTTACTTTCCCGAATATGTACAAATATATAACAGCTTATTGTAAAGAATGTAACATATGTATTAAGAATAAATCTCGTCGCTCTCGACGCAGCGGTGAGTTAGGTTTCCTAGGTCCTCCTGACTCTCCCTACCAAATCATGTCTCTCGACACTGTTGGAGGCTTTGGAGACAATCACTCTTCAAAAAAATACCTTCATCTACTCGTCGATCATTTCTCACGTTATGCTTACACCTTATGCTCCAAAGGACAGTCAGCCAAGGAAATGATCTCCCTTGTTGATTCGGTTCACAAGCATCACCCAATAGGTATGCTTCTAACTGATCAATATGGAGGTCTGACTTCTGACGAGTTCCGTTCCTACTGTTCCCAATCTGGTATACAACATGTGTATACTGCAGTTGATAGCCCATCATCGAATGGTTTAAACGAAAGGTTAAACCAGACGTTGGTGAATCGTATCCGCTGCATGAAGCATGATGAAAATACCTCTCCTACTAAGATTTGGCCTGTTATTGCTACTGAATGTGTTAGTCAGTACAATAATTCTCCCCACAGTGTAACGAGATTCTCGCCTTCCTATTTACTCACTGGTCGATGCGACCGGATTATCCCATCATCATTATTGAATCCCCCCAACATCGCCGCTGATAGGGAGATTGCATTACGTAATACGATAAGAAATCATGAGTATAACAAAACTTTGTATGATAGGAATAGAATACCAATAAACTTTAATGTCGGCGACCTCGTATATGTCGACAACGGCAATAAACTTAATCGTGATAAGTTAAGTAACTTACGTATAGGCCCGTATACTATAACTAATCGATTATCAAACAATGTATTTGCCGTCCAAGTGGGCACCGGCCCCTTGGGAAAACGTTTGTATCACGCTAGTAAACTGTTATATGGAAAATGTAAAAGATGATTTGTACTTATCCCTTTTACTGCTCTTCTTTCCACTCTTAAACGAGTGGGAAAGGGGGATGTAATATTCCGGTCCGTCATATCTCGAATGTTGTGTCATATCTTGTCCGTCGTCTAATCGCTTCATTCAATATTCCTTTTCTTAACTTTCAGATTATCCGTTCGAGGGTTTAGGTATGCTTGTATTCAGTAGTGTATCAGCTTTCATGCTGGCTTATTTATTTTTATTTTTCTCTCGCTTCTCGCTGCCTATGTTTGCTAAACGACTTCGTTTTTGAATTCGTTGTTATTTTACAATAAACGCATTCACCCGAGTCGTTTGCCTTTTTGCTTTTCTCAACACTGTTGAAACTTATATATATATTCAACAATATATGTTGAGGAGAGTTGATATCTTTAACAGCAAACACAGTGAAAAAGAACTTTGATTCAAAAATATTTATTCACGACATCGTAGCAACCTTTGACTATATAGCTTAATGGACTGCTAGAACTAATAAAATCTTGAAGCCAAAGAATGCAGGCGTTACTTTTCGAAAAAGGTACTTTGTGTGAAAACTGAATTTGTATTCAGTTATATTTTTGTGACTCCTAACAATATAAGCAGTGAGAGAACCATATTCTTTTAAGTTTCACTAGTGTTTGTACTTTCACTTATCACCAAAGGTCATTTTTCATAAAAAGAACGCCTGTTAACAGTGGCTTCAGCAGTGTTCCATTTAACCCTATGTATTTCTTATCAGTTCTAGCAGTCCATTAAGCTATATAGTCAAAGATAGCAACGACGACTGACGAGCGGAGAACAACCTTCTTCGATCAGAGGTGGAAAAACAGTCAGGTCAATGACCAGTATTGCCACATACGAAAAGTAAAAATGTTATAAGTGTGTCATTTACAATTTAGGTATAAGTTCATACCAATATGTTTGTGAGGGAGTGAGGGAATTGTATTTCAACACCCTCCTGCAATTCAAAATGGACGAACAAACATGTTAAATACAGTACAATATTGCGAAACCTTAATAAAATGAAATAAGCAATAGCAGTCAAAATTATTACGCAAACATAAATTATGAAATTGCAAAAATTTAAAAAAATTAAAACGTTGTCGTTGACTAGTAATTTAAAATATGCAGGTATGTGAATAAATTTATTTTGTGGAATGCACTATGATTAACATTTGGTATATTTTTAACCTTTTGTTTTGTTGTTGAAACTTATTTGATATAATAAATAGTATTAAATTGTTGTGATATACAATCGGTCGAAGAGATCAATTTCTCGTCATTGTCAGCTATACAAGAGAATATGAGTATTTATATATAATTAAAATTTAATCGTGTTGGTTTGGATAAATGGACTATTATTGGAATCAGTGGAATGTATATTAGGGAATGCTGATGTCAATAAGAGAGACAGAGCAGTGATGGGGAACCTGTTGATATTGTATGTGATGTGAAATTGTGAAAGCAAAATTTATGGACCACCCAGTTTACAATAGGCGCTAAAAGACCGACGCCCATCCGTAGTCCAAAACCAAATATCAAAAGTTTTGAAAGGTTGTGTCAATGAAGACAATTAGCCAAAAAGTTGACTTGCTCGGAGGATTCTCGTGACAATATTCTGGTAAGTTTTCCGATCAAGGGCTTTCGTTAATATGCCCGCCACTTGATCAGTAGACCTAATGTCATAAAAGCAACAAATTTTTGTTGGAAAGCTTCCAACAGAGCATTGTGAGAGACGTGGATTGCTTCTGGCCTCCCCCAGATTCAATGTGGGATGCAGATATATTGTCCTCATATACTTGCACTGGGTCGGTTACAGAAAAAATGCTTTCCATCAGTCTCCAGACAACATATATATCGTCAAGTGCATCATTCAATGCAGTTAATTCGGCTGCAGTTGACGAGGTTGCAACCATGTGTTGCAGATGAACGGCTCAATTTAGCAAGTCTCCATTAACAAATATCATGAACCTGAAGTGGAGCACCCTTTTTCCAAGTTATTTATATCGATGGGTGAATCGTCTACGTTGGGTGCATACGACGCATCGACAAATGCCTTAATTTGAGTTTGATCGGAGTAGAAAACTAATGAAAAATCACGTGTTGTCTTTAGGTATCTGATGATACGTCGAACATAATTCTTTATTTCGTTATTTGGAGACGTTTGGAAACGAGATAAGTAATTGACAGCAAATGCAATGTCCGAGCAGGTCAGTCTTGCTACATATAGCAGATTCCCAATCATAGCCCGAAATTTGGTATCGTCAGTTCCGTTAGTAGGTTTGTTTAGTTTTAACCCAGTCTCCATGGGTGTTGAAATTGGTTTACTATCAGTCATTCCGAACTTTCGGAGAATCTTATCTATATATCTGTGTTGGGTTAGAATGACTTGTTTTTGTGATATGTCACAATTTATTTCAAATCCAATGAAAAAGGAAGGGTTATATTCTATTTTTACTGTGAAATATTTATTAAGGGTGTTTATAAGATCTTGTGTCCAATTGTCGTGGTTACTTGCCAACAGCATATCGTCCACATAGACTATTAAGAATGCCATGGTACCTGTGCCATCTTGTTTGATATACAAGCACCGATCAATTTTGGACTGGGTGAAACCAGCTTGAACTACTCGAGTTCAATAGATCATACCAGCTTTTTGACGAGGTTTTAAGACCATATATTGATTTTATGAGTTTTAGGCATTTATTATCGCCTATTTGGCAGCCCTTTGGAGAATATAGAAATATTGGGTATGTTATTTGTGAGTTAAGGAATGCTGTTTTAATATTGAATTGTATAAGGTTTAAACTATACTTGTTGGTAACTGACAAAATCCATCTGATTAGCCAGTATTGGATTACCGGGCATATGTTTCAGTCAAGGAATAGTGAGTGAGATCTTTAAAACCTCGTGCAACAAGCCTAGCTTTCGGGATATGGACCCCTAGGTTATTGGGTTTTGTGGTAAAACACCACTTAGTATCTACTAACCTCACATTCCTTTCCCTAGGGACAACTTCCCAAACGCCCATATCAGACAATGCATTCAGCTCGTCTTTTATGGCTTGAAGCCATTGTTCCCTAAAAGGATTAGATTCGACGTCCTCCCATTTTTGAGGGATATAATCTTCGATATATTTATTGCATTGTGGTTTTAATATGTTTAATAATACAGGAGTATCTATAGTATTGTTATCATGTTCCATTTTTTGTTTATATATATCATTATTATTATTATTTGTATATTTTATTTCTGTTAGGTCTTTTGTTTCGTCAAACCTCCAGTCTAAGTAGTATTTTCCACTAAAAACTTTTCTTAAGGGTGCTTGAATGAGTTTGATATCGTTTGAGGTTGCCATTGTTCTTTCTTTAATTTTTTCAAAACCTAACACACTTTCTTCTATATTTGTAATTGCTATATATTTTCTGTTTTCTAATAATCCTTTTTTAATTTTGTTTATTAATTTCTGTTCTTTTTGATTTGTTTTTTCTAATTATTTTTCGTTGTTACTTGTTTCAGCTATCTCTGATTTATCCAGTTTTTCATATTTTATTTAATTAATTATTATTGAAAAATCTATCTACAAATTTTTTCTCTGATTCTAATGAACTATAAATTTTCGAAGAAAAATAATTTGGGATGAATCTAATATTTTAATATATTCATTGGAGCTAATTTCTTTTATTCTACCTGAAATATCAAGGGTGAAAAATTCTAATATAATTTCTCCCGTGAAATATATATAAAAAGGGAGATTGTAAGTTTCTATTCTCAAATCTATAACTTTTTTTCCAACAAACTTTTTTATTAACTCTTTCAATTCCTCACTTTCTATCCTATATTCTCCTATTTTATTTTCCAACGTATTAATTATTTGGGACATATATTTATAAGACAATGAAATTAATTTTCATCGGCCTCAAACATAATATTCAAAACACAAAAAATAAATAACTATAGCATATATTACCTTTTACAAATTTTTCTTGTTGATTTATGTTGTGCAAAATTTCTTCAATTGCAGATCACTAATATAACCGATGTAGTCTCTGCTTAATTTTAACAAAAGTTGGCCTAAAGTTGTGGTCTTCGATCTAGTAGATCTCTTGAAGAGTCTTCGATGATGGGAGCAGAAGATTTCCTTCGGTGGTTCTCTGGATCCTTTGGCAGTCCTTTCTGGATTATTTTTTGGTGACTTCCAGGGTCAGCCATTAGTGAATCAGGAACAAATTAAAATTTTATTTCGTTTTTCAACTTTCGAAAAATTCACAAAATTACTTAAAAAATTGAGTTTAATATTCTCGATGACACGATACTTTTCGTGTGTATTTACATAAAAATCAACAAAAAATTTTCGCACAACAATAAATCAACTCAAAAAAAAAATTCAGTTAAGTCTGCTTTTTCATAAAAATTTTCTAAGTCTCAATTAATGTTCTTGTGAGAATTATAACAAATTAAATTATACTCGTGACTATTATTCTCACATATCACTTGTGGTGGTAACACTGTCGATATATTTTTGTAATCTGTGATTTTTAGTGTTTTGTACCTGACTGTGATATTGTGTAATCATACGCCTTTAGTCGCTTTTTATTACTCATGTTGTTAACAACTCCACCATTCTTAATGTGGAAATAAAAGTTTGTAATTTAGTGAATCTTGTGTTTTTATTTATGTGTTCGTAATGTGTGCGTCTAGTCTCTGTTCGATGTCGTGTTTAGTTTAGGTTCCTTTTATATGTTTTTAGTCGTCTCGATCCGTTGATTTTTCCTCATATTCTCACAGTTCTACCATAGCGATGGCTACCATGATGTGAGGTAGAGTATGTGAGGACCGAAAAAGAACACGAGACTTTAATTCACTATTAATTTTATTAGCAGACTAAAAATATAGGCTTCGGCTACATAGCACCCAGCATCCGTCAGGCATTCTGAAGAAAGTAATCAAATAATGGAAAGTGATACTGGGTGGCTATATAGACGTTTTCTGACTGGCAAAAATGCCGGACCAGTTGTCCGGCAGAATCAAATTATTTTGATTCTGCCGGGTGCCTGTGACCGGCATGAAAATTTAACTACTCCAACTTTTTGATGAAACTGAAAAACAAGGAATGATATTGATAAGTGATAACACAGCGAGGAGAATAAGTGAAATTTCTTCGTTGAAATTGATTTGCCTTTGGTCGTACCAGGTCTATGAGTTCACTTTTCTTCGTTTCATACATACTCAAGAAATTTTGTAAATCAGAATCAAACAAAATAATAAACTGAAAAGTATAATATTTTTATTTCACACTCACAATCAATGTTTCGAATTTTCTCACACACCTGCACACACCTGCCAGTTTTCAAGAATGGCTATGTAGCCACAACTTGTAAAACCATGTACGGTCAGTTCTCACTGCCAGTGCAGAGACGGTTCAGAATGCCTGACGGATGCCGGCGCTATGTAGCCGAAGCCATATTCGAAAGTAAAATATAATTTGGTACGAAATGGCAAGGCACAGTGTTGATGATCGAAAGTAGGGGAAGCGATTTGTGAGAGAAGTAGAATGTATGACATGTATATATAGTATGATGATGATGATGATGATGAAGAATGAGATGAGGTTGGATTTCCGTTACAACAGTATTTGTATTTATTCGATAAGGACTTGTGTTGTATTCTTATCAAAATCTGGCAACGCTGTGTAATCGAATCACTTTTATTTGTTTTTCATTAGAGTATTAAAATTCTTATTTCTTAATATTAATATATCAAAATGTGTCTATCTCTATTTGTATGATTGAAAAGCGAAATTTGAATTTTATCCGTGTCTTTTTTGTGTCGATAATAATTCTCTTCGATAGTATTCTTCCTGTATCCGTCAGTTGTTTATTCAGAAACTGAATACTCGCTACGTTTTTCCTTCAATTTTGTCATTCACAATTTCTAATCAGCTGGTGTTGGATTGTTGCTGATTCTACGCACTTTATTGCATGCAATGAATCTGTATTGAATTGAATCTTCTCTTTTTCCTATTCTTGTAAAGTACATGTAAAATGACTCATTCACCAAATAGTAACAGGTGAGACCTTCTAATTTCTATCGAGTCATTTTTTCTGTACCTTCAACTACAATACAGACTATTATAGTGCCAAATACTGATAGGAAATAAAATGATTTTTTTGTGTTTCAGGAAAAAAAGAACGAACGAGTGCGATGATGGTGATTTCAGTCATGTTCAAGCTATCAAAAGAGCAAGAACCAGAGCTTTTGACAATAATGAGATTAGTGATGTAAAAGACAACGTCAACTGGTTACCCCAAACAAGTAACTACAACTTTTCTAATGCAACACAAAATAAGGTTTGTCAGTTTGTCTTATTAGCCAACGTTAGTGTTCCGACTTTACTGTTCTTTCCATGTAATATTTTTATTTTTTACTCTTACTAGGATCAGCAGTTTTTTCATCATTCATCTATTCCAATTAATAATGAGTTTCACAGAAGTATTTCCGAATTTAGTGCTCAAGCTGACATTTCATCTCTATCTCTAGAACATTCAACAATGCATCAAACTAATTTCAAGTATTTACCAGACTTAAATGCAATCGAAAATCCTTACTATTATGAAAACAATAAATTACTCTTTGAATTATATGTTGAACGATTACGACGGTCTGCCTGTCATTCTGCTAGTACTAGTCATCAGTTCTAATTTTTTTAAAGATTAATACTTAATTTGTGATAACTCATGGAAATTTTGCAAGTACTTTTTTTTGTTTTCTTTTAGATGAAAAAAGCTATACCCTAAATATTTTCCCATTGATACTTGACTTGTAATGAGTCAATAATATTATAAAATTTAGTTGCGTCTTTCTTAATATTAATTATTTCAAATAAATTTTTCTTTCGGAAAAATTATATAAGTTACTGGAAGAAACTTGACATTATTTTATTTAAAACAATTTCTCCAATCAAAAATTTCAGTGTATCAAAAAAGACTTCTATAAATTAAAATATAAAATTTTTATAATTTAATTTTAACGTCTCAGTAAAACGTATCTTAAATGATTAAATATGAATTTTTTTTTTAAATTTAATTTATTGTTAATTGCTTCAGAATTTTCATTTTTTATAACTATAAATAACCTTGCCTTTCTTTGTTTCGGAAGTTAGTCTATTAATTTGGTCATTTATGGATTTTTCTGTTGAAAGTCAGTCTTTCTAATGGTAAACCTTTTACAAATAACTAAAATAAACAATTAATTAGTAAAATGTACAAGGGAGAAATGATAAAGTTGATGCCGAAGGTTTTCGTCGGTTTTATCATAATGTTAAATTTTATTTTAAAATTTAGGTTACTGTCATCGTTGTTGAGTTGTGATTTAAAAAAAAAAAAATATTTGTTTATTGATACCTTTGTGGTTCCGTATAGAAAAAAATCCGAAGTAATATCATAATCGAACATCTCAACGCTGCTTTTTTTAAATATTTTGATTCGACATAAATTGGGCGTTTCCGTTAATTCAATGTCATTATGTCGAGTTCAATGAAAGGAAAATCTCAGAAAAATTTATCAGATAAAAAAAATGTCAAAAAGTATGGTTCTTTCTAACTTACTATTGTTTGAAATGCTCTCTAGTCTTCGTATTCGAATGTTCAGTTAAAAAGAAAGTTCAGAACTTGCGACGAAGAAATTTGCAATTCAATAAAAAAAATTTTATATTTCTAATAGTGTTAGAGCTCTGAAAAAAAGTACGTTAAAAATAATATTGTAACAAACATAGCTTAAACTCTGTTGATACTTTTATCATTATTACAATAATATTCCAACATTATATAAGAATGGTAACTACCGTGTAATTTTTGACTTATGAATCTCAATACATGGAAAAAAAGAACCTAAGTGCTTCAGGAATAATACCACAGAGGTGTGCCAAGTAATTTTTGATGAATGATACATGAGCTAGTGCTGAGAAAAAGAAAAAAAGTTAGATACAAATTGTAATTGAAATGCGAATAACAACGTGAATTTACTGGAGTACGTGAACTCTTCGTGAGATTCTCTTCGAACCAAAGTTGATGAATTTTTTTTACAGAATATATCTTCAAATTACACGAGTTTCAGAAAAAAGGATTCAGAATAATCTAATGAAATTGAAGATTGCGTTAAGTGAACGTCAAAATTCGATTACGTGAACTGAAAAAAAAAAAAAAAAAAAAAAGTTTTGATAAAATGTTGCTTGAAAAAAAGGAAATTTTTTTATTTAACTTTTTTTTACTAAAAACATATTTTGAAGTGTTCTGCTTAAATTTTTCAATCAAAATCTGTTCGGTAATTTGAAGAGGAATTACAGGAAGAAAAAAATCGTATCTAATTGAAATCATAGCTATAAAAAACATATTTTGCGATGGTGATGTCCCACCCAATACAATATGGGAAGTCAGAATCTAGCCTCCTTTTGAAGCCCCCAGGGCTGGAAGAATGGGTCATATGAAAAAAAAATGAGCGACAAAAACTCGAAATCAGGATCTCATAAAACATTCCCAGTAATGTATCACTCAACAAAATATGATAAGTCAAAATACTGACGTCTTTTGAAGCCTCTGGGGGTCGAAGAATGGGTTAAATGAAAAAATGAATAGCTCTGTTTTATAAAATTACACCAACCTACACAGGGTGGAATAGCCCTAACTGTGTAATTTGGTATAGTTCTATCAAACAGAGTTAATATCAAATTTTCAAATTTGAAATCTGTGACTCATGCACACGACAAAATGTAAGAAGTAAAAATTTGGACCTACTTTAAAGCACCTGAAGGATGAAGAGTTAATTGAATGAAAAAACAGACGTAAAATTCAAAACCAACATCCCAAAAAACACATCTGCTAAAAACAAGAATAGATAAAAATGCAAAACCCCTCATTTTACTAGGGGCTTTGATCCCCAAATCCCTAATTTTTATTTTTATTATGATGGGGGCTTTACCTCCAAACCACTTTTTTTCTGTATTAACAAAAATCAAGCAAGTGCTTATGGTTCAGTACACTGACGCCAAATATTTCTAACCAGTATTAGCTCTAATAAGCTAGTTCACACCAGGCCATTTTATTAGCTTAGAACACGCAAGTTTACAAGCTGCTAATAAAGTTGCCAGGTGTGACTGCTCGAGGCAAGTGAAAATGAACTAGTAAAATTGGCTAGCTTCTAGTTGCGCAAAGTTAAACTGATTCAACTTTTCAGGCTACTTGCATGAAATATCTATAAAAATTTAGAAAATCACTGATAAAATTTAGACTGATTGACCGAATTTTTGAGGAAAAAATATTCGAATGATGAAACTTGTAATAAATAAATTACTGTAAGTAAGTTTTGATAAAAAAAATCCTGCAAAAAGCTATTATTTTATTTATCATTGCAATTGCAAATATAAATAATTATTGAAAAGCAATCGTGTCATTACTTGACCACTTATTCATTTTGAAAATTTTTTTTAATTCAGTTTTAATATAATTCGTAATATAAATTTCAAAAACAGAATTACAGGAGTTGAAATTTAACATATAAATTGTGAATGATGTAATATGATAAGCACTTTATCATTCCCTGCATTGGATATTCACTTGCATCATGTGATCAGTCCTAGGATATTAAAAGGCGTAACAATGTTGGCATTTTTAAGGTACGTCTCCACGAGGCTAGTTTTCTTGCAGCTAGTTGATAAATTACTATCTGATAGCAAAATAGCATGTGTAAACACTGGTGCAAGTGAAAATTACAGCTACTTTTCAACTTGCGTCCAAGTTTGTGTGTTGCATGGTGTAAACACTGATGATAGCTGCAAGTTATAAACTAACAAACTATCCATCAGAAATGGATAGTTGCAAGTTTTTTGAGATATATATATATATACTTTATCACACTTTATCATGTTTTTTAAGAAGAATGATTGATGAGATTGATGTGTTTTTTGTTCTATTATAATTTTATATTTCTTTAATATTAATTTGATAATTAAAAATGGCGTCAAAAATAGACTGGACGAAAGAAGAAGTGAAGGTACTCATTGAGTTACTTCAAGAGTACCAGTGTTTGTACAATACCAAAAATAAAGACTACCACAACAAAACCAAAAGGAGAAATGCGTTGAATGATCTTGGAGAAAAGCTCCAAAAAAGTGGAGATCAAGTTAAGAATAAAATACATGGTTTACGGGCACAATTTAGCGGTATGTATTGTTTCATGTAGATCATTATTAAATGAAAAATAAATGAAAGCATATTCATTAAAACACCTGTATGAATTTCTTTTATAGGAGAACGAGCAAAAATTAAAAAACAAATTAAGTCTGGTATGGGTGCCTATGAGCATTTACGTTCCAAATGGGAATATTTTGATTCTCTTAAATTCATGTTCCCAGAATTTAAAGATATAGACGATTTAATTCAAGACTCAATGAGTCCATATGAAGTATAGCTAATCAATTCAATAATTATGTAATTAGTAAGTACTAGGAAAACAATTTTACCTAATTTCTTGAATATAGAAGAGCAAGAAGTGAACCTCTCTGAGAGTAATATTGAAGATTCTAGCAGTGATATCCCAAGTACTTCCTCCAGTGCTACATCTAATTCTTCCTCTAAGAAAAAGAAAATCTGTGCGAAAGACTTGCGACAGCAAGCTATAAATCGATGTTTAGAGGTAATAAATAAACCCCTTGATGCAGCAGAAATATATGGGCAATATGTTGCCAGTGAACTTCGTCTTATTCAAGATAATCCGTTATTATTTACTTCAACTACACAGAAGTTCAATCAAATTCTAATGGAAGCTGTTACAGAAAATTTGTCAACTTATGTACCAATTGAAGTGGTAGAACATGATAGTAACTAATTTTTTTCAAGATGTATCTCAATTAATTTTTGTGTTCCTATTTTCTATACTAACTGATAAATAATATGTTGTTCCTTTCTAGATAAAATTCGTTTTTTTTTCTCTACTACTTAGGTTGTGAAAACTACCAACATTCAATACAACCTTTTGAACCACAAACTAGTACCCACACCTATGTCAAACGGGTGTGTGATTCATGGTGTCGTACCAAAAACTATATAACTGGGGCTTCAGATTTTGAAAAAATATACTGCAATAAATTCTTAATAAATTGAGTTGTATTAATAAATCAACCCTTCAACATAAACTTCACGGATAAATAATTATCAATTAAAAAATTACAGGCATTTCATTTCAAATACAAATATCAATAAATTAAATTGAATTAATAAATTAACTGGCAGATCCACATCAAAATTATCAGTATGTTACAATAGATTATGATAAACGTTTGTTCAAAATTTCTTCTTTTTCTTCTAATGGCTTAGAGCATGCTTCGTCACTGTATACAAAACAATATATTTTTTTCGTACAAATGATAAATTAAATACATTTATATTGCTATGGAACTCGCCCCTCCTCAGAAAAATATTTCATAAACTCTTCTCTAATTGGCTTTCCTATCTCCCCTCGTCGAGGGATATTCCTCAGAGGTTCTAAGTTAACTTCTACTAATTGCCATTCACCTTCAACTACATTTCCTTCATTGTCCTGTTGATCAACAAATTTTCAAGGCGCATATAAATTACTGGACCTGCTTAATAGAAAATTATGCAGCACACAAATAGCGGATACAATAGAAATAACCTGATTTGGATAAGACTCGATTGACTTTTGAAGAATCCTAAACCTGGCAGTTATTATACCAAAAGCATTTTCAATTACACGCCTTGCTCTAGACAATCTATAATTGAAAATTCTTTCAGAAACATTTTGATTTTTCCAAGAATATGGCTTCATAATATTTCGATGTAAGGGGAAAGCATCATCAGCAATAATGCAAAATGGTACAGCAGTTGATCTCCCTGGAAGAGGTAAATCTTCAGGTAAATTCAAAGAATTACTTTGTAGAGCTCTCCCGAATGAGCAATTTGAAAAAATACCACAATCAGCATTTCTACCTGGTTGACCTATATTGACGTACAGAAATTTATATGTTCCATCTGCAACTGCCATTAAAACAATGCTGTGAAATTGTTTATAATTATAATACAAACTCCCAGAGTTTGGAGGTGCTTTAATGTTTATATGTTTGCCATCCACAGCTCCTATACAATTGGGAAAGTTCCAATTCTTCAAGAATATTGTTGCTACCTCTTCCCATTTGTCTGGAGCATCGGGAGTCTAAAACAAATGATAATTAGATGATAACAAAAGAATTGTGGAAGAGTATCTGAATATATTTGACATTGAAAAGCAGTTGAAGTTAATAAACATTGTTATTCTTTCATAAATAAATTCAGATATTGAGATCAATCACATTGAGAAATTTCTACCCAAATAGTTTTGAAAATATCTAAAAAACTTCACTTTATTCGAAAATTCAATCTTTTTACAGATTATCAAATTTTTCATCATCATATGAAAGCACGTTGAATGACTAAATTTGGGAATACTATTGAATATAAGTACACACAAGAAATCGATGAAATTTCAGAGTGTAATATGCAGACATTTACTAGCTACTTGCTTTCTGGTACGTCTTTTATACATGTAGATTATAATTTATTCTTTCATGCTTACCTTCAAGTACTCATCTTTCAACGTATGATAGATGGCTTGTAAAACTTCAGAAATTATGCGGGATATTGTACACACAGGAATACGAAAAAGATACATGAGAGAATGATAACTATCGCCTGTAAATATAATCCCCATGAACAATTATTTAATTTTTTAATATATAGAATTCATTTTTGAAAAAATATATTTACCAGTGACTAAGTAACGTAAGGTTATAGCTAGTCTGGTTGAAGCAGGAATAGCTTGCCGCATAACTGTGTCTTTCTTTTGCACCAGTGGTTTAACTTTAGACAACAAATAATCAAAGTCCGAAGCTGACATTCTCAAGAAATTTCTATAAAATTCTTCATCTTCACATCGAAGTTGTGGTAATAAATCTAGGGTCACGTCATAAGCTCTTTGCTCAATTCGTTTATTAATCCATGGTTTTACCCAGTGTTTCCTTTTACGATTTAATCGTTCTTCTTCTTCTTCTTCATCAATTAACATGAAAAGAAGAGCTGAGGCATAAACTCTTCGTGACATTTCACACTGCACACGGAAATTTTAAATTCAAAGTTGAAATTGAAAATTGAAAAAATTCAACATTATATTTATGTTGTTATAGTTTGATTGATAAGATGCAAAAAACCGAATTTTTTTGCTGCAACTTCACTATATCCATTGAAACGACTTTTTCAACTTGCAGAAAGAGATTTAGAGAGATGCAATAAATAAGAAACTAGCCACAATTTCTTGCCTCATGTAAACAAAAAATTGCGCTAGTTGTTCATCGTGAAAGAAAACTATCAGTTAGAAAACTAGCTTCGTGGAGACATACGTTGCGCTACTTTACTAGCCTGAAACCAAGCTAGTAAAATGGCCTGGTGTGAACTAGGCTTACTTACAACCTGATTCTTTTAGTCGGTAACAATTTTTTCTGTGGAATTTGTTGTGTCGAGGATTGTCAAGGTCATACGAGTTTACAACCGATTACAGATAATAAGACAGTTACTTTAAAAAAAAATGCATATATAATATACATATACACATGCGAAATGACATTCAGTGACTGTTCCAGAGAGCATATTAGCATCATTTTTCAAATAAAATTAAAAGACCAAGTTAGAACAAACTGAAAGTAGTGATACTGGCGATAAAAGCATCGAAGGTCAAACAGCAGCCATTTTGTTAAATTATAAAAGATTTATATTGAATTTATGTAGTTGAATAAATTGAATTTTTAATTATTTTTGCATTTTTATTCCATTATAAATAGTAAAAAATGTAAAAAAATGACGCCAACTAAATTGTCCCATAGGGAAAAAATGGCCCTTATTTACTTTCCTCATTTGAATAAAGTACATCAGTAAATCACCGAACTGACACGATTTTGCACGAAACCAGAGAGAAGCATAAATTCGAACTGACCTAATTAAAAATATAAAGTTATTATATTTATACTACTTTCACACCCATAAAAATTAGGTTCTTTTTTTTAGGAGAGCAGAATAAGAGACCGAATTTTTCATTTTGAGGAAGAGTATTTCAACACGAAATAATATAAAAGTGCATAAACAAGAACGTTTACTTTTGAAATACTATCGGCAATATTAAATAATATCCACATAATATTTATAAATTCTGTGATTTAATATTTTCTTGGTGAATGATGCTTCTTTTCCCATTTTTATTTGACGTATTAACACAAAAATGTAACGTAAATGCAACCTATAATTTAGCTTGTTATTGAAGACTATATTCAAATTTCTGAGACTGGCAAAAAGCAATGACTATATTGAAACCCTAAAAGGAATTGCTAGCTTCTAAAAAAAAAAATAATAAAAATAGCTCGAGATTAATGATATAGTTTATCGATGATGATTAAATGCTTCACTATATTCTATTCCAAAAAAAAGAAACGCAAACCAACACCTGCAATACACGAAGCATGTGGATATCGTGGGGGAGAAAAAGGCACGGATTCACACTGGACACGAAATAGAATACGTCTGTTTGTTTAAATTTTGCCTAACAAATTTAAGTAAACTTCCGTAACGTTTACTTGAGGCCGCCTGTTTGCGCCTTTAAGAATTCTTGCGTTCCTCTTTTGGAACAGAGTATAAATACAATTTAACAGGGTTCAGTTTCAGACTATATCAATTGGAGTTCGTTTGCTGATGTCTCCTACATCTGTACTCAATAAAGTGTCAATGTCGAGTTAACGTCTTTAGGAGAAACACTGAAATAGACATACATACGTCAGGATTGTCTAATCAGAAAATGGGACTGCAACAACGTTCCGTACAAGAAAAATTCTGAAACGAAATTGCTGAAAACTGATAAAACGAAAAAGATGAGAATCCTTTGAACTATACGACTTCCTTAGAAAATATTCAGTACATAAGAAGCAAAGATTTACCGAAACTCACCATAGAAAAAATAGAAAATATACTAATTCGCAAGTGACCTGGCAAACATGTATCATTTGACTTTCTTCCAATTATCACTTGAGCGAGGCAATGTCGAGAACAGTTTGGATAGTTCTCGAATATTATTTTCTGATTTTTGTATTTTCTTATTCAGTTCATTCACATTATTTTTAACGTCTAGTAGCTGGAAAAAATGAGAAAATGATAATTAATCAACTTGTGGCGAATCTGAGCGTCTTCGTAATGATTAGATCTTACAAATCGCTCATAGGATAGAAACCTATTCAACATTTGACGCTGTTGGTGTACATGTTTCACATGTTTGTAGAAAAGAACCAGGAATAAAACAGCGAAACATACTACGATACATAACGGGATTCGCAAGTTTCGGCGAAAACAATAATTCATGATGACTATTGGACTACCTTCTTCATTTTCCAGAACTGAATTTTAAAACACCACCATAAATTATTTTTGACTGATAATTTTTAAATGGCACCGATGAAATGATGAACGAAGAAACCTTGTAATTTTGCTCTCGTGTATCAGTTTACATTGATATTTGAAGTGAGGTTGAAATCCAAGGAAAGGAACAAGTTAGTTAGAGATACTTTAATGCAATGATTGAAGATACAAATTACAAGTTTGAGGAAGATGAACGATCTCCCTCCATTACGAGATTACAGTTTGAGTGGGAAATGAGTTTCAGTGTTCTCAGGTGAACGAATGAAAAAAGTCATGTTTGTTCGCACAACCTGAATAGTGTTAGTTTATGTTATCGAAAGTAGTTGCGCTAAATGCTAGTAAGCTATTGATTTAACTCATGCTTTTGGCAAACCTGCACACTACCTCATATATCTAGTTGTACATTTTGTTACCAACGGTGGCTACACTGAATCGCCATTAGCCGAACGCCGATTCGCTTTGTCTGTAATTCTTTTGTGATAAATGAGTTGTTCGAATCTTAACGTCGATTGACGTACATCTAATAAAATATGGTGTTGTGAATTTCATTATTTTTAAATAAAAAGATACTTTTCTCGTTCGATCTGATCACAAATTTAACAGGTTATAGGCCCAGCAGTGTAAACGGGTACCAAATGCAAGTTGTTTCGTTTTTATGTGAAATGTTATAAGTGATCGATAAAGTGTGTAAGGCTGGTCCTTACAAGCTCCTGGTGAGCAGTTCTGTACCCATGCTTCTTTTGTTTTCAAGCACGCTTCCATTGTGTTCATAATGGATAATCAGCACTGGTTTGCACAGAAACTGGAGAATCTGGAACGACGAAGTCATATCCATCAGTTTGCGGGTACGAATTATGATAATTGGAGATTTTGATTGTTTAGTGTTATTAGAGATGAAGATTTGTTTGATTACCTCGATCGAGATACAGCTCCTGCTAATGGTCGAGCCTATCGTAAGAATGCAAACAGATGCATGGCTATCATTATTCGTTTTTTAGCCGATTCTCACTTGTCATTTGCTCAAGATGCAACAGAACCGTACTAGATAATTGAAAAATTGGATGCTGTGTATATGAAGTCGGGTACTGCAAGTCGTGTTTTCTTGAAACGTCAGTGGGCTCAACTCAAGATGCATGAAAACGGTGATCTGGAGGAGCATTTTCGCAAGTTTGAGGATTTGGTGGTGAAGCTGAAATCTGCTGGTGTAAAACTTGAAGAGGAAGATGTCGTTGAACAACTCCTAATGTCTCTACCTTCGAGCTACGATATAACTGTGGCTGTTCTCGAAAATGACGATGAGCTAGATCTTCAGAAGGCAAAAATGAGATTACTGAACGAATTTGCTAAGCAACGTGCAAATAATTCAAAGTCGAGTGTCGAAAGCGAGTCCGCGATGTTTGCTGGGAAGTCGTCAGCTGGTTCTGAGTCCGGCAAATCATCTGGTCACTCAATTAAGTGTTTTGGTTGTGGCAAAATGGGTCATATGCGTAAGGATTGCCGTTCACAGTCGTCGAAGGATAGTAAGCCTACATATAAATGTTATAAATGTAATCGTGTCGGGCACATAGCCAAGTTTTGTCGTAATCCAAAGGCTAATTTGGTTGTTGAGGATTCGGCTAAATCAGCCAGTCCTATGCCTAGTAACAACAAATCGGAAGACGCTTGTGCTCTTATGTGTAATATTAGTAGTAGTTCTGTCAAGTCGGATAGTAATAACGACTTAATTGTTTTCACACTTGATTCAGGGGCAACAAACCATAACATAAATGATGACTCGATTTTTAGTAAATGTATAGCGTTAAAGGAGCCAATTCGTATCAAAATTTATAAACGTAACTGTTTTGTTTACGCCACTAAGATAGGGAACATCGAATGCTGGTCTCAAACAGGCGCAAAGTGCGTAATTAGAAATGTATTTTACTCAGAGGATTTTCCTGTAAATTTGTTATCGATTAAAAAGCTGGGTGAATGTGGAATTAACGTAACATTTGACTGTAATGGTAACGTAAAATTAATCAAAGAAAAAGACAACCAGCTGCTAAATTATGGAAAATCCGTTGGTTCTGAACTTTATTACACAAAATTTTTTAAGTCGCCTGTACAATTTTCTGAACATTTAGCAATGATGAGTTCTGTTAATGAATCTGATGTCAACATTTGGCATGCTAGAATTGGTCATCCTAATATTGAAATCATGCGTAAAATGAGTAAAGCCAAACTGATCAAGGATTTTAATTATGACAATATGCAATTTTGTAAAGGATGTGTTTCAGGAAAACAACATAAGTTGCCACACAAATCTGTGGAACGTCGTACTACTAGTCCACTTGAACTTATACATTCAGATATCTGTGGTCCAATGCAGACGACTGCTTACAGTGGTAAAAAATACATATTAACCTTTCTAGACGATTTTTCTGCATTTTGTTCTGTTTACCTGTTGGAGAATAAAGATCAGGTGTTCGAGAAGTTTTTGGACTTTGAAGTAAAAGTTCGTAACATGTTTGGTCGAAGCATTGGCGAGATTTGCTGTGACAACGGTACGGAGTACATTAACATGAGGTTCAAGACGCAGTGCAAGCTGAAGGGCATAACAATTGGCAATACTGTTCCATATTGCCCACAAATGAATGGCAAAGCGGAGAGGCTCAATCGGACATTGGTCGAAAAGGCTAGAACGATGTTGTTGTTTGGTAATATGCATTTTATGTACTGGTCTGAGGCCATAATGTGTGCAGCCTATCTCTATAACCGTACGTTAAATAGTCGAGGCGAAATTCCTGCCAAAATTTGGTTTGGTCGAGACACTAACTTGTCACATACACATATATTTGGTTGCGATGCGTATGCGCTTGTACCAAAAGAAAAACGCAAGGACAAATTTGAAAGCAAAGTCACCCCTCTTGTGTTTGTTGGCTATAACCCTGAGGGTTACTGTTTGTTGAACACCAACAAGAACGAGATTCAGATCGCTAGGGATGTAACTTTTGATGAGTCCAGATTTAGTAGTAAAGTTTTGAGTAACGTAAACGATCAAGTTGCATCCGATGATAGTCAGGTAGCTAGTGGAAATTCATTTAACGTAAAATGTAACGTAAATGTCGATGACATAGAGAGTTTTGAACTAGATGAGGATATGATTAATGACATCTGCCATTATGCATACCACACTATCAACGAATCTCCTAGTACTCTTAGTGAGGCAAAGGCCTCAGCAAATGGAAAAGAGTGGGATGAAGCCATTTCCAATGAGGTAAAAGCTATTCATTCTAATGACACATGGAAACTGGTTGATAGGCCCGATAACGTAAAACCTATCTCGTCTCGCTGGTTATTTAAGATTAAAGATGATGTTAATGGAAAGAAATTGTATAAGGCAAGGTTAGTGGCTCGAGGCTTTGAAGTCGAAAAAGTTTTTGATTTTAAGGAAATATACGCACCGGTTACAAAGATGAGCACACTTAGGATTCTGCTTTCTGTTTGTAATAAACTGGGATACTCGGTTTTTCAATTGGACGTGAAAAACGCTTTTCTGAATGGAATTTTAACTGACAAAGTATACCTTGAGATCCCAGATGGTGTTTACAGTAACGTAGATCGAAATTTTAAAGTATTAAAGTTAAATAAAGCCCTGTATGGCCTTAAGCAGGCACCAAAGGCATGGTATGTCAAATTTAAAAAGTTTGTTACCTCTCTTGGCTTTTCCGACAGCAAACATGATGAATGCCTATATTATAGAAAGAAAAATGGAAGTGTCGTTTTTATACTGAGTTATGTAGACGATATTTTAATTTGTGGCAAAAACGAAAAAGAAATAGACGAATTAAAGAAGTCTTTTTCTGACATTTTTCAAACTCATGACCTAGGTAAAATTAAATCATACTTGGGATTACAAATTTGCTACGATCAAAACAATAGAATAATGTCTCTTAAACAAAATCAATTAATTTCAAAAGTAGCTCAAAAATTTAAAGTTGAAAATTGTAATTCCGTTTTTACTCCAATTGAAGAAAAGCTGTACCTTCAACTGGACGAGAATAATAACTTAAATGATAACGTAACAACTCAATTTAAGGAACTTTTAGGGTGCCTCATGAATATCATGTTGGGAAGCAGACCAGACATATGCTATGCCATAAGTTACTTTAGCCAATTTCAGAATAGAGCTAACAAAGTCTTGTTCTCTCACCTTCTCCGTGTACTCAAGTACTTGATCACCACTATTGATCAGAGTCTTGTGTTTCATCCATCTAATGACATCGTTAAGTGCTATGTAGATGCAGATTGGGCAAATTGCCCTGATACTCGTAGGTCTATAAGTGGTTACTGCATTTTCATTTATGGTTCACTCGTCTTATGGCAAAGTAAAAAGCAGCCACTTGTAACTCTTTCGTCTACTGACAGTGAGATTGTCGCACTTTGTGAGTCTGTTATCGATGTCATTTCAACAGTAAACATTCTTAAAGACATGACAATTAGTGTTAATGGACCGTGCCCTGTCTTTGAAGACAATGCCAATTGCATTAAGTTCACCAATGGCTCCAGGAAGAAATCCAAGCACCTGGATGTCAAATATTACTATGTACGTGACCATGTTAATAATAACTTAATTAAATTAGTACCTATAGACACATCAGACTAGATAGCCAACACATTTACCAAAGGTCTGGGTCGTGTCAAATTTGTAAAATTTCGTTCTCTCCTGCTTAATTCGTGAGATCTATATAAACCTTTTGATTCGTGACATACATACTTTTTTTTTTTTCTACATACATATATTTCTGTGATTTAAATGTTAGTGCATACCTTTCATATTTACATATTTGCACTTGTGATATTTTATTATCTTTGTTGATGTATTGACTCCAAGTTTGAAGGGGAAGTATTGATTTAACTCATGCTTTTGGCAAACCTGCACACTACCTCATATATCTAGTTGTACATTTTGTTACCAACGGTGGCTACACTGAATCGCCATTAGCCGAACGCCGATTCGCTTTGTCTGTAATTCTTTTGTGATAAATAAGTTATTCGAATCTTAACGTCGATTGACGTACATCTAATAAAATATGGTGTTGTGAATTTCGTTATTTTTAAATAAAAAGATACTTTTCTCGTTGGATCTGATCACAAATTTAACATAAGCGAGTGCAGGTGGAGTGTAGAACAACGCCCCCCCCCCAAGGATCAACGAAACGAACGAGCATGATTTATCGCGAGAACGAAAATTTTGAATTACAATATTATTACACATTTATGTTCATTTCCCAAACAAAAATAAATGAAACAAATTATATAAAATTAAATTAATAATGAATAATGACTAGATTACAACATATATTTTAATGTATCTTCGAAACTATTTATCGACATATTATATTACGTTAATGGATTTCGATTCGAATATTTTTTGATCTTTCACGTTGTTCGAGAAAAATTTTGTTCAATTTTGTTTAGTACTTGTTGAATAAGGAGGTTCTGAAATGTGATAAACTAATATCAACTAAACGTGTGAAATCATGTCGATGATTTGTATTCAAATCTCTGTTCATTCAAAAGCTGAATTTGCAGAGATGACAATAAATACCTACACGAAAATAAATTTTGTTTCAACAAGTATTTTTTGGCTTAAAGAATATAGTATATTATTAATTTTGTTTGAACATGTGATTTTTCTTTTCTCGAACATTATATTTTTCATGTACTATATTACAAAAAGCGATATTATTGTATTCAGTGATTCGTGACTTGACATATTATCAACTTTGAATATTTGTATTTCTTCCCCTTTTAAAATAAACGATTTCCCCATATAATTATTATGAATTTGATGAATTTTATTGTGAGAGATTTGATGTTGTTAATATTTTGTCGACTAGGTTTCTAAATTTTTGTTTGTCGAGACTTTTTGTTAGCATATCTGCTAATTGTGAATTTGTACCTACAGTTTTGAATTCAATTTCTTTGTCTTCTACCGATTGTGTAATGGCATAACATTTTATCATTAAGGCTCTTGCTCGTTTTTGAGTTCCTCCCAACATTATTCTTAGGGCTGATATATTGTCTTCAAATATTCTTACAGGGTCATTTTCTTCAAATATTTCTTTTTGTAAAAGGAATGTAACTTGTGTATCGTCCAAAGCATCAAATACCGCAATTATTTCAGCAGCAGTTGAGCTTATAGCTACGATTGTCTGTCTTCTTACATTCCAATTAATTAGATCCCCATTTAAATATATTAAAAATCCTGATATAGATTTTCCTAAATTTATATTCGATATTTTTATTTCGTGATCTTTAACATCTGGGGCATAAGATGCATTAACAAAAGAGTGCATGCCTTTACTATCCGATGTGAATTTAATTGAGAATTCTTTTGTCGTGTTTACATATTTGAATATTCGTCTCACATGATTTTTTAATTTTGAATTTGATTTCGTTTGGAACCTCGAGAAAAAATTTACTGCAAATGAAATATCTGGACTTGTTATTCTAGCCAGATATAATAGGGTTCATATCATTGAACGATATTCTGTATCATCCGTGCAATTTTCATCTTCTTCAATTTTTAAAGATGTTTCTATTGGGGTATTTATGAAGTTTAATTCATTTTGATTATATTTTTTTTAAATTTTTTCTATATATCGTGATTGTATTAAAGTTATGGTATTTTCTTTTCTATCTCTGATGATCTCGAATCCTAAATAAAATCTCGGGTTATCAATTATTTTCATGGTAAATCTTTTTTGAAAAGAATCGTTTACATTTTTTATCCATTCGGGGGTATTTGACGTTATTAATATGTCGTCAACGTATGTAATCATAAAAATTATTTTTTTGTTTGATTTTTTAAAGTATAAACATTTATATGTTTTGGATCTTTCAAAGTTCATTTTTAAAATATATTCATTTATTAAATTGTACCATGATTTAGACGATGTTTTTAGGCCATAAATAGATTTTTTAAGTATTAATAATTTGTTGCTTTCCATTAATAAACCTTCCGGGGGCTTTAAGTATATAGGAACTATTGCAGGGGAATTCAGATACGCCGTTTTTACATCATAATGAACCATTTCTAAGTCATATTTATTGACTATCGATAGGAACCATCTTACTAACCAAATTGGAATAACAGGGGCGAATACTTGTCCTAACTCATATTCAGTTCTATCCTTGAAACCCCTAGTGACTAATCTTGCTTTTGGTTGGTGGTATCCTTCATCATTTGGTTTTGTTACAAAAACCCATCTTGTATCTATCGTTTTTAAAGATTTATCATAATCTACTTCTTCCCACACGTCCATTTCCCCCAATGAAATAAATTCATCTTCAATAGCTTTCATCCATTCCCTTCTAAATGGATTATTTTTAACATCCTTATAGCATGTTGGTATACAGTCTTCGATCCACCTATTATCTATAGTTTTGGTAATGTTAAAAGTATTTATGTTGACTAAATTTTTTACAAAATTTGCTGGTTTAAGTACCAGTTCTTGTTCACAATTTTTTAAATTTGATATATTTTTATTTTCGTCAAACTTGGCATCACAAGATATATTGAATTTATTTGAAACGGGTCTCTAATGCAATATCCCGTAGTGGTATAACCCATAAGTATTCCCTTTTCTCCCCTTCGTGCAAATTTTGGGTCTATTCTTTGTTCATTTTTATTTTTTGATTTAGTCACATTTTGTTGTTGGACTTCGAGTGGAATATGTCTATAAACTAATGATCCAAAAATTTTTAAATTATCCAGATTACGTTTTTTTCCAAAAAAAATTTCGTATGGAGTTTTGTACTCTGAATTTACTCTTGTTGGTGATCTATTTATCAAGTATGCAGCTGTAGCTATTGCATGTGCCCAATACTTAATATCCATATAACAATCAATTAGTAAACTTCTTACTCTTTTCATCAAAGTTTGATTTTGACGTTCAGCAATTCCATTTATTTCCGGCGAGTAAGGAACTACATTTTCAATTTGTACTCCATTTTCTTCACAAAATTTAACCAATTTTTGATCCGTGTATTCCTTTGCATTATCACATCTTATTTGACTTATGGGTGTTTCAGGGAATTTGTTTTTCATCGATTGAAAAATATTTTGAATTTGGTAAATACTTTACTTTTATTTGATATTGGTATCACGAATGTGTATTTGCTATAGTTGTCAATGAAAATATATATTTTTGATTGGCTATTGTGGGTGTGAATGGTCCCATGATATCAGATGATATAATTTCCAGTCTCCTTGGGGTTTATTTCTAACATTATTATGACCTAGGCGTTGGCTATTAGCTATTTTACAGATTTCACAATTGATGAAATCATCTTTAAAATTAATTGTTTTTGGAATTCCAACTGTAACTTTATGTAAATATCTCATGTATTTTCCGTTTAAATGACCTAATCGTCTATGCCAAATCATTTTTTTATGATTATTTGTATTATTTTGGATTATTTCCAACGAATTATCTGAAATATTATTATTATTATTTTTTTATTATTATTACTATTATCCTCATTATTATTATTTTCTGTTGTAATATTATTATTTTCATTATTTTCTTCTAAATTATTATTATTATTGGGTTCTTCTTCCTCTTCTTCTATTTCTAATTTGACAGTAAAGGAATCCCATTCATCGTCATCTTGATTTTGAGTGACGGGCATACATTTTTTTGGTATATTTATGTAATCATAATTTACTTGAAAGACACCATCGATTTTATAAGATGTAAATAAAATGTCTCCTGTTTCTATAAAGTACGTTTGTATTTTTTCTTTTCCCTGGTCCATATGTAGAATTCCAGATTCTGTCACTTTAATTCCAGACATAATATCCAATGACAGATCCGGTACATAATGGACTTCCAATAACTCAATTGCTGTTTGAATTTTGTTTTCATTTTCTACTAATATTCTCATGTTTCCCATATGTGTAGCCTATAAATACGTGTCTTTAAGTGCACACTGTAATTTTACTGGAATTTTAAATTTTGTTACATTAATTAACTTTTCTATATTTGATGTGAGATAGACTTCCGCCCCCCATCAAGTAACATTTTTGTTTTTAGGTGTATATAATTTTCATTTTTTGTATTATCTTTAATTAATTTTTTTAAGAGCCAATCTTCATTATTGTTGTATTTTTTGACCATGTATGATAATTTTATTGGTCTTTCTTCTTCTTTTTTATCTTTATTTTTTGGTTTTTCTTTATTTTTTTCTTTATTTTCTGGTTTATAATCAGGGCATTTATTTTTATAATGTTCCGTTTGGTTACATATGAAACATCTTTCTTCTTTATTATTTTTTCTAGGTGACTGATCATTATTTCTGTTATTATTTTGGTTTTTATTATAATTATTTTGATTATTATGACTATTATTTTCATTTCTTGGATTATTGTTTCTATAATTATTATTATTATTATTATTATTATTATTATTTCCATTATTGTTTCCATTTGTATTATTATTTCGTCTATAATTATTATTTCTATTCCATCTATTGTCTTTATTATTATTATAATTCTTATTATTATTTTAAATTTATTCCCATTATTATCAAATTTTTTGTTAGACGATTGGTATTGTAATTTAATTTGTTTATCTCTCATTTTTTGATCGCCGTCTTCTTTTAATATTTGTTTAAATACTTCTAGATTTTTTCTATTTTCAGGGAGGTTATCAAATTGCATTTTTGCAATGGTTTGTTCGTATCCTAATGCCAATTGAAGGTTTTCTAATTCCTCTTCTTCAGATACCTCCTTCCCTGCATCACGAACTTCTTGTACTAATATGTCCCATTTATTTAAAAAACCTCTTATATTACCACCTGGTGTAAATCGAGAAGCAGTCCATTTTGATTTTGCCATATTTGCGACTATTTTTTCAAGAAAAATTCTGAAAGATTCTATCGAGTCCAAAGCTTGAGGACTGAAAATGTTTTTTGAAATTTCTATGAATTTTGTGACTTCAATACCTCTTTTATAATGAATTATTCCACTAACATTTACTGAGAAAGTTTCTAAAACTATTTCTCCCAAAAATGTTTTCCAGAATGGGAATTCGATTAAATTAATTCTCACTTCTGTTATTTTTTCATTTTCAAAAATATTTAATAATTTTTTATAATCTTTTTCTTTAATTTTTATTGTTCCTTCACAGTTTGATGTGCAATTAGCAATTTGTTTCCAAAACCTTATCATTTGTAACCTGCTTTATTCGAACTTATTTTTAAGCTTAATCGTCCTGTGAAATTTCACTTGATTTTTACCAAACTAAAGGGGGTTCTTGAAATTAAGCATTTTGGATATTGAAGGAAAAAAAATTCTTAAAGTGAAAAAATTTATATTCCTAATTTTGCTCAATATCCCATAAAATCACTGAATATATCCCATCGTTTTCCACAATAGTAAATGAAATATATAATTTGAAAGTATCGAAAATTACATTACCCGTAATCTGCATAATTCCGTTGAATATCTCCCAGTTGAGTTTGTGGGTAATTGGCGTTTTCCCATGAGTCAGCACTTGGATCAATCTCAGGTCGTCTTCAGAAAATTTCAATCTTGGCAGCATACGAAACAGTTAAATCAGTAGCACTCAATCGACAAAATTTCGATGAAGATTTTTGATAGATGATGGTGTTCCAAAATCACAATCATTGCGTTGGAAGTAACAGCGATCTCTGATTTTTGAACTTTTTTATGTTTCACCTTGCTGTAACAGACGATCCAGGTCTGAAGTAATCTGCAATCCCATGGCAAAAATACTTTGATTTCACCTTACCGCAAAAAGACGATCCAGTATTTTTCGGAAGATGATCAAAATGGCATTAAATTAATTTGGCGCCAATGTGATTCAAATAAACCTCGAATAATTTTCGATGAACTTTTAGAAAAATTAAACGAAAAAAAATTCACTGAGTTAACAACTCTTGAATTAAAATATACTTCGTAAAAAATTAACTTTTAACGAAAGTAAAAGCTTATAGTTCCTTAAACTTTTGGATACTATAGCAAAAAATGTTGGGATACGATTCCCTCACTACCTCACAAACACGAAACTATACATTAATCAACACTGCATGTAACACATTATTACATTTATTCGTTTTGCATGTGGCGACACTGATCGCCAACATAATATTCTTTCCACCACTGCTCGACGGAGAATGTTCTCCATTTGTCAGTCATTGTACTAAAGTCATAAATAAACCTTTTTTAAAGTTGAACATCCGTGCTTATGTTTCTTTTATGAATCGATCGAAACTCACCTCAACATGGTAGCCAGAGCGGCGGATCAAGAAAATAAGTGCGGTAATTAAAGTGCGATGTTCGTATAATTTGTTAAAAGTTTAAAAATTCGTAATTCACGCAAAGTGAAAGGCGTAGTGCCGTGTGATACCTCCGCGCAAAGTGGCAGGAAAGTGAAAATTTGTAATTGAAAAATTTGAATCAGTGATTAGAGTAACTATCCTGTATTTCTAAAAAGTTCAATCAGTGTAAATCAAAGTAAAAGTAAGATTAATGAAAACAACGGTAAAGTCTTGGGCGCCAGTTAAAACATCGAAGTAGAAAATTTGGAGAAAGCAGATCAGGTACGAAAGGATCTTGTGGTTTGGCAGACCAACACATACAATTAAAAACGGTTGGCAGTTGTTCATGCTGTGTTCCGGAGAAGAAATCAAAGAGTAAAAGTCGAAAATCAGAAAATAGCGGAGCAAAATCGTCGGAGTCTGATGTCAACAGCTGATGAAAAAGCAAGAATACATCGATAAAACTGGAAAATAAACGAAAATACCTAAGATAAGTAAAAAAATTAACATTAAATAAGTGATAATTCGTGTGATTTTGCCCATAAAATTGATGAAAAAGTTAACATTGAGGCAATAAAATAATAAAATTTAGTATATTTTCATGTATATTCCCAACCAAATTTAAAGTAAAGTTGAAACTTGAAAGGCAGATTCGATAGCCTTTCAAACTTTATCTTGTTGGTCGGGAATTGCAGAAATAGGAAAACCTTTGTTGGATGAGATTCGTAGAATCCAACAAAAGAAAACCTACATTAATAATTATTGACATTGGTGACAGATTTTTTCCTGTTCACAGAAAGGATTTTTTTAAATGATAATACATAATAGATTATTTTTCTTTCAGAATTTATCTCTCATACTTTTGTGGAACAATTTTGCATTGAATATTAATACATTTTTTAACGTGTTTAACAGAACCATTTTCATTCTGAAACAAAAGCCAAAGACTCAGCCAATTTGACTTTGAATAAGTTCGGCGAAATAGTCCAAATAATTTGACTATTCACTAGAAGAAACAATGGCGGAGAGATCAACTCATCGTCAGCAGTGAATATTTCGTGAGAATTAGTTTAGAATAATAACATATTATTGAATATTATAATATAATATATTTAACTTGCATTCCCGATTGAGCGGCTAAGACCGTGTTGTGCATAATCGTGCGGTTGAGACCGTGTTACTCCCTAGAATTAAGTTCTCGTATTTCTGAGGTAGGACCTAAACCCCCAAAAAACCGAAAGTTAATAAAATGTCACGTTTTGACGCAAAGAAAGTTTTTGATGGGAGAAATTATGACGCCTGGAGGACCATGATGGTCTCTACACTCTATGCAGAGGGATTATACCCAATTATGCAGGATAATGAAACCGAAGTACTATTTTTGGGATTGGAATTAAACAGTTTTTTAAACCCTGAATCTGGCAATGCTAGTCCAGCTAATAGAATGGCATATTTTCGTAACCAGGAAAAGGGGAAAGCCTTAATCTATCAAGGACTAAACAATGACCTGATCGAAAGAGTAAAAGATCTAAAAACTATAAATCAAATTTTAAAAGTTCTTGACGAAAGGTATAAAAGCTGCAGGCAGGTCACATATATAAATGCGAAGCAGGCCTTTCAAAGATTAAAGTTCAATAGTGAGGGGAATATGAGAAGTTATCTGGATGTGTTTTCCAAATCAGCCCAAAAAATAAGAGACTGTGGAAAAAACTTAGACAAACAGGAGGAGATAGAACAACTCCTAATATCTTTAAACATGGATTATGATATGACTAGGTTGGAGTTTAATACTTTGAGTCAAGATCAGAAAACCATTGAAACCCTTCACGCAATGCTGATCAAAAGGTCAGATAGATTATATGACGAGAAAAAGTCAAGATACAATAATAATAAATTTCGTAACTTCAATCAAAATAATAAAAATCAAAGATCCCAATACGGAGGAAATTATAACAGATATAATAATACAAATAGAAGTCAAAATTATGGTCAAAATATAGATCAGGGGAAGATGACACATAATAATAATCAAAAGTCAGATACGCCCCAAAATAACAACAATAATAATTATGAGAATAGAAAATATAATCAAAATCAAAATAACTTGCCAAATCCAAATAATTTAGTATGCTTTAAGTGCCATGGCAAGGGGCACATAGCTAAAGTGTGTCCATTAAATAAAGAGGGTATACATGGTAAAATACGAAATTGTGCTGGAATCCACAGTTAATATAATAGAAGACGAAAATGACTTAAATAAAATATGTCCTTATAAAAATGAATCGAATAAATTGGCATGTATGCCTAATGTAAATTCCCAAGATGAATGGATGGAATATGAAATAGAAGAGGAAATTGTTGAGGACAGTCAGGAGGAAAGTGAAGAGAATAGAGAGAACACAGATAATAATGTACAATATAACACAATTGATAATAACAAAAATGACAATATAATAATAAATCATAATGACGAACAAAATAATAATCAAACCCAAAATAGGGAAATTAGTGAAGATGGTAAGGAAACAAATGAGGATGTAGGCATAAATATTAATAAGAATACCATAGATAATAATATAATAAACAATAATCAAGAAACTAACGAAAGTGTAGGGGAGTTAAAAATAGATAAAAAAATGATATGGCACAGGAGATTGGGACACTTATCTGGAAAAAATTTAAGATTCTTAACAAAGGTCTCAAGAGGTATTCCTAATGGAATAATATTCCAAGATGACGAGTTTAGTCTGTGCGAGATATGTGCAAAAGCTAATTTAAAAAGGTTAGGGCACAATAGCGCCCGGACCAGACCAGAAAGGAAACTAGAACTCGTTTCATCGGATACAATGGGCCCCTTTTCACCAGGTATATATGGTGAGAAGACGACACTGAATATAGGGCCATGATTGGGAATTTGCTATATGTGGCAAGACTGACCCACCCGGATATTGCCTTCGCCGTCAATTATTTGTCACGGTTTCAGGCATCCTCAAATAGCGAAATTAAGAAGTATGTTCGTCGCATTATTATGTACCTTAAAACAACAAGGGACTTCTCTCTTGTTTTCCACTCTCACTAAACTCAGATCAAGGCATTTGTCGATGCTTCGTATGCACCCGATGTAGACGATTCACTAATAGAAATAGAAAATTTGGAGAAAGGGTGCTCCACAACTGGCTATATGATTTTCGTTAACGGAGACTTGTTAAATTGGGCCATTCACCGGCAGAACTCGGTTGAACCTCGTCAACTGCAGCCGAATTAATTGTGTTGAATGATGCACTGGACGACATATATGTGATCTGGAGACTCACTGAGAGTGTTTTCTCTGTAACCGACTCAGTGCAAGTGTACGAGGATAATATATCCGCGTCACGTATTGCATCTGGGGGAGGCCAGAAATGCTCCAGGTCCCTAGCGATCAAATGCTATGCAGGTTTGGAAGCTTTTCAAAATAAATTAATAATGTTTAACGATATTAGGTCTTCCGATCAAGTTGCTGATATTTTAACTAAAGCACTTGATTGAAAAACATACCAAAATATTGTTATGAGAATACTCCGAACAAGTCAACCTTTTGGACAATAGTCTTAAACGACTCAACCCTCAAAATTTTTGATATTTGGTTTTGGACTGCGGATGGGCGTCGGTCTTTTAGCGCCTATCGTAAACTGAGCAGTCCATATGTCATTTCACAATTCATCTCACAACGTTCAATAGGTTCCCCGTCGCTGCTCTGCCTTACTTACTGGTATCAGAATCCACTAATATATACCATTGATTCCCACAATAGTAAACTTATATTGAAAACACACACGATTAATTATAAGTACATATATCTATATATAATAATATTATCTCTCTACAGCTGACGATGAGGAGATATTGATCTCTCCGACTGGTTTTATATATGTTAAATTAAAAATCACACAATATTTATAAGACGTGACACTAAAACATAAGGTTAAATATATACCTCATGTTAACACTTACACGATATATTTAAGATAAAACAAAATTCAATATATGAACTTATACGCATTTTAATTGTACAACATTATACTAGTCAACGACATACCTAAATTTTTTTTATTGTACCATTTTTATATAGATAGCAATTCTATGTGACACTTATATATAATATTTTTGACTGCTATTGCTTATTTTTTGTTTATATGTTTGTTTTAAATACATGCAATATGTGACATTTTTTTTACTTGTATGTTTGTTCATCCGTTTTGAATCGCAGGGGGATGTTGGGATACGATTCCCTCACTACCTCACGAACACGAAACTATACATTAATCAACACTGCATGTAACACATTATTACATTTATTTGTTTTGCATGTGGCGACACTGATTGCCAACATAATATTCTTTCTGCCACTGCTCGACGGAGAATGTTCTCCGTTCGTCAGTCGTTGTACTAAAGTCATCAATAAACCTTTTTTAAAGTGAACGTCCGTGCTTATGTTTCTTTTATGAATCGATCGAAACTCACCTCAACAAAAAATTAAATTGAAAGATTAAGTATCGCTCTGTACTAACTATTCAGGAATCGCAGCTCTCCCTACCATGAAGTGAGGTTGAAATCCAAGGAAAGGAACAAGTTGGTTAGAGATACTTTAATGCAATGATTGAAGATACAAATTATAAGTTTGAGGAAGATGAACGATCTCCCTCCATTACGAGATTACAGTTTGAGTGGGAAATGAGTTTCAGCGTTCTCGTGTGAACGAATGAAAAAAGTCGTGTTTGTTCGCACAACCTGAAAGTGTTAGTTTACGTTGTCGAAAGTAGTAGCGTTAACAGTTAGGGAGCGTGTGTAGGTGGAGTGTAGAACAACAATAATAAATAATTTTCTAGGAAATAATTAGTAATTGTTGAAAACAATATTCAGTAATATTGATATTCTATGAAAACTAACAAAAACCAATTCTA
Organism: Ericerus pela; assembly: GCA_011428145.1. Taxonomy (NCBI): domain Eukaryota; kingdom Metazoa; phylum Arthropoda; class Insecta; order Hemiptera; family Coccidae; genus Ericerus; species Ericerus pela. The sequence goes on from WOFM01000207.1 coordinate 2,036,185, forward strand.
CCAATTCTTTCTAGTTATCATTCTGGTTATTTACATCCGGTCCGGTGGTAAATTATCGAAAATATACATTTTATATCTTGAAAATATGCAGGCACAAAGGAACTGGCAACATGTGAAAAATCGTTCATCTCGGTTACAAAAATAAATAAAATATGATATGTGTTATCAGAGAGTTGGGGATCTCCTTATCGAAAATTTTGTTTGTATACCTCAATTATTATGAACTCTGAAGTCGTTAAAGTTTGATTCAAAAGTCGATTTTTTGTCATATTGTGATATTTAGTGTTTTTTATGGAGTATTTATCTTATTAATTTATCATATATTTATTTCAGGCTTCTGTAGTTGATTTTTTTTCTTCAAAATGCCGAGGAAAATACCTGGACTGCTGCAGTCTATTTTAGTGTTGGATCGGTCCTTCACGAGCCACGTTTGCTCGATTGCTGACAGATTCATGATTACCAGGTCCTTGAAGCGTCATGCAAGAGCATTAGAAGTAACTGCAACTTATTTTGATTTATTTTTAACGATTTCATCGTGGATGCTAAACATCACAAAATTGTACTTCTTCGTCTCATAGTATTCTTGTCATGGAATTGTATGGCTGGTTTCATGGTTGTTACTCACCTGGATTTTGTGGAATCCATCCTTGTTCCAGATGCAAGTCAACTTTTTCATAGGTGTGAATATTTTGTAATTAATATTTTCACAATACATCGAATTCCGTCACAATTGACGATCGACATTTTTTGCAGGTCTTATTCTGGATATTATATTCATTGCTGTTTTAAAAGCTGTCACTCGCCGCCGAAGACCGGTAGGAAATAAGGATAATTGTATGTCTGTAGGTCCGGATAAATACTCGTTTCCATCCGGGCATGTGTCGAGGGCATTTTTCATCACGTATTTTTTCTTCAAACTATATCCTTGTCACACAATATTTTTCCCTCCGTTGATTGCGTGGTGTTTTTCTGTTTCGTTTTCTCGTATTTTGCTCAAACGCCATCACGTACTAGACGTACTTGCTGGTTCATTATTAGGAATTTTTGAAGGAATTCTTATTTCCTTCATTTGGTTGAGTCGTTCATCTGCTACTTATTTGATTGAGTGGATAACCGATGAACATTTTGATGGAGGAGAATTCCACGTATGAAATATTTTTCTATATCACTTTTCTCTATTAAGTAGTCAGCTGACTGATTTATCTAGTGAGTTTCTTGGAAGTACAAAAAATGAAATAAACTAATTATTACATATTGTAATGAAAAAATTCAAAATTTAAAAAGAAAAAAAAAAGGGAGTCAACTTTAATTTTTTATTCATATAATACAAACCACGAAGTGTCTATTACGGTAATCTGTTCAACTTTCATTTTCAAAAATATTATTCGTTATCAAGTTATTGTCGTTTGACCCATGTTCCTGAGAAATAAAATATAATTTTTCAGTAAATGTTTATTATTTTTACGTTGGTTTTGAATGTTTAAAGGTGGCTTGATGCGCTCAACGCCACCTTGACGTTACCATTAATCATTTAATGTCAATAAGAAGTATGATTTAATCAGTTATTATCTCGATGTATGTTTCATTACGACAAACTGTTAGTCAAGGGTCAGGTATATGAAGTCCGAAACCGTTTCGAGAAGGGAGTTAATACTTCATTTTTTCAGTATACATCTCAAACAATATTTGAATGAACGTCGTGGTCTATTAACACTTTGGTACTTCAGTTTTTAGGGGACTTTCATATGTAACTTACCCTCTCTCCGAGTGAAAAATACTTAAATTCACCATGTTAATGAGTTTTTCTGTATTCAACTGAAATTTTAACAACTTTCGTCAACATTTTCCATTGTGCGAATGTAATAGTTACGAAGATCGACTGTATTAAATAAAATTTAATTGAATTTAATCCCACACTCAATTGCTATCAGTAAAAAACTTCATTCACTCGATAATAATTTGGAATTTGAAAGGAATTGTAATAATGAAATTAAACTTTCCATCCGCCAATTCTGCCGGAGGTTTTCGGTAATTCCCATAATTTATTTCAAACTTGTTACTGTACTATTTCGAAGTAATTAGATGAGAGGCA